>PRKT01000103.1:538937-550976 GCA_003671525.1 Saccostrea glomerata | reverse complement strand
GGTCTATTTCTCGATGATTGCTTTGCAGACTTTACGGATAAACTGCAATGGAATTTTATTGAATGTGGAGATCTCAAAGTTGGGTTCACCAATAAGCATTGTGCTCTGCTCAGGGAGATCCTACCTCGGTAACAAGTGTTTAACCTAAACGTCTCCCTTTTTCCCCTTTCTTCTTTCGATAAAAACCATGCATATGCTTTGGCAATGTTATTCGTTACTTCCTTTCTGTTAAACTAAACTACACACACATGCAGATTAAGAAACTGAAACCGGACCTGATGGTCAAGTTCAAGATCCGTGAACAGCTGTAACGACACCCTATCAATTTGTAAGACAGTGATGATGTATTCAGCTCCTGAAAAAGTATTCTATAAAGATACCTGAATCCGCCCGTAAGATTTCCACTAAAACACAGTAACTATCCTGTAGAAACCTCACCTCTACTCTGCGGAAAACGTGAGAAATATTGTATATTTATATATGCAGAATTTTTGCTAGAATTTAATTTTTTTGATTCTTGTTCGCAAAAAATGAGGAAATAAAGAACAGTATTCAAGCTCAAAAGTCCAAAAAACATTATGAAATCGGAGAGGAACAAGAACGGGCATCAGACATCAGAGGTGGGATCAGGTGCTAGGAAGGAGTGAGAATTCCCTGCCGACCGGTCACACCCGCCATCTTCTCCTTGTCATAATTGGGAAATAACAGGAAAATCCGTGGAACAACTCAGTGTTTAAATAGAATTATGGCCTAACAAGCAGTATGAAAAACGTCAATCAGCATTTGACTTATGATAAATGTATTTGCTGACAAGGTGTTTGTATCGACCTTAGAACTTACGAAATGATGACTTTAAACGAGACTACTGATATTCTTTCTTCACCAACTTGCTTCACCAACAACTCACCTCGTTTTAGATATTGTACATACGTAGAACATGCTCTTCCGTATCGAATCAACTGAGAGATATAAACTCTGTATGCAGGTGACAAAGGTACATGTATATTGCTGCTTACGAAAGAAAATGAGATTCAGGGTATAAACCAAATACAAAGAGTTCTATTGCTATTTTTCCAACTCTTGCAAAAATGTTCAAAGAAACTTCAGAGAGACAAAACATAATTATACTAGTATTTTTAGAACTTTTCAAAAATTGTATTAACCTTGCTGTTCAATTCAACTCATTTTTAAACCAATTATGTGGCTTATCCAAAAAGTTGTTTACTAAAAACAAATTTTATTTCTTTAATGAGAAAAGGTCTTTTTAAGAAAGATATTTGGATTTTGGACGAAATTATAATACTCCTTAAAAAGCAAGGGTATTTACTGTATGATTTTTTTCGGAGCAAATTTCACAACTAGAACAGGAAAGATATCAATGCATGCACACATTGTTAATTCAGAGATTCTAAGAATTTTTCACCTACAAGTTTATCAAACATGATGAAGTCCTATTTATTGATATTAATAAAGCTAAAAATCTGCTTCTTTTAGCTTTTAATTTAATTTGGTTTAATACTTTTCGTCTTTTTTAATGACATTATCTTTCAGGTATGGCTTTTCGTGTCTTTCTGTATACAGCTAGAAAGAAAAACAAACATTCCTTAGGGATTGCCAGCGAAAAAAGCAATGTAAAATCTCGGAAATGATTTGTGTTTGAGATCAAAGTAGAAATGAACTTCAAGATAATGATTCCTTAGAGGCAGCTAGAAGGAAATAGCTTGACAGATAAACTAAATCACGCCTTCATAAAAAGACAGAGACTTTCAAAGATCGCGTAAAATTCATACTTTGCAATTTTGTTTATCAGTGTTTTGTTGAGAGGTAACAAAACACAGTTCATGTTTTGATGTCGTTTAGTTCAACATTCCTTTACAAAATTTTGACTTTAATTGCGACGCCAACACTGGCGAGTGGAGGACTGCATATTGTCCCCCGCTTGAAAAGTGGGGGATATTAATTTGGGTTTGTCCGTCCGTCCGTCCGTCTTTCTGTCTGTCTGTAACGCTTTCGTTTCCACACGATATCTCGAGAACCCTTTGAGCTTTAGCAATGAAATTTAGCATAGCAACTCCCTATGGACTAAAAAAGACCCCTATTGATTTTGAGGTCAAAAGGTCAAAGGTCAAGGTCATAAATAAGCAAATTCTGTCTGTTAAAACACTTTCGTTTCCACACGATATGTCGAGAACCATTTGAGCTATTGCAATGAAATTTTATATAACAACTCCCTGTGACCTAATAAAGACCCCTATTGATTTTGAGGTCAAAAGGTCAAAGTTCAAGGTCGTAAATTGATACATTCTGTCTGTATGTAATACTATCATTTCTGGGCGATATTTCAAGAAGATTTTGAGCTTATGCAATATAATTTTATACCAAAACTCCTTAGGACGTCTCTCGCCCCTCTCAAAGTGCCCCGCCCCGCTTGTTTTATTAGTATTTATGATATTACATGTCGCTATTTTTAACGCAGGGGCATGAGGAAAGTTATTGCGTATAAAACAGGTTCTCGGCGGACTTTATGTTCTTATTACATCTATTAGAACTGTTTAATAAAGGCTAAATAAATCAAACACCATGGATTGTGTAAAATTTTGAGAATACCGAACATGAAACATGAATATATACATGTATGTGACTTCAATTCTGCATATACAATGAAGCGCATTGAAGTGGTAAAATTTTCCGTTTGGATGGAACGTTTTGAGCTATCTTAAGACACGCCCATTTCTTTAGAAAGGAAAAATCGGTCAAATGATTCAATCGAATACCTGTAGAACAGGTATTCCAAAAATATAATAGCCAATCAAATTGACGGTCCACATAAACAGCGAGTAAGCACGTGTTCGACTGATACATGTGTTATGCTAACTCCAATAAACATGATAAAATCATAATTATGTACAAATTCGTTGCAATGCGTGTTTTACAAAAGCGGGGAGTCTTTATATAGTTGTTTCTTATTCAAAAATCTTCAATTTAGTGTAACTCATGTTGCTTGTCGCGGAAAGTGGGGTGTCCTAAAACATTACGACGACTATATCTCTTTCGTTTCTAAAGAAATGGGCGTGTCGTTATGTTATAAATGACGGTCAAAACATGACTCAGAACGTTTCATCCAAATGGAAAATTTTACCACTTCAATGCGCTTCTTTTTAAGTTTTGTTCGAAAGATTTTTTTAGAACAAACTTTTTGAAAACTTTATGCACATTTAGGAATAATATAATATTTATGACAATTCTATCGTGAACAAACATGACTTGAAAGCATAGAATACGTTTTAAGTCGGATAAAAAATCTGTCACTTGGAGGTATATCAATCCCAAAAGTTTAACTTGCGTGAAAAAATTGATACAATGAAGCGCATTGAAGTGGTAAAATTTTCCGTTTGACTGGAACGTTTTGAGCTATCTTTATAACGATGTTTGTCATTCAATGACACGCCCATTTCTTTAGAAAAAAGAAATCGGTCAAATGGTTCATTCGAATACCTGTAGAACCTGTATTCCATAAATATAATAGCCAATCAAATTGACAGTCTACATCAACACCGATTAAGCACGTGTTCGACCGATACATGTGTTATGGTAACTCCAATAGACATGATAAATTAATAATTAATTTATTATTGACAAATCTGTTGAAATACATGTTTTACAGAAGCGGTAACTCTCTAACTCTCTCTCTCTCTCTTATAACTTCAAAAATCTCCATTTCGATTTACTTGTAACTCATGTTTCTTGTCACGAAGAGCGAGATGTCCTTAAACATATCGACGAATATCTTTTTCGTTTCCAAAGAAATGGGTGTGTCATTATGTTATAATTGACGTTCAAAACATGACTCAGAACGTTTCGTCCAAACGGAAAATTTTACCACTTCAATGCGCTTCATTGTATTAATACGGTAAATTTTCAGTTTTTAGAGCTCGACATAAAAATCTTAACAAACAGATTTACAGTCTTGAATATTTTTTGAGTATTTATTACAAAATAAACCATGCAGTTTCTGATATGCAAGGTAAAATATTGGGATAAAACGCATTCATTATGTATGAAGAATACAGTATTCTCTTTTGTCCACGATATACGGCCTTCCTCATGCCTATTTAAAGTCTACATGACTTAGGATTCGGCGCTCATGAAACCCCTGATAATTTAAAACTACAGTGTATATGTAGTCCATACGATAAACACTTGTATAAGTTGATCTACGTATATGGTATTTTAGCATTATCGATGAAAATCGGACAGCTAAGCAAAATTACATGGTGCGATCTATACCTCCGTAAACGATTACATTCTAACATGCATTTTTTCTTTTCCAAGATAAAAATGTCAAGGTTGATCACGGTAAATATGTGGGGAGATCGATGTTTTACGTAGAATTATATAGGTAAAATATTTCAAGGACAGCAAAGCCATGATTGGTCATATTTAAGTTGGGAAGGGGGGAGGGGCAATGGATAATAAAGCAACAGGTAGTCAAAGAAATGTGCAAGCATCCTTAGTTAGTGTAGATTAAATCCTTTAAAGATCCTTTTGGATGTAAACTTTCAAAAATAATCTGATATTTTCTTTTTTCCTAGCAAAAGTGCTCAAGTGAGCGATGTTGACCATGGGCCTCTTGTCTTTTAAATATCTTTACGGAGTATCTTCTTAGCAATGCAAATCTGTAAGAAGAATTTGAATTCCAAAATATGTTAGTTGAAAGTAAAATCTTAACTGAATAAAATCTTAATTGAATGTCTGGTTTTTTTTTAGAGGAAGTCCCCATCAAGTCAGGCAGATGGGTGGTAGGAGTAAAGTTGCCGGCCGGCGTGCAGTTTCAGTACAAATGGGTAATCCTCTGGCGTGATACCCTCAGTCCTTTCCTGTGGGAAGATGGACCTAATAGAGCTGTCCAAATAAAAGGGAGCGGTAGATGTTTAGATATATGGAACAAGGGAGGAGTCTTCCAACATATTATCGGAAATTCAGGTATGCCCTGTTGAATGAAATGCAAGCAAATCCGTAGAACGCGGGTGGGGGAGGGGGGTCTCTCATCTCCCATGGTAAATTTCCCTTTAAATGCTTGTCCTCCCTCCCATAACATACTTTTTATTCCTGTAATTTCGATCACCGGCAATTTTCTAAATTTAGAATCTTATTATGATTTGATTATTATTTTGATTTTTTTAAGGTAGGATTCTTCTCACATTTCTTGTATTTAGAAATTAATGAAATTTTAACAGAATCAAGAGGACAATATCACTAAGTGATGGTATCAGTGAGATTAAATTTGACCGTTTAATATTAGATGCAAGGTCAGGTCAAGGTCATTACATTTTTCCTGGACATTAAGAATAAAAAATTACTGTTTCCAATCATGCGATCCGTACTTGTAATTTAAAAGATTGAATGTTTTTCTTTATGCATAAAAAGGTACTACCATTTAGGGCTTTGAGATGATAATACCAAATTGACATGGATAATTTGAATAAAATGGATATTTGTTAATCCAAATTTCCTTTACTTTTCGTAAATTTTTAGGATATATTAGTTTTTTTTATGTGCGTCCTATATTTAACTGTTTCTAATTTTCACATATAGTAAAGTCGTCACATAAACGTACAAAATGATACAAAAACTAGAAGTTTTGATCGTTTACTAAGAGAGAAATAACACTTTTTATGGATTTTTGGCTCAAATATGTACTTAGATTTGAAGCATTTAAAAGTCAACATAGTTCTAGTATGTGTGAAAAATCTTATTTATTTGATATATTTTGAAACTTTAGTCTCTTATTATTAATTTAACTTACATTTGAAAATTTCGTCTAGTCTTTGATTGCGTAAAAATTATAACTAAATTCAATGTTCTATAATAATTTTGAGAAGCAGAAAAGAAGATATTGTCATACGCCACCATTCCGCCAAAAATATACATGTAGTCCCTGCTAGTTTTCAAACGCAGTTTACCATTTCTATTTAAAGTTGTATAATTGTGATGAGGAAAGAAAAATATGGTCTTTTAAATCTCTTACTTCTAAATATAGAAGACATATCAACAAATGTACTTTGAATATTCCATCTAGTCAGAAACCAGAGAAGAATCCTACCTTAAAAGATGGATTGTTAAAATCGATTTGTTTAAATACAGCATTAGTTTTCTTCATAGTCAAACATGTTTCTTGGTTATTATCGAATATCATCGTAAGATCTTGAACGAATATTTGAAACTTTCTGAACGACCATGTCCTTGTGTGAAGCATATTCAATTTTCTTTCCATGAGGGAAATTTTTCTATAAACTGTTTCAGTCATGCAGTTACTTAAATGTGTCCCGCCTCTCTCTCTTTCTTTGAATCTGATACTGGCTTGTAAATATCTATAGTGTTAATCACTAATTACATTTTCCCGATACCGGTATGTTCTTGTCTTTTTTATTACAATAATATGGTCGACAGAATTCCCAAAGTTTCGGTTCGAAAGAAATATATATTCGGTGTTACAAGTTACAAGCCTCATCTTTTTAAAAATTATTTGATTTTGTTAATATATGTAGGTGATACACCAACCTTTTTATAATTTATTGTTTTAAAGGATTTGTATTGAGCAGTCCCCCAAAATTAAACCCAAAAGTTCAAGAACTAGTTAATTTGCTAGAAGAAATTGCAGAAAGTGTTAACAGAAACGGGAATCCACCAAGATCACGTCCACGCCAAATCCTCCATGCGGTATATAACTACATCAAAAATGGTATAATAAGTGTAGGCAGATGGATTTGGATTATGGTACAGAATCTCTTGAACCCTCCAGCGCCATCAACACCACCACCTGCACCGCCATCACCACCCCCAGCGCCGCCATCACCGCCGCCACCAGCACCACCACCACCACCACCGCCATCACATCCACTTTTAGGAAGTTTTTGGTACCTTGGTTTAATTTAGTAGACACTTTTTTTTTTATAGTAGAAACTTTTTTGGTTGGAATCCTGATTTATTTTTTCTTCTTTTTCTGGTTTCTTGGTTGCAATTTTTTTTATAAATAGATAAAATTCTTATTAATTCATCATTTAGAAACGTAGTGAAAGTGAAACTCTCAGTATTAAAATTATACCTTTCTTTCTTTTATATGCTATTGTACTGTCTGTGATGTATATACATAAATAGAGTACCTTGGTTTAATTTAGTAGACACTTTTTTTTATAGTAGAAACTTTTTTGGTTGGAATCCCGATTTATTTTGTCTTCTTTTTCTGGTTTCTTGGTTGCATTTTTTTTTATAAATAGATAAAATTCTTATTAATTTATCATTTAGAAACGTAGTGAAATTGAAACTCTCAGTATTAAAATTATACCTTACTTTCTTTTATATGCTATTGTACTGCCTGTGATGTATATACATAAATAGAGTATCATTTAAACATTTTGAACCCACAAATATCCAGCATATTTAAGTATAACATCCTCTGTCACTTTTTAAACCCGTTCTCTTGTTCTAGCTTCGATATTTTCCTCTTTATGTCAACAAAATATATATTAAAAAAACAAACCTTACTGTTCCATATTTACATTCAGCTTTGAAAGTTTATTTTAAGTTATTTACCAGAAAAAAAACAACAACTCACCTAATTACAAAAAATTTCTGAAAGAACATTCAATATATATTTCCTTTCATTTCTTCTTTATATCTCTAAATACGATATCCTTCCGTCTACATCTATCTTTTAAGCTCATCTGAGCTGAAAGCTCAAATGAGCTTTTCTGATCACATTTTGTCTGTAGTCCGTCCGTTCACTTGTCTGTAAACTTTTCACATTTCCGACTTCTTCTTCGGAACCACTGGGTCAATTTCAACCAAACCTGGCACAGAGTATCCTTGTTTAAAAACAGAACTTAGTTTTTTTCTCATACATAAACCTCATGGAAAGAAAATTGAATATGCTTCACACAAGGACATGGTCGTTCAGAAAGTTTCAAATATTCAATCAAGATCTTACGATGATATTCGATAGTACGTCTATGAAGAAAACTAATACTGTATAAACAAATCGATTTTATAAAGCTAACTTCAAAAAAAATCAAAATTATAATCAAATCATAATAAGATTCTAAATTTAGAAAATTGCTGGTGATAGACATTACAGGAATATTTTTTTTATTGGAGGGAAGACAAGCATTTAAAGGAAAATTTACCATGGGAGATGTGAGACCCCCTCCCCCACCCGCGTTCTACGGATTTGCTTGCATTTCATTCAACAGGGCATACCTGAATTTCCGATAATATGCTGGAAGACTCCTCCCTTGTTCCATATATCTAAACATCTACCGCTCCCTTTTATTTGGACAGCTCTATTAGGTCCATCTTCCCACAGGAAAGGACTGAGGGTATCACGCCAGAGGATCACCCATTTGTACTGAAACTGCACGCCGGCCGGCAACTTTACTCCTACCACCCATCTACCTGACTTGATGGGGACTTCCTCTTTAAAAGCAAGACATTCAATTAAGATTTTATTCAGTTAAGATTTTACTTTCAACTAACATATTTTGGAATTCAAATTCTTCTTACAGATTTGCATTGCTAAGAAGATACTCCGTAAAAATATTTATAAGATAAGAGACCCATGGTCAACATCGCTCACCTGAGCACTGTGGCTAGAAAAAAACAGATATCAGTTTATTATTGAAAAGTTTACATCCAAAAGTGGTCCAAACCAATCTTTAAAAGATTGAATCTACACTAACTAAGGATGCTTGCACATTTCTTTCACTACCTGTGGCTTTGTTGTCCTTTAATTTTGAACTTACATTGCCCCCCCCCCCTTTCCCAACTTGAATATGACCAATCATGGCTTTGCTGTCCTTGAAATATTTTCCTATATATTTATACGGGGTCATGATTTGAACAAACTTGAATCTATACTAGTTTAGTTTGCTTCCATATAAACTTGACTAATATGACTAATCTTGGTTTTACTATTCTTGAGAAAAAGATTTTTGAAGAGTTCTAAGTAAAATTTTGATTGGCCATTGTGGCCCATGCCCTACCCCCTGGGGTCATGATTTGAACACAAACTTGAAGCTACACTACCTTACTTCCATATAAATATGACTTATCTTGGCTTTGCTATTCTTGAAAAGAAGATTTTAAAAAATTTTCCTATATATTTCTTTGTAAAACGTCGATTGGCCATTGTGGCCCCGCCCTATCGCCGGGGGTCATGATTTGAACAAACTTGAATCTACACTACCTGAAAATGCTTCCATATAAATATGACTAATCGTGGCTTTGTTATTCTTGAGAAGAAGATTTTAAAAGAATTTTTCTATATATTCCTATGTAAAACTTCGATTGGTCATTGTGCCCCCCTATCCCTGTGGGGTCATGATTTGAATAAATTTAATTCTACACAAAATGAGGATGCGTCCATATATACATGTAAATATGATTGATCATGCCTTTACTGTTCTTTTGAGAAGATTTTTAAAGAATAATCCTATTTATTTCTATCTAAAAATTCGATCGGCCATTGTGGCCCTTGGGTCATGATTTGAACAAACTTGAATCTACACCAAAGGTAGCTGCAGCGTTATGTCTATATGTATTTGTATTTGACGATCCCGTAATGCAAAAAACGTGCTATTTACGGTGCAAGGTTGTTTGGTCAATGAACTACAGTTCACTCCCTAATACTAGCTACTACCCTAATACTAGACACATCCATTATCCAAATCTGTCTTTTTTTATCCACCTCCCTACCCTTCATAGTCGTCTCTGAAAATGATAAACGCGCTTGATTAGAATTGCTGAAAACTCACCTCAAGCGAGATTGTCGCCTGTAGAGACGACTAAAAAAGGTTAGGAGGTGGATAAAATACAGAGATTGGAAAAAAATGTGTCTAGTATTAGGGAGTGAAGGGTAGTTGATTGACCACTGCTGGATTGTGGTTAAATTCTCCCCAAAAGTGCGCAAAAAATCTTGCGACGTAAATTGCACCTTTTTTTTTGCATTACGGGATCTGTAGCGTTATGGTCAAAGACAAATATATAAATTATAAGGCTACAGTTCTGAAGCTATACCAAAGGATGCTTCCATACAAAAATATGAACTATCATGGCTTTGCTATACTTGAGGGTGTGGCCCCGCCCTACCCCTGGGGGTCAGGATTTAAAAAACTTGAATCTACACTACCTGAGGATATATTCCCATCAGCCTCATCTTTCCTGGCACAGTGGTTCTTGAGAAGAAGGTTTTAAAAACATGTCATCGAACTTTCACGATTTCTGAATTATCTCCTCTTGAATAAGGGCGTGGCCCTTCATTTGAACAAACTTAAATCCCTTTCACCCACGGATACTTTGAGGCAAGTTTAGTTGAAATTGGCCCCGAAGCTCTGGAGCAGAAGTCGAAAATGTGAAAAGTTTACAGACAGACGGACGGACAGAAGGATACCGGACAAAAAGTGATCAGAAAAGCTCACCTGAGCTGAAAGCTCAAGTGAGCTAAAAAGTGTATGGTCAGAAACTTTTGCGATATAAACCTGAAGTTTCAAAGTTTATGACGGCTAGGAAATTGAAATGTCAGATTTACTATAAACTGTATTGAAACTTTTTAAAAGGGTTTCACCACCCCGTAGTGAAGATTTACCACAATAATAAATCGTGTAATGAACGCATTAATCATAATGATGTTAATTAAAAAAAACACTAAATTGAAATCCAAATCCATCGTTCATTATAATAGTTTACAGTTCGCAAATTACAATTTAAAATCTATTTACCAAGCAACTTCAGTTAAAAGAAATATCGACTGTTAAACTATTTTTCTCTAACTTTTATAATCATGGCGTGTATACAGTAATCGCTAATGATTTTTTCCCAGTGATTAGATGGGGGGTCCAATAGGTCTTTTTGAGAAATTTTTGAAACTTCAATAATCTCTTTCTTATATATATAATTCAAAACGTCGTTAACTAAATTTGCAACCAATAAGCAATAGATTACAGTAATAAAATAAACTTGTTTATCAAAATTGAAACTATGTTTAACTCATTTTTGTAAATTTGACGAGTCAGATCAATTCTTTGCTTCAATAAAAAACACATTCCAATCCCCAATCGTTGTGAAAATTTGATTTATTTCAATTATTAACTGCAAGTTTTTTTTTATTCCATATGTTGCCAAATTAATTTAACGGTAGATCGATGAGAAGACAAACATTTATACCCATACCTGCAATTAGCGCATCATTCAAATCCCAGTTCCCCAGATGTGGAATAGAGCCGGTGACAGCAAGTGCCAAGTTGTGATGCAGATTTTCTAAGTGACATTGTATTTCAACTCTAAAAGAGCCGAAGCTTGTTTGATTGTCGCACACAGCCATTTTGTGAAACTATGCAATCAATTGTGACGTAAAGGTACACAACATTACTATGACTTCACAACTAACCTTTTTTATTATGACGTCATTATGGAGTATTTTTGATGATACAAAACATCAATACTTCATAGCGCAAAAATACATGTAACAGAATTTGGAATACATCAACAAGATGTGTTTGTGAAACACTGATAGCCCCGTATGGCAACATAGCGAAGGTTAAGCTTTCTCAAATGCAGATCAAATATGCTGGTACTCAGTACCTAAAGTAAGGGCTTTCCAGAAGAAATACAAATGTGAAATATAAAACCCTAGCACCAACTGTTCAAGGGTTATGACCAAGGTTAACATTTTTAAAGGTAGGATAAACTCCGGGGTCAAGGTCAAAGGGTCAAGATTGTTTGTTTCTAAAGAAAGGCCTTGTCTCAAAGATAACATATGGGAAGTATGAAAGCCCTAGGTCTTACCTTCAAAAATTATGGCCAAGGTTAAAGTTTCTATAAAGTAGGTCAAACTCCAAGGTAAAGGTCAAAGGGTAAAGGTTTTTGATACCCACTGAAAGGTCTTGTCACAAAGATTAGACATGTAAAATATGAAAGCTCTAGCCCCTACCGTTCAAAAGTTATGGCCGAGGTTAAAGTTCGAGTTTGGACAATTTCCTTTTTTTG
>PRKT01000103.1:523937-533937 GCA_003671525.1 Saccostrea glomerata | reverse complement strand
TTGAATTTACATGTGTAACTTGGAAATTTTAAGTTCTGTAAGGAAGTATGCGGATTAAAAAAGTATATATAGATTTGGGCTTTGAATATCTCGGGATTTTTATTATGAGGAAATAAATGAAAACGTGTTTTAATGTACAAAAAATCAGTTTCTTCATAAATGACTAAAAATGGTAAGAGCATAGAGAGATTTCGTGTTTAACATATACCTGACAAAAGTGTCACTTATAAATGTCGACGCTATTAATTGATTTATCATTGCTATTCAATCAAAAAAGGACAATTTGAAGTAATAAAATTTGTTGGACAATTAAATGTAATAGTGGAATTTAGAAAACCTTAATTGCTGCTTGTTTATAGTTGAATTTCGATACATATAGTTATTTCAGAAGTTATTATGATTTAAATATTGTATTAAAGAACCTGTATTCTTCAAATCCTTAAATACAGGAAGAAAAGAAAGTGTATATTATAATAATATTGTTAGAAATTATATATATTTGGTTTACATTTACACAGTGTATAAATTTCTACGCGCAGCTTACTGAGTATTCAATACATCTTAATTAATATACTCTCTCGATTTTATTTTCTTTCAATTAAGCAAGAAAGTCCGGTATAATATTTATATATTTCTGCATCAGTTTGTTTGCAAGTCTTTTGGACGATAAACAACATCCAGAGTACAATATATAGGTTAATGCGTTTACTGTTTGGTGCATCAATACCGTCTATACTCGATAAATTGGTCTGGAAATCTTGGAGTGGCGATTTGTAAACGCACACACTTTATCTTATGAGATAGTTGTCGTCTCTAATTGCCGTTTCTCCATCATATTTTATTTTTGAAAACAAATCGACTGAGTCATGCTGAAAACATCGTTGCAGCGGCGATATATAGTCATGACTAAAGATAAAACTGAATATCATCATCTTGTATTGTTTGATTGAATAAATTAAATGTAACAGCTTAATTTGTAGTCTATTTTAGTTTGGGGTATTTTATTATTCCTCAACAGGTGCATGTCCACTGAAATGAAAATGGCTGATTTTCAGCAAGAATTACCGTAGAGATGATTATACTGGGGTCAACTAATATGGAATTTTTGAATTCCACCTCTCGATATAATTTATCAGTGATATTCACCATGCATGTGTACTGTGTGTGAAATAAATAAACATGTTTGCCTTCTTTGTCCATGGTCACAGGATGGGGTAAACGGGTCAATAATCATGATAATGTGATTTACTGAACAGATTAGGTCAGTGCGTCATGTCGATTCCAGCTTCCCGTGTCAGATAGCAAAATAAACATGTGGGTACCGAATGTATAGAAGGAAGTACATATGTAAAGAATAAATAAACATTCCCATTCTGTCACAGTATGGGAGGCGACAGCATCCGCTCTCGTCACATGACGCCCAATCAAAGAAACAGACGGAATGTGACGTAACATACATGCATGATCTCGTCTGCTACGTCTGGAATGTCGAACAGTGTTTGATTCATCACTTGATATATTAATTAATGGAAAGGGAAAGCGAATTTGCAAACGTTTTCCGCTTTATATGTATTAGAACGATAAGCTATGTGATTTATTTTATAAATAGAATAACAGCAAAGAGTGAATTTACTAGTTGTTTTTTTTTTAAACATAAGATGCAAACCTCAGAAAGATTCATTACCATAAGATTTTGGCAAAATTAGTAGATTACATGTACCTGGTATTTATCTGGTTTGAGTTCGTCAGTTTTTGTTTTCGTGAAGAAGATATTTATCAACATTTATTTTCCATGATAAAATTCTTTTTCAAATATTTTATTTCGCTTGAAGTTTATATAGAAAATAAAAATGTCTCCTAGAATTATTACCATTGAATGATTGATTGCGAATACTTGTTCGCCAAAAGAAGTTAATTAAAAAATTATCTAATATTCTTCGGGTACACAAAAAAAATTGTTACCTTGAATATGAAGCATCATATTTAATTACATACATGTATATCAATGTTTGTTAAACTTCAGTGAGTGAATTGATGAAAATAAGTACATGTAGCTCAATACAAATTCCTAAAGAATGTATTGTCGGAAATATAACATCGTAAAAAGATGCTATTTCCGGGACGATTCATAGACCAGACATCCGATTCCCTGTCTTGATAATATATCAATTTCTAACACGAAATAACCGAAAAGGATGGATGTGCATTCCTTACATACAAAATATATACAAATTGTTTCACGGCGTGTTTATTATAGAAGCGAATAGTCTCTTACTTTAATGAGTCCATTATTGTAGAAAAATAAGAAACAAATATAGTTTGAAAATTTAACATTTTAAAGTATCTCTTTTATGATATTCTTGAATCATTGTGGATGGATGGTTTGCCGTTGAAAAAATGCAGTTGCATCTATATGTATATTGTTTTTCATATTGTATTTCATGTAAATGATCATAACCATTACTATTCTAAACATTTAAACAATGTACTTTCTTTTTGCCCTACGAGGGCCCTTAATTTGTCAATAAGCGAATTGAATTGAATTGTACCACTAAAAATAAAATAAAATCGTATGCCACTTTGGCTGCAATTTAAAATTTGATATTTTCGTACGTTTAAATATACATATAGTACATAAATCAAAGGGATGCATGATATTGTCATTCATTAAATAATAATGTAATATATACGCAGAATAAATTTATACTTAGGCTTGGCTACTAGTACATTGTGTACATGAAATTCTTCAGTGTGTATAAAAGTATTAGATGTAGACAGTATGTATAAGTAAGGATAATTTGAGAAAATATGTACAATTCCAAGTTTTTTGTGTAAATGTAAAGTGTGTTCAAAAGTTCAGGCCTGAGCTTGAAAATAACACTTTTCGTTTTCAAAACTATAATGCTTGCGAGTTATAATTGCTTCTTTATGATATTGACAAGGCACACAGTAGGGGGTGTGCTACAGAAAATGTTCATTGACCCCCCCCCCCCCTGATTTTTGATGCATCAGGGTCAAATAAGGTGCTGTTTGGGTAAAAAAAAATGGTACTGAAATTTGGAACCTACCGTATTCATATCGAACAAAACATCAATCTGATATACTAAGTATATTATGCAGACAGTTGCATTTCAAGTCGATCGCAAATAAATTCATATAGGTCTAGGCCTATATCATCACAGGCACCTGAAGTATGGATAATAACCCCCCCCTTTTTTTTTAAATTAAAAAACAATGTAAGAGTGTATAATACCTCAAAAGTATAAATTTTCCCCGTCAAACACATCTATATGTCGTTATATGCAAGCAGATTGTGCTTTTTCTCACGTTTAAAGAATGGCCCTATTCGGTATAATAAAAATACACTATATTTTTGAGATATTAGACACTCTTAAATTTTTTTAATAAAAAAGGGGGGTCTAATTATCCACACTTCAGGTGTCTGTGATATCAATGGTTAGTGCTTTGGAGGAATCAGCTAGTGTCTTTCAAATGAATAACACAATATTCATGACAACTGTGAACAGCCTACACATTCAGCTAATTACAATGAAAAAATAAACCCAAAACCCTTGGCAAATTTTTTCAATTTTGGATCCGTTTCAACATTTTCAAATGTTAGCAAATCGTTGCACAAACACAAACAGTAAATTACAACATCAAAGACACAAAAGGCTTCTTAGTATAAATACTTTTCCTTTTAGGTAAAAATTGAAGGTCTTAAGATCCGCGCCACTGGGTCTTCTGTGCGAAAATGAAAGTAGACAAAGAGTGCAAAGCCATTTCAAGATAAACAACTGAAATGGTGCGAGATGTGATCGTTAGTGTGCTGCTAGTTTTTGTTAATGTCTGTGAGAGTCTTAAGTGTAAGTCACACACAGGACAACCTGTCGATTGGTAAGGAAAACTTACTCAATAGAAATATTAAATCGTGAGAAAGATAGCTTTTAATATATGTATTTATAAAAAAAAATAACTTGTCTTGACTTTACTGAAAACCAGTCCAGGAAACAAAAAGACGACTTGACAGTTGACATCATACTTAAGTTTGAGAATGTAAACCCTTCCTGAAATTTTCTGAGATTTTAACGTTGGATTCATAAGAAGTTTTAAGGGCTTTTTTTAAATTTAATTATTATGAAGTAAATAAAGAATATTTGATGACATTATATTGTTTAGGAATTCAGATACATGTACACAGATCAATGTTCAGTGCTTCATAAATTGCCATGGAAAATTTTCTTTTGGAAAAATTAGGTGTTCATATTCATACACTTAACCATGTTTTAATGTAAGCCGTCCAAATAATAAATGATATTTTTATAGTTGTGATATCATGCTGATTTTGTATATCATTCATTGTACAGGTTCAAAAAGATAGGGAAATAATATTTTAAAATTTTGCCTGTTTTTCAGACTTTAATCCCTGGCTGATATTACTAACAGCCAAACAATTTTTATAAACTAGATGACATTCATTCGACAAATTAACCTACATGTAGTTGTCTCCATGCAATTAAAATAAAATATGATATTGACCTTATTATCTGCACATGACTATTACCTAACTTGTGCATTGACAGTCTGAAATCTGTTCTGTCACGAGCATTAGTGAGCAAGTTCAGTTCAGTAATAATATTTTGAAGCACCCACTCAAATGTAAAAGGTTTGTGAAACCAAACAGGAAAATTTACTATAGTCATAAGATAATTTATTTTTGTACATAAAATAAGAAGTCGTAAGGTGACAAAGTTTGAAACCTTGGACATATAATGCCCTCGTCACACAAGAGATAAGGCTAATCTAAGTTCTACATATTGTACATGTAACAGCGTAATTCTTCTGTGTTACCTCATACTGAATAATAATTTATATCTATGGTAGACTCATATTTCAATTTCAATTCTTTATTGGCACTAAAACACATATTTATATACAGAAATGTGTTGTTAGCCATATACATGTATTGCAAAATATTATACTATTGTAAGCTTGTTTCTAACATCAAAACAGTCTCTTATATATAGACAGATTTGTTTTGTAGATACAAAGTTATTTGGATTAAGCAAACAAGAAAAGTTATTAATATCTAGTAACCTCGAATACTTTTTTCTGACATTTTTATACACAGGACAATCAAATAAAAAGTGTTTTTCATCTTCAACAATAATTTTACATTGGAAACAAAATCTATTTTCTCTAGGAATGACAGGATTACAGTATTAAATTCAGATGAGACATTCCCAAAAATCTGTTTTGTATATCTCCATAATGTATGAAAAATATACATTTTAATTACTTTCTGATTTCTAAACTTGTTTCTAGTTGTTTTTAAAAATTGGAAATAATAAAAATGTAATTTTGGCAAATTAAGCTTTTTTTCTTAAAGGATTATATAAGAAATGCCATCCTCTGATATCTCGCACAAATGCCTGGTAAGGTACCTCAATTTTTTGTCAGTAAACATATTAAAGTAGTAATTCTTCAATGACAAAATCTTGGAAAAAATTATATATTATTGAGGAATGTCTCGTCTGTCCTTAAATTATAATTTGTATCTATCATAGATTTTCTATTCCCTTAATAAAGGATTGAGACAACAATCATTTAACTAAAATGGTCTTTTTTAAGTCTTACTGTAAAATATGCATTTCAAACCTGTCCAGAATCTTTCGGAACAGAACAAAATCTTTTGTGAAAAGAAAACAAGATGTGTTTGTAAAACAGTAAAAACAGAGCTAAATCCATATGGCAGCTCATGATGGAGGTTAAAGTTTCTCAAAGCAGGTCAAAATCCAAAGTAAGATAAAGAAATAAAAATTTTGGTATCCAAAGAAAGGACTTGTCACAAGGAATATACATACACATTTAAAATATGAAAGCCCTGGCAAAACCATTTAAAAGTTATGGCCAAGTTTTTTTTTTAAGTCATAATGCAAAGTCAAGGACAAAGGGTCACAATTGTTGGTACTCAAGGAAAGGTCTCATTCAAATTCACCTGAGAAGTATGAAAGCAAGGCAAACACTTCAAAAAATTATAACAGAGGTTAAACTATGTTAAAAATGGATAAAACTTCAAGGTTAAACGGTTAATTTTTTAGTACCCAAGGGAAGATATTGTCACATGTAATACACAAGAATTTTTGGAAAGCCCTTGTTCCAACCATTCAGAACTTATGGCCAAAGTTAAGATTTACAAAGGTAAGGTAAACTCCCAATTAAAGGTCAAAATATTTTGCCCAAGGAAAGGTCTCATCACATGTAATACAATACATGTATGAAGTATGAGAGTCCTAGAACCAACTATTCAAAAGTTGTACCAAGGATATACTCTGGTAAATTTTTCCAAAAGTAGGTCAAACTCCAAGGTCAAGAATTACTGTGAAATATGAAAGCCATAGTTCCAAAGGATCAAAAGTTATGGGCAGGGTTAGAATCTTTGCAGACAAACAGACATACAGAAGGATGAACAGAGCAAAAATCTTTGATAACAATGGCATAATATTCTCAATTATTTCCTTTCTATTCACTGTTCCTGGTTTTAAGTTACATACTTATGGTACAAGTTTGGGCAAACTTTATATTTTGATTCTTTCCATTGAGTAGATGACTGTATAATTCTTGTAGGTTCACTGTGTACAAGCTTCCAGAACTCCATGATGTGGGAATAGACAAATGGTCATATGATGGTGTTGGTTTCTACTACATGGATTCCAATTCTCCAAGTTGGAAGTTGTCATCCATCCCATTCAATGCAACAGGGCACTCCGTGGAGTATACACTAAGGCAGATCTACAAGAATGCAAGTTTAATATATTGGTATCATGGGTGATTTGGTTGTTTGTAGGAAAGAGTTTTAAGAGTGTCAATTTAGAAAAAAAAACCTTAATCATTCACAGTTGAATGTTGGTATCTCAAATACTGATATCTTGGATACTGTAGAAGTACTTTTTTCCGTGTGGTATTAATTATTTTACGCTATGTACACGATCACAAATTTTCAGTGGAAATTTTTCCAAGCGTACTTAATGTAAGGCATATAGTGACAGTTTAAGAAATCTGCGTAATTTCTACCCGTGGATTAATTAGAAATTGTGATTCCGTGGAATTATGACCCCGCGGAAAAAAGTACCTCTACAGTATTTCAAAGTGATATGAGAGTCCCAACCATTTACTCTCTTAGTACATGTATCTTGATTTTTTGAATCCTTGGATATCTCAAAATTTTACCAAGTCCCATTGAATTTGAAAGTAAAAGAAGTATTAACACTTGCTCTGACTTTTAAATTACCGTTATGTCTGTTGAATGCAGCAGTTAATTTAACAACTGAAATTTTGATTTTATGGAAAGTTTAAATTGTTCTGATTAAAATAAAATTTTAATCTTAATGTTTTGTATTTGATAGACTACAAATGAATACATGTATGCTATGTACAACGATCAGCCCCCGACAGGACATACGTCTCTAAATCATGGTCACACAAAAGGTAAGATTTTTAGGTTGTCTCCCTTATTCAAATTACTAATTTTAAATTTTCTATCTTGACCTTCATCATTATTATCTACTCATGTTTATTATTTTCTTTCAGGGGTCTATGCTTTTGATAAATCTGAGGGGTTCTGGTTGATTATGAGTATCCCTCATTTCCCTCCCCCTAGAAGTTCTGGCTTTTCCTATCCAGATAGTGGCAAAGTGTATGGACAGTCCATATTCTGTGTCAGTCTTCAATATGCAGCTATTGAGAGTGTTGGTAAGTTTTTTTTTAATTTTGACCTACAGTAAAAAGAAATTATGCTATAAATATTATGTTTTCATTGTCTTGTTTTTGTTTGTTTGGGGATTTTTTATGAAGATATCTGAATAATAAAATTTAATAAAATATTGTGTTCTTGATAATTAATTTAAATTACACATTTTTATTAGTACCTTGTTGAAAAATTCCCAACACAGAATAGTATTGCTCAGTTAAAATTGAAATGACATTTTCTCTAAAATGGATTTAGAATAAGAAATTGAATGCATCATTCCTGAGATTGAATTTATTCATTCTCATTGAATAGAATTTTATTCTCCAGAATCAGTGATAACTGTGATGAATTACATATTATATTTTTTAACTTTTTTTCCAGCCAAGATAATGACCTTCACTTACCCTAAGTTTTACGACCACTATTTACCTTCCTCATTTTCTTCTGAGAACCCTATCACGACGGGGATTCTGTCAGGGAGTCAGAAACATGTGACGTCCCCTCCATTTCAGCTGGAAACCACACTCCATACCACAGACGGTGTGGTGCTACATAACTTTGCCAAGTCAACCGATTTTGAAAAAGGTAGTCCACATGTTTTAAAATAATTGACTTGTACAATGTATTTGGTAAAGTGCTGTTAAAATCATACTTCTTTTCAATATTGAATCACTATATTGTTGCACTGGTGAAAATAAATTTTAACCAAAAATAACAAAAGTAAAGGGGAGAAAACGGATTCAAAAAAGGAATAAATAAATATGATTCCCCTGACTTATCAACTTATTGATAAAGTGCACTAATTTAAGAATAAAACTGCAGGTTAATTTTGGTCTCCTTAATTGTGTTGCTCATAAAGCTTGTGATTTGCTTTAGAAGATTATGAACACTAGTAAGTGCATGTAGGTGAAAAAGCTAAATAAATGATTTCTGATTGTAAGGTGTCCCTAATACATGGACAGAACTTACAGAAACAAGCAGTAGCACAATAGTGAAATAAATTGAATGCCAAGTATGTATTTAAAAAAAACCAAAAAAGAAGTTACACATGTCTGGTAAAAATTGATTTCATAAAAACATTCCTGTGGAAGTGTCCACAAGGGAAAACACTTCTTTTTATCAAGGTTAAAGTTGGTGGTATCCAGTAGAAGGCCTTGTCACAGAGAATACATATGTGAAATATAAAAGTTCTAGCACTAATCATTCAAAATTTAAGATCAAAGTAAAAGTTTTGTATTTTTCTGTAAATATGTGTCAAACGCCAAGGTCAAAAGGTCAAATTTGGTGGTATGTACCCAAAGATAAGTCTTGTCACAAGGAGTACACCTGTGAAATATGAAAGCCATAGCTCCTTTCAATCAAAAGTTATGGGCAAGGTTAAAGTTTTTGCGGACAACCAGACAGACGGTAAAAAAAAACTTGGACCCCGAATCTTTGATGACGAGGGCATAAAAATAACATTCTCCCTCCTTTGTATTTGAAGTATGGGATTTGTAGACATATAAGAAAATGCTATTTTCAGATTTATACGATGCTTATTTGGCTCCAGTTTTACAAGAATCATTATTTGTCGAAACTTGGCAAAATGGACCCAAAGCAGACGACTTACCCTCAAATTGTTCTCTCAAGTTTCAGGTATCTGCAACATACGAAATAGACGATATTTGTACTAACAAAACCTTTGATGCATGTCTAGTTACTCTAATATTCACTTTTGACAGTCCTTCTAAATTCATGTAGTTTTGATTTTGAATTGTTGATACATATTTAATCCTTAAAAATATTTTTGGCTTCATAGAATTTGCTTGCATGGCTTGCACGGTATGGCTTTGGAATGCACATTATATTTTGATATATATCATTAGACATTTTAGATGCTGATATTGTAATCTAATTTTCTAAATTCCACTGCTTACGCTTTAAATTAATTTTTCGCTATCAGTTGACATTTTTCTCTGCTCATTTCCATTAAATTGTTTACACTAACTATTTTCAAGTTAAAATGCTTGGGTCGGTAAAAGGGAGGGGAAAGGGGGTTGGTATAGACCTATCGTATTTTTTTTTATAAATCTGTATCTAAAATAAATGTCAAAAAAGTTATACTATAATGTGTGTTTAACCCCAATCCATTACAGAATTTTGTTGGATCTTGATTTTAGAAATTACTGATTCGTCCCTTGTGATGTACATCATGGTCATTTCAATGATCTACAATTTTTTTCAGATTGTTTAGACATTTATTCTTATGTC
>PRKT01000103.1:498530-523739 GCA_003671525.1 Saccostrea glomerata | reverse complement strand
CCCCCCCCCCCCCCCCCCCCCCCCCGCGCCCTACTTATTACTGAAAGAAGTTGGCATTGAAAAAAGTTGTCCTTATCCAAACGTTTCTGAATATCTCTCAATGTTTGAAAAGTTGATTTGATTTAGGATATTCAATAACATATAAGATACCGGCGGATGTTGTCACCCTATTGCAACTTTACTGGAAATTATTATCGTAAATGACCTAGAATACTTGATACTGGATACAATTCACCTGTACACATTTCAGATTTGTATGATGCCTGGATCAACGAGAGGATAAATCACGACTTATTCGTAGAAACTTGGCAAAATGGCCGCGGGCCTTTGGAGTCTAATTGCACGGAACGTTATAAGGTATACAATGTTGGTACCGAAACAGTTGCGTCATCATCAGTTGTCGACCTTACAACGTATCAGAGAAACTTTTCCGTCTATAAATTGATTTATGGCGTGCATATACAATGTATGTAGCTTTCCAAATTTCCAATGATACTCGAAGCACAGTCAAACTTCCTATCTCAAACTCGATTGAAACGAGAAAAATCTTCAAGATATCCTAGGATTCGAGAAAAGAAATTAGACAAACTTGTTTTCAAGTGACCTCGAAATGTCAATGATATTCGAGATATCCGTGTTCGATATAACGAACTCCAACTATATGCAAAACATGTTTTCGTTTTTTTTCCTTTAATAATGATTGTCAGTTAGTATATTATATATATAGAATGCACCTTTTGTTTTTACGTTGTATATATCATGTATAAACAATACTAACAGTATTATTATATTAATTTTATACTTTGCTGTGCACACTTTTCATTTTCCGATTTTTAAATGCCATTTAATAGACATCCTTTACTACATTTAAATTTGTTTCGTCGTTAGATACATATACATAAATGAGAGTTTTACATTGAAAAAGATTTGTATTTTATTTTTAGGTGTACAACATTCAAAAAATCCGATTTCCCAACGGAGATTTTAAGGAGACCAAAGACCACTCTAAGTGGGCGGTGTCCAGGACGGGTTCCTGGGTTTGTATTGGAGACATAAACAGACAGGTAACTAATGAACATTTACAGGTGATCAAATTTATATGAAAAAATAAAAATAGAAAAAAAAATAATAAAAAAGTAGACGTGCATGAGAAAACTTTTCCAATCTTCAATAAAGATTTTTCTTTTTGAAAAATTGGATTTCATTAACTCATTATCTCTTTTCAATTGCAATTAAGATTTCTTATCAATTTAAGTGATCCTTTTCAAAATGTTAAATTATATTAATATCAAAAAGTTAATTTTTTCAGTGAGAGATCACTTCAGATTATTTGAAAAAGAAGAGTTCTCTCCCTCAGTATGTTATTAAGTCGCGATTGGAGACCTTTTAGTAGTTGACGATTTTTGAAATACGTTTTTCTGCATTTAGTCAATCATTTTACTATCCATGGTGTATTTATTTGTTTTATAATCAAGTGAATACTTTCCTACTTTTATAGGGAGTTTGATACTATTGTGACAGAAAATATATAGCTTCATGTTTTGCGCCAGCGGAAACTTTTTCTTAAATTAATAAATATTTTTTTTAAATAAGCATACACAGTTTCATCGTGGCGGAAGTACCACGTGCATGTCTGACCCACACACGTGGAAGGAATACACAAACATCATCCGGGACATCGAGACCTGTGGACCAATATTCGGATAGGCCCCAAACCCGACACTTCAAACTGGAAACTCTTATTTTTGTATAAAAAGTATATCTTCTGTATAAATAGTTTATCCTTCTATGTGTATATGTCATTATTATTATCAAGAACTGGAAGTTGTTTTCATTCTGTGTTTATGACATCACATTGAAAAAATATATTTTTATTCATGGAATCTCAAAGTGTTAAACCAAGGACTTGAATTTGAAGACATTGATAAAGTATTTACTCAAAACCGTATATTTTTCAGAATACTTGAAAACATCTGGCATTATTTTAAGTTGATAAAAACGTTGTATCTTATAAATATTGTTATCATGTATGTTTTATAATAAATAATCAGATAAAATATTAATTGCGATTGTTTCACAGATGAAATGATATTCATATATATAATTGTATAACTTCGAGTTATCTTCGTATATTTCTTCTGTTGAAAAACAGATACGTAAATTTCCATATATCTGCCCCCTGAAATATTCTTTGGCACTTGAAATTTATTTTTAATGTTGTTTATAATAGGATAAAACAAAAACACAAGATTCACAAATAAATACTAGATGGATCTTTTTATTAATGATTGATTAACTTTAACACAGGAATTCTTCATTTATACGTCGTCAGAGTCTTTATTAGGAGTTTACACAGAATGACATTATTTCTTTTCATCTGATTCCAAGGAATGTCTTGATCTTTCTTCTTATACCAGTTTTCCTTTTCACAAATGCCTAAAAAGAAAATATGAGAGACGCTTGACTTTTTGTACAGACCTACAACTTTATACTTGTATGTTTTGTCAATGTATTTACTAGTAGTTTAGATGCTATAATTGCATGAACTTACCACGTTTGCTACAGATTCATTTGTAGAGTTAAGCGCATCAGTTGGTTTCTCAGGATTTTTTGGTTGTTCCACATTTTTGTTTGGCCGTTTCAAATCACTCTATAAGAAAGAAAAATCTTATATTCCAATTGACAAATACATTTTCAGTTTTATCATTTACTTAAACCCCCAATGATTAATGTTTGGTGAAAAAAAATTATAACAGTAACAACCCATGGATTTTCATTTTCAAAATCTTTTGTAATTGAGATTTAATTTGAATTACATCAGATGAACTAGAATATATAAACTTCAATGAACGTACCTTAAATTCCACAACTCCGAAAAGAAACAGTTTTCTTGGCACAAAGCAGTTGTCATTTTCATCTTCGTCGTTACTTAAAAACTGTAAAAGAAAAACAATGAAAAATGAAAATTTATTCAGTTTATTTTCTATTTAGATGAAGTAAACATTTCTTTTTAAACATAATTTCATCTTTAATCCTGTTAACTTCATGGAACTAAACTAATTTAACTGTTAAGTTTTTGTTATAATACATGTACACAGAAAAAGGAACAATTTTAATTGACAAACTAGAAACACTAATTATTCTTCAAAAAAATGTTTTTACATTGTTTTTATTCTACATTTTCTTTTCCTTACCTCTGGCCTGATTTGCTTGGTCTCCATCTTGCTAACTACCAATTCTTTGGTTTCCTTATCAGCTTCAGTCTCAGCTCTCAATATTTGAGGTAATTCTTTGCGTTTGCTGTTTAATAGTACAAAATTTACTTTAATACCAACAATAAAGGGATTTTTTGATAACGTTTTCGAGAAAATTGGTCTATTTTAAACAAATACATATGCATGTATTCATTTAATATAATTACAATCAAATGTCAACAATTGATAATGATATGAAGTTAATACCTGACATTGTCTGGAGCTATCTCTTGTTTTGTTTCTTCCTCTACGATCACTTTCTCTTGTTTTGCGTTTTCTCCTTGCAAGGTTTTGTTTAGAATGGAAGGCTCCTATAATTAAAATATTCTTATTATACACTTATTTAATGACTACGAGGTAAACAGTCAAACTGTTGTCCCGAGGTAGTAGGGGAGACCTGGGAAACTGTTGCCCGAGGTCGAAGGCCGAGGGCAACAGTTTCCCAGGTCTCCCCCACTACCGAGGGACAACAGTTTGACTGTTTCACCGAGTAGTCATTGAATAAGTGTTTTATTACCTAACCTACTACATAATTAATTAAATTTGAATAAAAACACACAAACAATCAATAAAACGTTTTCACGACTGTTTATTCACATACTTGTCTATTAATGAGCTGAACACATAATATAAAGATTAAATTAATATTTTTAATTTAAAGTAATACTTAATAAATGGATTATTTGTGTGTTTTATTTAAATTTGATTAATTATAGAACAGGTAAATAGTGATGTCGTGATCATCAAAACGCTTGAATATCACGATGACGCTTTAAACAGTCAACAGTTCATTCTGTGGACCGGTCAACAGTTCACTGTTTCATGATCACGCAAAAACATAAAGTAAACCGTGAAACAGTTCAAGATGCCTAATTTAATTTATATAGTAGGTTAGGTAATAAACAAAAATGTTGGATTGTATTGATATTGCACAGTGTTCTATCGTTTTTTTTTTTAAAAAAAAGATTCGTTTATATTTTTGTATTTGCATGCAATTACTTGAGCATTAAGGTTTATCTTTTTTAGGGTTAAAATTCTTCATTTCGTTCATAAATCAATTAATTTAGCCTTCTTATGCAAAAGTACTAAAATCAATCAATAAAAAATCATACAGGACGTAAACTTTTGCATTGTATAAGTTAACCTATAAAATTAGAAGTAAACTAAATAAATCCATTTTAATACCTTTGGTCCTCTTTCTTCTTCCTCTACTATATCAGCCCACTTGTACGAAAACTTCAGTATTTCTAGTTTTTCTTCCTAAAAATTATAACATAAAAGTTAACATTAGAATTATTCTACAAAACAACCTACATCACTTTAGTAAAGTTCTTTTGATCAAGAAAGGTCCCGGTTGATTAATGCACCATAATATTATTTTCTTCAATTGACATTTTTTCATTGTATTTAAGTAGATACATGTGCAATAAAAATTAAAAGCAAATAACAACAAAACATAACATCAGATTTACTTACCAAGTTAGTAACAGGTTCTTCACCAAAATCCAAGATTGGCTCTCTGGAACAAATAATTTAAAATTTTCATTGCATGCACTAGTGGTTTTACTAAGTACTGTTTATTTGATCATGCTAGCTTACAAATTTCATGCATTAATTATGAAGAAAACATTGTAATATTTTCAAATCTTTTACAGTGTGTTCAGGAAAAATTGGTTACCTGGAAATTTCATTTCTTTCCTCTCTGAAAATCTTAACATTGGATTCGGCCTCCTTGTTTGTCTGTTTTACAGTTAGTTCATCATCTTCCTAAAAAAAAAAAGATGATTTATTTCAGATAGATTGTTTTGCTATGGAGCAATCTTTAATGATATTTCATTATTCTCTTTTGAAAATAAAAAAAGGGGAAAAACGCAATAGTATGATAAAATGAAAAAAAGAAGTTGTCAATTTCTTAAAATTATACATAATTAAGATGTTCATTTAATACAGAGTAAGCAGAATGGATTATTTTTACCTTTGCTCCTCTTTCCTCCTCTTCAACGACCTCTGCCCAGGAATATGGGAATTTCAGAATTTCTAACTTTTCATCCTAAAATTTTAAGATTCAACGTTAAAACGGATGACATAATATTTACAATGTATAAAAGTAAACTTGATTGGGTATAGTATTCGATAAATATATTGCATAAGTTGATCAGTGGGGTGAATTCAATAATCATACCCATTGGCCAACTTTTTCATACATTATAAATCATTATAAAATCAATAATTGCATAGTTTGCCACTATAATCTTAACTAAATAATTCCTGGAAATTTTTTTTCCATCTTCCCCAAAAATCACATGAATTTGAAAAATACACCAAAAGAAAGCATAATGGTTACTTACCAAATCTGTTACGGGACTAATACCGAAATCCTCTCTACAACGATGAATATATTTTATGAAACTTTCGTATTGTTAATTCAAATTGACTGGATGATGCCAAATGTACACTCAAATTTAATGTTACATCTTCAGTCACCTTTGTAAACTGTATTAATTTAATATAATTAATCCTAAAGCCTTACAGAGTTCTAGTCTTACCTGGGAATTTCCTTTGTCTCTGTTCTGAACGTTTTATGTTCAACTTCTTGTACCAATTCTGTTTCAGTGACTGCCTAGATAAAAATAAAACATACATTTTACTTCATTAAAAAATAATCTCTCCTTATAGGAATACTTAAAAATACTTTTTAAAATGTTCATATTGAAAAATAATTTACATAATAATTATGTTTAAATGTGTAATAAAATTCTGGTCAAATATATTATAATTAAAGAAATCTATTGTGAACGACATGTAAGTCTTGCCTGAATTTATTGTGTAAGAGTGTTGTTGCACAAGACATATATCTAAATTTTCTAAATAAATATACCTTCATAAGTCTTTCTTCCTTTTCAACTTCTTCAACCCAGCTATAACTGAATTTCAGAATCTGTAGCTTTGTGTCCTAAAAAACACACCAAGAAATTATTTTTATTCAGATTTTATTTTAATTTATGTACGAACAATCTCTTTGTACGAATAATTTAATTTGTATTTTTTGCATTGAATTTGCTGTAAAAGGTAGTTGCCAGTTTCTGTCGTTAAAAACCCTTCATAATTTATATGCAAGACATTAAAAGTACATACAACATCGTTAACTGGCTCACTCCCAAAATCCATTACAACATCCATGATTGTCTACAATCAAAAAACCACATTTATATAAATACATTTTCTCTTGTCAAGGAAAACAAACAAGAAATGTGTAATTTAGTCGTGAATTTTACCGCTAATATGTCTGCCATCTGCATCTACTTTTGTTATAGTGATAATTGTTACGTCACATAATTGTTACGTTTAAGTTTGTGTGTATGCTCTCATGACGTCATACACAAAATATTTTTATCCAGGAAAGTATACTTTTTTTTAATCTGTCAAGAACGTTGGTGTAATTTTTTTTTTAAAGAACAAGAGTGGATATTTTGTGACTTTCATGTAAGTTTATGTTGAACAATAAATCTAACGAAAAACTACTTAAATGCGATATCAAAGAACCTAAAAAGAATAGCGCTATTCCGGGAACTGTAGACTCAAAATTACGATTTGTGTTGTAGATCAATTTTAGCCCTAAAAGAATAGCTACATTTACGTGCACGTGTTATAATACAAGATAAAAAAATTATAGAGTGCTAGGAAAATGCCACAGTTTTAGTTTAATAGTTGGTGCATGTGAACTCATCACAAAAATTACATTAACACACCATAAGAAAAAAAGTGCTAGTTGAATGGATGCATAAATGCTCTTAAAAACTTAATAATTGACGAAACAAGAAAAGAAATTAATTTATATTCTACAACTCGAAATATATTTTTTATTGTTCGTGCCAGGAACTGTAATTAGTGTCATGAAATAGGGGGATATGGGCTTAAATCTATATGATAGGGTTATTTATTCAGAGATGTTCTACAGGAATCAAGGATCTACTTTCGTCAAATACCGTGGTTTATTGTATACATATAAATCTTAGTTTAAATCTGCTACAGAAACTTTGGTTTAACACATAAAATATAGATGTTTTCATTCTTTTTCTGGACAAAAGGAATGCTACATATGTATTTACCACCTGTAAATTTTTGCTACGCTAGTTTATGAGCTGTAACACTGAAGAATATGATACGTGTTATTTTTCTTTTAAAAAATGCCATTTATCTTGAATCTTAAACTAATATGTAGTGTATAGATCCATTAGATACAAAGAATTCTTATACTCACGCTTTACGCCGCCCTTTTGTTTGGTTGATAAGATACTGTATAGATCTATTTCGTCATAAAAGCATGACGTCACAATGCTCCTTGTGACAATAGTTCGGCAATCCTCGGATGTTTCCGTCGTCTAAATCAAAGGTGAGAATCTGTCGAGGGGCGCAGACTGGTAGTGACAAGTGTAAAAGAGAACTGCATCTTATGCATAAATCCCAAACACTGAATCGGGTAAGTAATTTGCTTTATTGATAAGTAAATACATGTATATTTATTGTTATTTAAAGGTAATTTACATCATAAATTTGGTAACGTATAATATCATTTCCATTCTGTTGGAAATGTTCTAACCTATTCTAGTCCGTTGTTTGACTGTCCAGAGTCAGCAAACCAGCAAATTTCTATATGCTCGTCTCAATAAACAGGAATCAATGCTCCCAAAAATGTATTTTAATTTTATTTACATAAAACATAACACACTTTAACTTGATTATATATGTACCATTGTTATTAAAAAAAATAATACAATGTCAAGATCTGCATTCTTTTGGTAAATGAATATGTTATACTTGCTTTTATTTTGTTTCCAGATATGCCTTCTGTTTCATTCAGAAAGATATTGCTAGTGATATACTTCGTGTTCTGTAAATTCTAAAAGCTGAATTCTTCAGTCCTTCGATCCTGAAGAGGGTCACGGAGACAGAGAACAGGGATTAATTTTTAAGGTGATTTGTTAGAACTTTGTGGCAGTTGTGTCCCCTGCTTCTATTACGTAAGCTTTATTATCATATTCTTTGGACTGGATTTTCATCATGTCAACAGAGTAATCGTTAGCAGGTGCGGATCCATTTGTGATGCCATTGAAAGCAACAGAATAACAACCTGTTCTGTTCTCAAGTAAGGCGGGTCCCCAGTTTTCCGTTGGCTGCAAAAAATAACAACAGCAACAAAATGAGACTTTTGAAATGAAAAGTCTTGGATGAAATTTGGAAAGCATTTCAAAAATATAGAATGATGTTTTTTTGTTTGTTTTTCTTTTAAATCTGAGCTTAGTGAGGGGTTTCTTTCCTTTCCAAGCCCCCTCTAACAGCACATAAACCAACCAAGTATTCCAATCAAACACGTAGCTTGAATTAACCAGGCGATCACATGGCCAATGTCTGGGTATAAATATCCATTATAAATATCCATTACTTTCTAGATATTCTGTTTGAATTAATTTGAAGAGAATTACTGCCTGAATTTATGGCTTCATGATGAAAGAAAGTCTCATCGAGACATTATACCTTATAAGTTTAGAATAGTTTCAATGAATACTTATTACCGCAAGGCCACCATCGTGAAGAAAAACAATATTGACCATAACGGCGCTACCGACATCTGGGCCAAACCTTCCGGACAAACAATAAAAACAAGACCAGGACCTAGAATATGAAATTTTTAAATGAATCCGTGTACTTTTAAAAATATATACCTGTATACATTGTGTATATATTTACAAGGCAGAAAATGCATTTTTCAAAAAAGTGCATTTGAAGTTGTCATCTGATTCCTCTTTGATTGCATCATCTTTCTGTTTATGAAAGCTTTAATTTGATTGACGCTTCTCAATAAAAGAAACAAGCGGCCCTAAACTATCTAATGAAATATGCCAGAGGTCCAACGGCAACGTGCATATGTTGACTCATGAGCCTTGGCATGATGAGGATGGCAAAGAATATAAAATGTTCAAAATATTAATTGTTCAATATTGATTGTGTGCCTAAATTTTCTTAAATGTACTTTTACACATTTCCATTTTAATTATTGGTTATTTTGAAATTTATGAAATCAAAATCAATTATAATTAAGTGCACTTATTAATTTTGGAATTTATTTTTTGGACTAAGCTTTTGAGTTCCTGATTGTCGATGTCTAATTTAAATGTGGAGTAATTATTGTTAAGTGTTTTGATAATGTTGTGTTTGAAAAAAAATTTCCGGCTCATCGCTAAAATTTCCTCATTGCATTTTTTTTCTGTGAAGATTGGTTAAATTATCCAACATTTTTATCAATTTTACTGCAAATTCATTGCGTTGAATGACTTAAAATTCTTTATGAAAATAAGAAAGAAGAATATTGACCTGCTTTTCAAATGAAAATGCCTGTCCTGTTTGACTTTACTGTGTGGATTTTGTGGCTGACGTTTTCGGTTACAGTCCATGGAGAGGGGTACACCAATGGAATAACATGTCAGGGTATCGACCGCCAACCTGTAGACTGGTAAATATCTAACTTTTTACATGAATTTTCAGTGTCTTTCCTAAACTGAAAAAAAATTTTCCTGTCATTGAATTTTTTTATAATATACTACTAAACTGTTATTCTTAAGATGGCCTTTTGCATTGGAAAGGTGACTAATTGAATCATTATTTTTCATCAAAATGCTACTCCTTCTACATTTTTGCTCTGATAAAAAAGTAATCCATCTCAAGACAAGAAAGAAGAAACGTTGTTTTCTGAAATTTCTTATATACTTTTTCTGTTGCATCTACATGTATGTAGCTTAAGACCATTGAAGTTTCAGTTTCCTCGGAGATCAGTTAAGTTAATTTCAAATTCTATACAAACTATGAAAATTGACGTATGTTTTATCATTTGATTATAACGCTGGTTCCTTTCCATTTTAGGTTTATTGTTTACAAAACTCCCAAGGATCCCCAAAACAAACACAAACTGATATCGGAGGGCGTGGCTTTCTATTATATGGACTCCCACCGACCCGTGATGACCCTTTCTCCCACCCCCATAGACAAGGAGGGACACGCCCTTTACAACACGCTCCAACAGATCTATCTGAATGTAAGTAATCTTTCAAATTATATCCCCAAAAAGAACATTGTATTTAACAATAAGTTTGTTAAATGTTAGCGACAGCATAATTTATCGATAAAACGTGAAATGTGCTATCTATTAAAGTTTATGCACAAAGAAAATGAAAGAATTGGTCTTAATCTAAATATAGTAAAACACGCTTATATGGAACACGCTTTTAATGAATTGACGCTTTACAGAGAGCTTTAAGTGATTCCCATTCCCTGTGGATTAAAATAGATTAAAGCTTAACGGAGATAAGGAATTAATATGTTGAAAAAGCGAAATTGTCCGTCGTCAGTTCTTCTTTATCAGTATGTTTTACTATTCATAAAAGGGCTTCTATGTTAAATTATGTAATATTCTATTGTAAAACTATTATTTCTATATTTTTAGTTTCTTTCTCTTTCCTCAGTACTTCATGGTTGAATATGGCATGTATAACGACCAACCACCACCAAGTTCCAACAAAACCTGGAAAGGGAAAAATGAATTTGGTCAAACCAAAGGTAAACATTTGCCATACCAGACGAAGTTTCTACATCTTGTTTCCCACCTCTATCTTGATTTATAATACACTACAATTTGGCAATGGTTTTGAAATAATCTAAGAATTTATCACCCATTACATGCAGGGGTGTATGCATTTGACAAGCAGACGGGGTTTTGGTTGATCTCTAGTATTCCTGAGTTCCCCCCACCCAAAAATAAGGGATACGGCTTTAACATAGCAGCACAGCGGGACGGTCAACTGGTTGTCTGTGTCACATTAAATATTCAAGAGCTTGCGAATCTCCGTAAGTAATTTGATGAAGTAATTAAACTTTCAAATACTTTTTGTTCTTAATGTTATATTTAAATTTAAAAAAATGTCATCGATATATTATTTAGCCTGTCGAATTATTTTCCAGGTAAAATATTCAGTACAACACAACCCCAAATTTACGATGGAAAAGGACCTGAAACGTTAATGCCACCAATTCAACCCTCAAACGGGTCTTTGGTATTGAGCATGTATACCCACGACAACATGCAACTTATTTGTTCAGCCAAAAGTTCGTTATATGAGAAAGGTTAGAAAATTTCAAAACTATTTTGAATTTCCTTGTCACATGAAGTGTAATGACAAATGGATAAAAATACTTTTTGATACTACATGCAGTCCTACATTGTACGTGATATTTTTTTCTAGACCTGTACGAGTCTTTGGTTGCTCCGAGTCTATCCAGCGACGTCATGGTCCAATCCTTTCAGACAGGGATCCCGTCTTCCTGCTCCACAGTGTATAAGGTAGATTCAATCAGACTTGCATAACCTTTGTGTGTTTGTTGTAAGTTTGTGATTGCGTGTGTCCCGTGTGTGTTTAATTTACTCATTTATAATTGTAGTTTGGTGATATTCTTATTTGGATGAGATACTTCAGTAGTAGGAATGTCACTACCCTTTCAACCAAATCATGAACAAAAAAATCCCTAAATGATTTCCCTAGCTAAATAACTTGTTTGTTAGAGAGATTGAATATCAATACTTGAAATTATGTCTCAGATTCCTTTTTTTCAATGTCAAGAACTTTCACCATAAACATATGTTTGTTTATACAATACGTTTTTTCTTATTTTTTTACTTGTAATTAATTACTGAATTATCTTAAGTTTATTGTGTATGTATGAATAGGTGATAAATGTATCCAAAATCAAGTTCCCGGATACCAACATCTACTTGTCCGGTCAAAGAGACCACGCCAAGTGGGCAGTGTCCGAGAAACTGGGGAGATGGGTGTGTATTGGAGACCTCAACCGATCGGTAATTAAGTTCTCTTTAGAATTATTCATTCAAACTTCATTATCTAGATCTCGATGGAAAGTCGTACACCGTTATCCAAATTCTCAGAAAGGAAATGTCAATTTCAAATCCTCTCCTGTTTATTTCATTTTTCTTGTATGTTGTTTGATAATTAATGTTTTGTATTATGCTCTGAAACGGACATTTTCATGTTCTTTTTCTCTGATTTACAGACTTTTGCCCTCAAGAAAAGGGGAGGAGCATTGTGTATGGTCAACTACACGGCTTGGAAGGCGTTCCATAACATCACAAACTCTGTTGACAAATGCTAATTTAAAACCACTGTTCTAACTTAGTCTTAACTTGGTTGAGTGATAAACAACGATGATTTTCATTTTTGATTTATGACTAATGGATTGTTTATACTTGTGTTTTACTAACAAGAAAAAATTAAATGAAATTTGCAAGATACGAATTTTGTTTAAATTCATCCTTATGATTATATTGCTGGTGTTAGATGGGAGGAAAATGCTTTCATTTCAACTTTTTGTACGATGTATGTAACATTTTTTTCGAAATTTCAAATTCCTTAGTTCTCAAATAATTTCCAAATACAAAATTGTTTTAGTTTTAAAAATTGCTCTAATCACCACATTTTATAGATACCTGATATGGCGGAGCTCTGTTTATCATAAATAAAAAAAACAAGGTTGGAATGAATGGTCATTTATTACTAAACAGGGGTCAGATGCTGGTTCGGTCTCGAGGGGTGTTTCCAACGCCACTAGGTCTCACCTTACAAACCCTCGAGTAATGACAACCGTCTCAAACAGGTTCTGCCAGCAAATCACATGTCACATCTCCACGTTTGGTGGCCCTGGTAATACCTTGGTTGCTGAGTGACCATGGTGAAAGGCGCCTTTAGATAACTGGAACTTGTGGCTAAGGGAAGGAAACCCCCAACAGAAAACCACTGGCCCTCCGAGTCCAGGGGGTTTCTGCAAGGCTAATCACCAGACAGAGTACACAGCATAAGGATAGCCCTCTAACTGTGATAAATAATAATGCAGAGGACAACATGACGCAGGTGGATGAAAGCCATTTTGAAGTACACAGGCCGAAGTCCCTATTTACACCAAAAAAAAAGAACTGGAATGTGAGATCCTTGTTTATTACAGGGAAAACAACCCAGATAGAACTGGAAATGAAAGATATCGGATTAGATATAATACTGTGGAATCATCAGTGTTTGTGGATTTCGTAGGTTACCCTTATCCATGAATTTATATCCCCACCAACATTTAGTTTGTAAACATACTTATTTATTAAAACTTCTGTATAATTGAGCTACCCACAAAATTACGTCCCCACGAACCAACAAAATTTTGCTTACCCACGAACATTGACCCCTACGAATTAAAATGATTCTACAGTAGATATGATAGTGAAGTCAGATGGCCTATAAATGGAAAAACTACATTACAAGGTGGGAAACTAGTGCTTTACTCAGGACATGAGGATGGATTACATCAAGAAGAAGTAGGAATAATGATGACAAAGACAGCTAAGAAGTCACTGATGGAATGGAAAGTTGGAAACCCATTAATGAGAGATTGATGTATGCAAGATTCTATACATCAACTCTAAAGATCAGCCTGATATTAGTTTACTCACCAACAAATGACAGTCCTGCAGAGACAAAGGAAGAATTCATGGAACAATTGCAGGAAGGTATTAATAACATGATAGTGTTGAAGACATCTGGTAAAATATGATAAAAGGTTACAGCGAGACAGCATACTTGGAGTAAAAAAAAACCCGGACAAAAACCATGGATAAGCAGGGACTCTTGGAAAGTGGTAAAAGAGAGGAAGCAGCTAAAACGCCAACTTAACAACAGCAGATAAAAAGAAGCTTAAGAAATAGATATTCAATTAAAGAAAGGGAAGTAAAACGCAGTATGACAGAATGACAGGAGAAAGTGAACAGAAGACATGATTTCAGAAGCAGAAAGAGCAGCAAATAATGGGCACATGAAAACAGTGTACGAGATAACTAGAGTGCTAAGTAATGAGAAGAAAGCATGACAAAAGCAATAAAGGATAAAGAGGGCAATATCCCGAACAGTCAAGATGAAAGAAAGAAAAGGTGGAAATATCACTTTCAGAAAATATTAAATCGCCCACAACCCGAACATCCATTAGAAATTGAACGCGAAGATCAAGTATTAGATGAGATGGATGCAAGTCCCATACGGGAAGAGGAAACTGTCAAGGTTATAAAGAAACTGAAGAATAGAAAAGCTGGAGGAGTAGATTGGATAACGGCTGAAATGTTAAAGACAGACACAGAGACAACAGCAAGATATTTGGAAAAACTATTTTCAACAATCTTGAAACAAGAAACTACCATCGGTTTAGAGTAAAGGCCTGATAGTGAAGATCCCAAAGAAAGGTGATAGATCGATATGTGATAATTATAGGGATATTATACTTGTGTCTGTGCCAAGCAAAGTATTCTCAAGAATAGGTTTACAAAGAATCCAAGATTGAGTGGAAAAACAGCTGCGTGAGGAACAATATGGCTTCAGAAGAGGGAGGAGTACAACAGAACAACTATTTACACTCTGTAACATCATAGAACAATGCACCGAATGGAATTAAACATTGTTTGTAAATTATGTTGACTTTGAAAAGGCATTTGATTCCATTCACAGAAAGAGCCTTTGGTCTATCATGAAGTATTATGGCATCCCAGACAAACTGGTCAGAATGGTGAAGCTCCTATACGAATCATTCCAATGTGCAGTCCCAGAAGATGGTGAAGAAACGGTCTGGTTCCGGGTTTCAACAGTAATGAAGCAGGGTTGCACAATGTCTGGATTCCTATTTCTGTTGGTTATAGATTACGTAATAAAAATATCTACAGAAGGAGAGGCAACTGGAATAAGGTGGAATTTCACAACAAAACTCAAAGATCTAGACTTTGCAGATGATCTTGCCTTACTTTCCTTCAAGACATACAAAAAAGACACAAAGACTCGATGAAATTGCTAGACAAGCTGGCTTCAGAATTAACGTCGAGAAAACCAAAGTGATGAAGCTCAACACTGACATGAAGGAGGCAGTCAAGATTGATGGGCAAGATGAGGAAACATTACTTTCCATGGAGGTGTGATTACAACAAAGAAAGGAGCTGATGAGGACATTACCAACAGACTGGGAAAAGCTAGGCGCAATTTGGAAGGCTCAGAAAAATCTGGAGCTCATCAAAATTTTCCATCCAAACAAAAGTAAAGTTATTTAACAGCTTGGTCCTGTTATTTCTAATGTATGGAAGTGAAAGATGGAAAGCAACGGAGAGTGACAAAAGGAACATTGACACCTTCAAGAATAGATGCCTTAGAAAGATCCTGAGGGTAAGATGGCCCGAGAAAGTGTCAAATGAAGATCTCCATCATAGAACAAAGACACAAGAGCAAGTGAAGTAAAACCCTTCAGGAAGTGGTGTTGGGTTGGCCATGTACTAAGGATGGATAACATAAGGATATGTGGCACTGCATTTACATGGCATCCAGAAAGAAAGCAAAAAAACTCGGAGGAGGACCACGGGGCAAGAGAAGCTACAACTGGGATGTAAAAGCTGTACTGGGCAGCAGTCAAAGACAGAGGCAGGTCGAGGCAATGTATTGGGGCCTTATGTGCCAGCGGGCACGAAGAGAAAAGGTGATGTGAGGATATTACTAAATAAATGACGAAGCAATCAAAATATGTCAACACATAGTATAATTGACAATACTTAATACAATTAAACAATTAGGTTAAAAAAACAATCATAAAATCTGAATTTCGCAGTAGTGTCCAATGAGATACGCATTGTACATAAAAATATACAGTGAACACGATGCGTATTTCAAACCTAAAAGTGTCAAATATGGTATAACATCCACCGCCGATCAAAGCTCACAGGGTCTTGTCAGCCCCCTTTCATTTGACATCGTTTATAGATTTTTTCCTGATATAAACGTGAAAATAGGAAATAATTTACAATAATTGAACTGGTTGAGCTTGATTACAATGTTTGGAAACATTAGTGTTTTCTCGTATTTCCTCATTACATAGTATGAAAAGGGAAGCATTCTTTAAATATACCAAATATATGTGTGGTCGTAAATTGTATCATAATATCCCAGTAATACAATAAAGGAAGTACATTTGTATATGAAAGTCACAACAACATTCCGAAATGAACAGGTGAAACACGGGACGCCAAGCAAAGTAAGGGCTTAAGATGATACAAATAAATAAATATAAATGAATAGTCCATTTCCTATGTGACTAATGTTTTATAAAAACAAATGGGCGTGTTTATTAGAAAATACTTCCGGTATATATTGAGTTTTATTTTTATAACTCGGCATATGAAATACAACTATCAAAATGTATCAACATAAACTTCAGAAATGGATTCAGTGCCTTCCTTTAGAAACATGCCTACAATATAGAGTTTGAACTCCTATAGGAACCTTACAGAAAAGGTATCATGTGTCTAGTCTAGTTTTGGCGATGATCCGATTTGTGATTTCCTGCTCCGTTCTTGTGAGTCTAACCTGGGGTCTGGGATGTTTAAAAGAGTCGGGAGAACCCGTTGACTGGTAATGTTCAAAATTTAAGCAAATTATTATTAAAAATTAATATTTTTCCCAACGTCAGTGGAAAGAGTTCATACTATTACTATACATATCAGTTATATAGGTTGTTAACTGCATCATCAATATCATACGCATCAAATAAATTACGGACAACACGACTTTAAATTGCGGCATCCAGAAAACAATTTTGAAACTATCTTTTTGTTTGATTGATTGAACAAAGCGAAAATAAATCTTCCTTCCTCAAGGTTCATTGTTTACAAGTTGCCCAAGAACAAATCAAACAGTAATCCTCTAATCCAGCGAGGAGTTGGATTTTACTATATGGACTCTGAAAACCCTACTTTTTCCTTGTCCGGTGCTGACATTCAGAGGGAGGGGCACGCTTTGTACAACACACTGCAACAAGTTTATAAACAGGTATATAATCATGTATTTTATAATCACTTAAGGCCTACTCTTTACTGAAAGGAAGTTTCTTCAGAAGATGGAAGCTTTGATTCGAGAATTTTTCACATATGGAAACGCCACCACTTGACGGCGTAGAGCTGCAAAATTTGTTTTGACACTTATAGAGCCATTGAGCAGTGAGAGGTCTTTTAAGTGTCATCAACTAGTTCGACACGGGGCCTTGGTCCTCGGTCTCATCTGAAGGACCGTTCTTCACGTCCCACAGTGGAACCCGCGACGAAAGGATCAACTCCTTCGCGACTCCAGAGCAGACGCTCTAACCACTGGGCCACTGCACGCGGGCGACAGCTGATTTAAGAAAGATGAATTTCAAATGCAGATATATTATTTATCTAATAAGAATTATCAAAGCTGATAAAATAAAGACTTTTTTTCAAATGTAGTATAATTGTTTGAGTTGTGAGGAGAATTTCAAGATTTGATTGATATGCAAGTTTTATCATTTCCGGAAAGACCTTTTATTTAAAATATTTCTTTGGGTAACTTTATGTCTTCCGCCCAAATATACAGTAAATGTTTGTTCCAGTGTAAACATTATCACTTTTTTTCAGAATAAACCACAAAAATTAAAGTATGCCATGTACAATGATCAATCACCAAAGCGAACTGATAGGTCCGAGGAATCTTTTAAAGAATATGGACATACTAAAGGTATATTAAACACGAGAACTCGCTATCATTATAGACTATTTGCTAATACATGTACTAGTAATTTGAGCTATTATAGAGCTTTCTCCTTCAACTTGTTGGAAACATGAATTGACACTTTGTATTTTTATCCATACAGGCATGTATGCATTTGATGAGAAACAAGGATTCTGGCTGATATCAAGTGTTCCGAAATTCCCTGCTCCTCTATCACGTCGTTACAGCTATGAACAAGGACAAACAAGATTAGGACAGGCCATGATTTGTGTGTCCCTCGGCAGAAAATATCTATCAGTTATAGGTAAACAGAAATTAGAAACTACTTTCAATATACTTCATGAATCTTACAAAAACACACTTTGGTAGAACAATACTGAGTATCTATGCAGTCAAAGGTCCGCCATTTATTTCGCTATTTTTTTGTAATTAGAAACCTAACAGTTATTTTTTCTGTTTTGATCTTTGAAGATACAAAAAAAAGTTTTATTTTTATACAGCCTTTTAAAATTTGACATGAAATTGTGTGTTGTTCTCTTAATTGGTCTGAATCCCAAACTGGCATAAGTCAGAAAAAATTATATAACATTTTTATACTTAAAATATTCAAACAAAGATTAATTTAGAATTTATATTGCATTTTCTGTTTTCTCATTTTACTTCAAATTGTCCTATGGGCCTTAGACTTTTTATGAATTCATCCAAAAAAGTCCTTCAATAAAGATGAAATGCTTTGTATCATGGAATATTTAATGTATTTATCTTGTTACAAGGTAATGGGAACTTTTTTTTTATTGTGAATGATACATTGTAAGTTTCCAACAATTGCTTTGCTACATTTGCTTTTACGTGTGCGACATTGCTGTTTTACATTAATGTTTGTGTACACTTGATTCTTTTATTTTCTCAGGAGATATATTCAACATAACAGATCCAAATATATATGACCCAAAGCGAGGTCCTCGGCGCCATAATTCGCAAGTTACTTTGGTACCATATAAAGTTTTCCCAATTTCAACAGTGAAAGGTCAAAGATTCCAGTTCTTTGCAAAGTCTTCGATCTTTGGAAAGGGTGAGAAAGGATAGACCAATTTTTCATAATAAAAGACAATCATTTTTTTAAAATTTAAAACAAACTTGCAAATATCAATTTTGTTCAAGATTTGTATGATGGTCTTGTTGCACCCAAACTGAAAGAATCTCTTTACGTGCATACATGGGAACCAAACCTGACTTCTTCCTGTGAAATGAAATTTAAGGTTTGCAATTTTCATGTAATTCATATAAATATACAAGTATTACCGTACAGTTCTTTAAATTCTAGAATGAAAGTCTCACATTTCTGACAAAGATACCTTAGGCTTTCAAGCAATGAACTATTTTATTGAATTAATGTATTGCAGGTTATGAACATTGAAGTTATTACGTTTTCCAGTGATGTAGAGTTTAAGTCAAACAATGATCATTCAAAGTGGACTGTATCTAAAAACGATTTCTGGGTGTGCGTTGGTGATATAAACAGAACGGTAATTCTAAAAATCAAGTTTCCCCTACCTTGTCTTAGAAATTATTTGACTTCAAATTTGCTTGATCAAATATAAAATAAAATAATGAAAGTATTTCAAAAAACTGAATCATTACTATTTGCAAGCATTAAATCAAATAAATGAATCTCGCCAGAAATGTTTGAGTAAAAAAAAATCGGGTATTAAAGCTGTTTTTATTACTTGTTATTTTAAGTTGAAAAAGACATTGATTTCTTTTGGTATCTTTCACAGACATCCCAGTTCAAGAGAGGTGGCGGAACAATTTGTTTATCCAGTGAGTCCGTATGGAATGCTTTTGGGTCCCTCATCAAATCTGTGCAGAATTGTTCCAAAATACCCGTAGGATAATATAAACATTTGTATCAATTTATCAATTCACTGTCATCGCAGCAGTGGGAGCTCAGTGTGTTCTGTTGTGTTTTTTTCGAGATCTTTATAGGTGAAAAAGGTGTTTGTCACTCCGAAAAGCATTTTGATATCACCAATCTAGATTATATATTTGTGCATGATGGCTTCACGTTCAACCAGTAAAATTGATTGTTTGAATTTTTAGAAGATAAGATTCGGGAAGAGTAATAAAGATTTTATATACTAGTATGACAAAAATACATGTACTGTACTGATCTTGCTCTCTTGGCTATTAGAGGCTGTATACAATGTGTAGTGTACGATTTAGTTGTGGTATACTACACTACACAGTATTACACTAAAGTTGAAGTGTTTAAAAGTATCATGTATGATACATGTACCATGAGATGGTAATCAATGTATAACCGATGAATCGGTACACTGTAATCGGTTGCAAAACCTGTATTCGATTAAAGCAAAACATAATAATATATGTTTATTCTAACTCCTTCTCATCCATTAACATATTGAGTACAAATTCAGTTTTAAAATCTTTGAAAGTAGAGTTTACTAAGGTTTTCAATTCTTATAAACCGTCACTTAGCTCATTCGGTAAAGCGCTCGCTGATAGGACGGTCGAGTGTGTGAGCCCCTGTCGCGACTGACTTAAGTCGCTAAAAAATAGGAAGTTACTGTTCCTTTGCAAAGCCCGTGCCGCACATTGAAAAGAAAGTTGCAGATCGGATGAGAACTTAAAAATCGAGACCCCATGTCACGGTGGGCGTTGGCAAGACCCCTCACTGCTCAATATAACTAAGTGCAGAATAAAGGTCAAAATGTTGTAATGGTATGTATATGAGGGAAAAAACTCTCAAACGAATACAATCAATCAATCAAATCATTTGAACCAGTTTTGGCGATGATGATGATTACACAACAGAATAATTTTTTTTCATGGTATAAAAATGTTTATTTGTGCATCAGATCTTTTGTGTATGTGAATAGAACAAAGGAAAATAAAAGAAATCAATATGCAACAAAAATGGATATTTTAATACGATTAAGTGATTGATCACTCAAACGGTGTGGCAGATTACTATTGATAAATTTATAATTGATTGACATTTCATGTTGTTTTATGTTTATGCATACACATGTATGTAAAAAGAAAATGATAATAATTAAAGCATTCATGCTGTATTTTTCATTCTTGATGTTTACAATGTTCTTTGAAGCCAACCACAACAAAACTTATATCTTGGCAACAATGAATATGGCAAGCCCTTTTGCTATTTATTCGGAAAATAAAATTTATCTTAAAATTATAGAGATATCTCTCGTTTTAGGGAGATATCTCTTTAAAAAAAAAGAGATATCTCTCAACTTAAAAGACATATCTCTCATTCTTAAGAGATATATCTATGAGATAGAGATATCTCCTTAACGTAAAGGGACATCCCTTATACTTAGAGAGATATCTCTTTTTATAAGAAAGATATATCTTTTACTTGATCAGATATCTCTTTCTCATTGAGCGATATCTCTTTCGTGAAAAGAGATCTCTGAACATAAAAGAGATATCTCTTTCACCTAAAGAGATATCTCTATTACTTTTGGAGATATCTTTCCAAGTTTAAGTGATATATTTTAAAGTAAAAGATATATCTCTCTAAGTTTGTCTTAAGAGATATCTCTCAAAGTGAATGAGAATTATTTCAAAAGTGTCTAATAGAAATATCTCTCAAGCAAAAAGAGATATCTTCTTATTGCAAGGAGATATCTCTCTTCATTATCTTTATTTAAATTCCATTTAAATTTAATTCTCCCTTTACCGGAAGCTAGATTTTTATTTACGGAAGTACATAAAGTATTTTTGAAATCGACATATTCATGATATTCTACATTATACCTTTACTAAACATTACAAGTAATTCAGTTTCGTCTAGATTTCAAATAAGAAATTGTTTAAAAGCTAAGAAAATTCGGTCCATTGCATTTGAGATTATATATATGCTAACTTTCGTTTTCCTTAATATTAAACTTTATGCATTTTTATCAATAATGTATTGTAAAGCGCTTTGAGTAGCATGTATACTAGAAAAGCGCTATATAAAAACAATCATTATTATCATTATCATTATTATCAACAAAGTTGCCATTATTATTTGTTGTTTCAAGTAAGGGATTTTTGTCAACACATTTCATATATTATTCTCGGAAATTTCTTGCTTAGTCTTTTTTTTCTTATAACATCGAAACTATTCAAGAGACTTTACTCCCTGTTTCGCTTTCGTTTTTAAGTGGAGAATAAATTATTCTATTTAAAGGATCGCTGGAAAAGAGATATCTCTTTCATTAAAAGAGATATCTCTTTAGCTTATAAGATATTTCTTTTTGAAAATCTAAAGAGATATCACTCTAACTAAGAAAGATATCTCATTTAACCCTGTTAAAGAGATATCTCTCTAACTAAAAGAGATATCTCTCTAGCTTATAAAGATATCTAAGTAAAATAGATATCTCTCTTACAAATATAGATATCTCTTGTTTAAATAGATATCTCTCTAAGGTATAAAGATATCTCTTTTAGTCAAAGAGATATCTCTTTAAGCTAAAGAGATATCTCTCTATGCTAGAGAGATATCTCTCTTATTGAAAGAATTTTTTTTAATTTCACGAACAAGTAGTAAAAGGGCTTGCCATAAATGAATGTTATACATAACATAGGGATGTCAACGAATATTCGAACATTCATTCGATGAGTTGATATTCGAATATAAATTCATTATATTTTTGAATGTATACCCTTGATATATTCTATAAAATGTATTTTAAAATATAGTAACTGCATTTACAAAACTCTACATGAAAATTATTTCAAATTATGACATAAGACGTATGCTGGTTGACATGAGAGTGGAGATATATATTTCTATAATGCATATTTCATTTTCATTTTCGAATCCCCCTATCGAATATCAATTATTGAAAAATTTTATATTTACGAAGCAAGGTATCATAATTTCGTGCCGTGCATTTGAACAGTAACTGTAAGTATACTAAAGGATGTTGCATAAGGCATGATTTGAACTGCCAATTTATGAGTTTTTCAAATTGCATAAATCTTATTTCTAAAAAATAAGGAAGTTACGTTTCCTGTATTTTAAGGATATTATCATTTAATTAAAGTGCATAATATATAATCTACTTAGCAAATACCAAAAATGATTGCTCTCAATTGCTTATTTGCACTCTTTTTCTTTTAGAAACTAAATTTATGACAAAATGTTCAATTTTATTAAATAGAGTCCAATGTTAATTTATCTTTCATATTCCTTAGTCCTGTCAATATGCCTTCTAAAATGATTTTGAATCGAAATCATGATACAAAAGTACTTTGCAATTGAATGCGTCATAGCAAAATTCTCATGAACTTACGGTGGGTATATCACCTGGTCATGGTTATGAAATAGAGACCGTGTACAATCCATATTTACAAAGCCATGCTTAAAAAATTTAATTGTCACTTTTAAAAAGCACTTAACCTTAGAGACATGCTAAAATATGTTAATCTGAAATGTGATTTTATAGAATATTCCTTTTTATGCCTGAATTTCATGCAAAATAACGTCATACAGAAATTTTATTCGGTAGTTTGCATGTTTCAAGTTTATGTTCCAATGAATTATTTAAGGAATAAAGTTTTATTTTAACCTATGTCAAACGATATAACATAAATTGGGACAGTTTACTCTTGAAAAACCGCGTTTATAAAAAAGAGTAAACTGTCCCAAGTTATGTTAAATCGTATAACATAGGTTTGAATCAGCTTCATCCCTTATAATTCAATTTCAGTTTTGACAATAAGATAATTTCTCCTCCAAAAATGGCTTCAAATTGAGCATAACGTTATGCGAAGTAATAAGTTTTTGACGTGACGTAGGCAACTTATGTTATACAACATAAAATAAATTTAATTTCCCCAATCAAATGTCGCGTCACAAGGAAAATTAAATTATGAAAAGTACATAAAGTATTCAAGATATATTTCTGGCAGTGTACATCCTCAAACAAATGGGAAATAATCATTGGGTTTTTTCTTGTTTAAGGGTCTTTTTGGTTAAATTGAAGTACTCCTGATGAGGAATAAAGGTAAAAATCTTCAAAATGATCTCTTTTTTTCAAAGATTAGTATTCGTGATTAAATATTTTACATTTATCACTTCCGTGTAATTGCAATAAAAAGTTAATTTCTCCAGGAAAAAAATGTTATTTTATGAAACACACAAGTTTTAGCATAGTGTGTGGAATTTTATCCAGTAAGACTCAGTATGGGCACATTTGTGATAATCCTTACGGGCACACTACTGTCGATGGTCATTACTCTCTGCTCCTGTTTGAGTTGTGTATCACCATCCGGAAAACCTGTAGACTGGTAAGGCACTGGAGGTTTTTTCCTTAATAACTCCAATTCTACGAATACCTATCCATATTGCATCTTAAAAAAAGAATTAATATCTACTATTCTAATTACATACACTTTTGTTTATAGGTTTATAATTTACAAGGTTCCAAAAGCTACGGGGCAAATGCCAATTAAGACAACGGGAGAAGAGTTTTATTATCTGGACGCTCTCCGTCCCGTATTCTCCATAATAAAGGACAGTATACAGAAGAAGAAAAATAATCCTTTATTCAATACTCTTCAACAAATATATGACGGAGTAAGTATATATACTGGTAAAAAGTGATATTATCCATTTGAAAAGGTGATATCAACTATTCATTTCCAATAGGTGATATCACCTTTTCGAATAGGTGATAACACCTTTTGAAAAATAATAGATGATATCACCTATTCGAATAAGGGACAGCACATATCCGTGCTAAATGGGTGATATCACCTATTTGTGTTAAATAGGTGATATCACCTACTTAAAGGTACTTGGACACAGATTTGAAGTTAATATTTTCAAATTTTTTCTGTATAATATCACGAATTATATATTTTAATAGCATTTCACACAAAAATTAATTAAAAATCTTATTTCATTTAAAAGTTATTAAAACTTTAAATTTATTGGCGGGTTTGATTGTCACATCCTTGTACTTTCACAAATTTTAACTTTATTCTTAACCCTTAGGAAAAGTGGCAATTTTGATGTGTTTTAATGAGAAATATTAAAACTTTTATCAAGAAAAATAATTTTATTCAGAGTAGAAATGTTAGAAAGCAAAACACCTTCACAAGTATCGTTATTCCGAACTAAGAGATGCGTACAGAGTTTAGCAAATCGAGCATACTCGTGTTATGTACACAGTTTTTGTAAACAGGGCTCGGGTTCTGTTATTGTTTATATTTAGAATTCACCGGGTGCGTTCAATCGTCACAGTCTGCTTACCACAACT
>PRKT01000103.1:482559-497595 GCA_003671525.1 Saccostrea glomerata | reverse complement strand
GGGGGGGGGGGGGGAGCGTGGTAGGTCAGTTCCAACTTCTTTTAGTTTCAAATATTTTTCACACACTACAATACCCTTATGTTTCCATCACTGCAAACAAAAGTGCCCCCCCACCCCAGATGCTACGTGCCTGTATCATTATAGTATACTTAGTAAAACTTATCAATTGGTTTAAACTGCTTAATTAAATTAATTTATTTTAAACAAACATGTTATTTGAATGTTGACTGGTACGAAAAGAGAAGGAATCATTCCAGTCCCAGAAAAATACAACCCAGAAAGGACAAGATAGGGTAACGGCCAAATCTGGCCCCTTATTTGATGTAAAAATCAGAACACTGGTAAAATTGTGATAGTTTGTAGTTAAGAAGTTAAAATGATGCTTACTTTAAAACAAACACTAATTTAGATTCAAATCTTCCATGGAAGCCACTAGCGGTTGCAGAAGTAGGACATTTTCCAGAATTTTCTCAATTTTGGTGGAATTTCATCATATTTGAGATACTTTTCTCTTCGGAAAACATAGAGCACAAGCTTGCCTATGAGATTTTTACACATAAACTGCATCTGATACTAGTGTATAAAATATATAAATTTGGTAGATAGGCAAGCTTGTGCTCTATGTTTTCCGAAACAAAATGTGCCATAAAATCGATGAGATTTTGCATCAAAATGAGAAAATTCGAAAATTGACCTATTTCCTGACCTCTGTATATTCTAAATCTTAGAACCAATATTCATTTTGTAGCAGGAGTGACAACAGGTTTTTATGGATAAACTGTTGGGTCATTATGAAAGACACCCAAAATCGGGGGTTAAATAGGGGTCTAACCCTATCTTGTCCTTTGATGAAAATCAAACACACACAAAAATTAAGACTATGGTTAGAAAAAAAGAAGAAATAAGTTCATATTTGATAATTATCCTACACATAGTTTATATAAAAGTTTTATCTCATATTGTGCCCCTACATGCAGATAGCCCTGGTAAATTTTTAAAGATTTCCCCTATATAATCTTATTTAAATTTTGAGCAGATTTTTCCCTTCCTACATATTCCCAAACCATTTCGGAGGGTCACGATCCGATTGATTAAATGATTGTATAATTTATGTAGTTTAATGCCGAGTCGGCATTATCTGAGCAATATTTTGGTGGACAATTTAGTTTGCTTTCTCTGGCGGCCTCCATTGAGCCTACTCTTTTTACAGAGAAACGGTCTTTTTACGTGGCAAGATGGTCATGATTTGAACAAACCTGCAAGTAAATGTTTAATAAAAAGATATTTGCAATACCCCCGGTATACTCCTGTTTATTATATACTTAATGTGTATCACTCAATTTTACTGTTGAATTTACGCTATCACGTGAGGTCGTGATCCGATTTTCCGGATCACCACTCTGTAGATTTCTGAATCCATATCACCACTCTCTGAAACTGATGATGTAATACGCAAAAACATGACGTTATTTTTCTTGCGCGTTAAAAAGTCTATTATGCTTTGGTTTATGGACAAATATTATACAACTGATCTTTAAAGTTTTATTTCGATATATGAAGCTATTTATAAGGGGGTATAAAATAAATTCATCATTATAACAGTAACTAGATCCGAAGAGCCGCATCACGTCTCGTTGACAGGCGCGGATCATCAGATCAAACTCGACGCTTCGCGTCTCGTTGGATCTGATGATCCGCGCCTGTCAACTCGACTTGATACGACCCTTCGGATCAACTTACTGTTTATAATAATATATATGTATAACTTTAATCTCTGTTGTGGCCCTAACCAACACTAAAGGGTCATGATTTGGGCACTGTTGAATCTACTTTATCTGAGGATGTTCCTTTACATTAAGGTAGGATTCTTCTCTGGTTTCTGACTAGATGGAATATTCAAAGTATATTTGTTGATATGTCTTATATATTTAGATGTAAGAGATTTAAAAGACCATATTTTTCTTTCCTCATCACAATTATACAACTTTAAATGGAAATGGTAAACTGCGTTTGAAAACTAGCAGGGACTGTATTTTTGGCGGAATGGTGGCGTATGAAAATATCTTTTTTTTCTGCCTCTCAAAATTATTATAGAATATTGAATTTAGTTATAATTTTTATGCAATAAAAGACTAGACGAAATTTTCAAATGTTAGTCATATTTATAATAAGGGACTAAAGTTTCAAAATATATCAAATCAATTAGATTTTTCACACATATTAGAGCTATGTTGGCTTTTAAGTGCTTCAAATCTAAGTTCAAATTTGAGCCAAAAATCCTTAAAAAGTGTTATTTCTCTCTAAGTAAACGATGAAACTTTTAGTTTTTGTATCATTATGTACCTTTATGTGACAACTTTACCATATGTGAAAATAAAAAAAAGTTAAATATAGGAAGCATATAAAAATAACTAATAAATCCAAAAAAATTAAGAAAATTAGAGGAAATTCGGATTAACAAATATCCATTTTATTTAAATTATCAATGTCAATTTGGTAATATCATTTTATAGGCCCTATATAGTAGTATCTTTTTATGCAAAAAGAAAAACATTCAATCTTTTGAATTACAAGTGAGATTGCATGATTGGAAACAGTAATCTTTTATTCTTAATGTCCAAGAAAAAGGTAATGACCTTGACCTGACCTTGCCTCTGATATTAAACGGTCAAATTTAATCTCACTGATACCATCACTTAGTGATATTGTCCTCTTGATTCTGTGAAAATTTCATTAATTTTTAATTATAAGAAATGTGAGAAGAATCCTACCTTAAGAGGGCTGAGAAGGGACCGTTTTCAGATTATTTTGATCTCCTTGAGAGGAGCTCCATAGAAAGAGGTACCAAAATGATCAAATTTTAAAATTATATGTATGAAATTTTTCTTTGACAAATGATAGATGACAGTTTAATATATATTTAAAATTTTTAGTTATATCTAAGGGTTAATTCGTTTACACTTCAGCCCCTAAATATGACGAATTCTGGCTTTGCTAGGCATGGGAGCAAGATGCTTCGATGCAAGTTTGGGTGAAATTAACCAAGTATTCCTGGGATGAAAAAAAGGCGAAAAGTTTATGCCAACGACGCTGAAAATAACTTAACGACAGAACGAGATAAAAAAAAATTATCAAAAAGCTACACACAAGTAAATTTCTATGCGTTTGTGTGTTTGAATGAAATATTTAATGTTATAGGTGCTTATGCCTTTGATGAGAAATATGGATTTTGGTTGATTTCAAGTATACCTCGGTTTCCAGCTCCACGAGAAGAAGGCTATAATTATCTACTACAACAAATCAAATACGCACAGAGCGTTTTATGTGTAACACTTGACAAGAAGTACCTTACAGAAATGGGTAATATATGCATTGATATCATACACAAAAAAAGCCTATCTATGAAGTCAAAGCATAGATATATCGACTTCAAAGAAAGGCTAATCGAATAGCACGAATATTCCAAATCACAGCATCATCATTAGTCGATCAATATTTGGACTGACGGAATCAAAAGGACTATACATGTATTTGTGACATTTTTTTCTTTGGAATGAACAAAAAGAAGTCAAATTCAACAACGTAGGAGAATTCTCACCATGCATAGCATTAACCCCTTCCCCGAAGTCACGCATTTTAACGCATATACCATTTCTTCTGCAAAATCACGCATATACCGTTTCCCCGCAATCACGCATTATTCGTGCACTTTAAAACGTACATTTAATCTTTAATTCAATGCCAATTTCCATCTATTTTATACTTGCTAAAGTGTCATAAAATAAGAAAATTTATTAAAATATTACGTCATAATACATGTATTATTTTCGCTAAACTTTAGAGAAACTTGCACCGCGCTACAGAGTGCTTGCGGGGCAAAGGTAACGTCACATTTCTATGAAGTGAACATTAAGTTTATGTTACATAACAGTTCAGTAAGTTGTAAAGAGAAAGATATACAAATTGTTTTACAAATCTTAGAAACATATTTTAGAATGACTTATCTTTAAGAAAATTCATCAGATGATTTAATTGATACTGATTATGATTATATTTTGAAAATTATATCTTATTGATTTCTACAAGATACAAGACTTGTTAAAAATCAATTTACTTTTTTTAATCTTGAAAGGAAAAAACAAGAGGCCCTTTGGCCAAATTGCTCACCTGAGTTACTTTCGTGATGCTGTGTTTTTTAACCAGATTTCCCCCTTGTAATACCTATTGTGGCCCCGCCCTACCAACCCCCAGGTCAAGATTTTAATAATTTAGATTTTACACTACCAAAAGATGGTTCCGAATAAGTTTCAGATTTAATGGTCCATTGGTTCTTGGGAAGATGTCTAAAGATTTTTCCTATATATTTCTTTGATAATTTGGATTCCCTGTTGTAGCCCCGCCCTACCCCTGGTGTCATGATTTAAACAATTTAGAATCTACATTTCCCTCACAGGCGCTTGACGTTTTTAACCTTTCTCTTTATTAATAAAAAATTTCCCTACTATAATAATAAACAAGGTCGGACACGTAGCCATCTTGAATTTTTTTCAGGTCAGCTACCTCAGTCTACAATATGTTTAAAATAAATAGATACAACCCTTTTCGTGGAGTACTTACCTTAACTATGCCTCCACTTTCGGGCAATCCAACTCAAACCACATTAAACCCTCTCTAATCTTTAAAATATCGCTTCATACTCAGTCTACTGCTACCGACTCGGTAAAAACTTAGAAAAGGGAGGCCGGAAGTTTATGTTATTATGAAATGAGAATTCCCTCTACTTAAATTTGATTTATTACTAAGGTATTTATATGATAAATACCAGTAAAACTGTTCAAGCTCCATTATTTTGTGTGTATTTTATTTTTCATGCTGTAGATTTACATGATGCAAACAGTTCGTTTTCTATTTCAAATATCACCGCAATTTTAATATCCATAACTCTTAAGATATTAACCAATCAGAAAAGGGCTTTCCCGGATTATGACGCTCTAACATAAACTTCCGGCCTCCCTTTTCTAAGTTTTTACCGAGTCGGTAGCAGTAGACTGAACGGGCTGCTCTATACATATAAGTTTAAGTGTTGGTGTATGGGGATTAGGGTGTGAGTAGTTATTCAGAATTAATGGTTTTCTAAACACTGAAAAGATTGTCAATCAGAATGTTCTTTCCCTTTATAGATTACGAGATACATATTATATTCTCTTCCATAAAGTGAATCTGTAAAAATATATATGTTTTTCATATTTAATATATAAAGTTGCTCATTTTTTACTATCGAAAAAATGACAGGTCCCTTTTTTAAGAACATCGAATTTTACTTCTCGCATAAAATCGTACTCTGCACAGTTCGTGTTTTATATTCTAAAATTGAAAATTAATACATTTTTGAATATAAGGTGATGCATGCGTCTAACTTCAATTTATATTTTATGCAGCCAACATTTACTTGGGGAATTGATTAAGTTTAAAATGGTATCGTTTTTGTTTGATTTTTATCCGACTATAAGTTTTCAAAATATTCGCGACTATCGTCTCCATCACCTTTTCACCACTCGGGGTTCCTCGGATGACTCGTACCTCGCATGTTTGAATGGAGCGTAGCGGAGTCAGCCGAGGATTGCCGATTGCCTTTTCACACATATCAAAGCTGTTTGATGATCAAGACTCATTTCCATTGTTTTCTTTATATATTTTCCGGGCGACAATTGACGGTTACATCAATGTTTTCTTGTTATTATAGTAGGGAATTTTTTTATTTATAAAGAGAAAGGTTAAAAACGTCAAGCGCCTGTGATTTCCCTAGAATGCTTCCACATGTTTCAGCTTTTCTGGGCCATTGGTTCTTGAGAAGAAGATTTCTTAAGAATTTTACACATATATTTCTATGTAAAACCATGATTCCCTATGCCTCGCCCTATACCCCCGGGGATCATGATTTTAACAATTTAGATTATACTCTACCCCAGAATGCTTTTAAATAAGTTTTAGCTATTCTGGCTCAATGTTTCTTGAAAAGAAGATTTTTAAAAGATTTTTTCGATATATTTTAATGTAAAACTTGGATCTCCTAATGGCCCCTGGTTTCATAATTTTAACAATTTCGAATCTATACTATCCTAGAATGCTTTCATATAAGTTTCAGCTTTTCTGGGCCAGTGGATCTTGAGTAGACGATTTTTAATGACCCCTACCTATTTAGGCCTTATTTTGTGTATCTTCCCTTGTAACGGAATTTGGTCCTTTATTTTAAAAATTTAAACTTCCCATCATCAAAGGATGCTTTGTACCAAGTTTAGTTAAAACTGGCCCGGTGATTCTTGAGAAGTTGAAAATGTAAAAAGTTTACAGACGGTCAGACAACGGGTAATCAGAAAAGCTCTCTTGAGCTTTCAGATCAAGTTAGCTAAAAACGTAAATGTATTATTCTATTTCAGAGAAAACATTCTATATCACAAAGCCTATATTTTATGACGGTAATAACCCTGACTTTGAAAAAATACATCAAAGCAACAAATCGGAAACTTCCACTGTCGTCCGTTTCATGTCAAAGGGAAAGAGCAAGTTTTTATTGTTTGCGAAATCAAAATACTTTGGAAGAGGTAAGATTATGTTATTGATTATTAAGAGATTGTCTATCGTGTACGAAAACATAAAAGTGTCACTTTTTAAAAAAAAAATCTTACCCCATTCTTTCCCTTTTACAATCTATGAATTGCCCTAAAACTATCACCCTGCTAACGTTTGATAGGACAAACGACACAAGCATCACACGACAAAAGACCTAGTTTAAAAAGCAGTGGACTAAATATTGGAATCAAGTGACATAAAATTAGTAGCACACACAAAGTTATATAGCGAGTTAGGCGATAACAATATAAAAGTACATGTAGTAAACGACTACTTCATTACAGACCTATATGATTCGCTTGTTGCCGTTGAACTGGAAGACAATCTCTTTGTGGAAACTTGGAGTCCAAATCTTCGATCCAACTGTTCAACGCGTTACAAGGCAAGATTAATTCATTCTATCATTTTTGTACTTGTTAATGCTTACATTTTTTTTAATTCATAACCGATATTTTTTTCCAGGTTCATAATGTAAAGAAGGTACAATTTCGTAATGACTCGTACTGGTTTCCTTCTACAATAGATCATGCAAAGTGGGCAGTAGCAGAAAACACATCATGGACTTGTATTGGTGATATCAATAGAAATGTAAGTAGAATCTTTTTTGTACAACAGTGGAAGAATAGATATGGATACCCGGGGTTTAAATTTTATCTTGATTTGGACTTTCTCTTTAGTAGTTCCAAAGTTTTAAGTTTTCTTAACCACAGTTGATATCGAATTTAACGGGAGTTTATTAAGGAAGTACTTTTAAAGTTTTATCATAAACCATTGTAGGGATCACAACTTCACAGAGGAGGTGGGACAATGTGTCTCTACCATAAAGATGTGGCCATCCTGTTTAGAGAACTTATAAAATCGTTAGCAAAATGTTAATAAAGATGAAATTCCACAGAAAATTATAAAAAAAAAATAATTACACTTGGATGCCAGTCAAATATCAAACAGTAAGAAAACTTGCAAAATTAAAGTATTTTAATATTTTATTTTTGAAATTGATTTAAATTTTTTTTATATATATTATGACAGAAATGAATGTTAACAATTCTTTTTGAAAAAGAAAAGAATTGATTTTTAAGTTTTGTAATCTTATATGCAGCAATGAGCAAAATCAAAACAGTATATACATGTACAAGGGTTGATCCAGATGTAATGTCACAATTTTGGGGTATAAAGTTCATTCTTTTTAATTCTTTTTTAACATTCAGATAATCATGATATAAGATATCTTTCAATGCATGACAAGAATTACATTTAATTGTATGACGTTTTACTTTTTCAGCACTCGTTTTCAATTCAATCTATTATCGAATTAACCTCTCACATGCTTCTTTTTTATAATCGTCACTACCAGTTTGCTATTCGTGTTGATTTGTAGCATTAACTTTTTAGAAACTTTTGAAATGCTATAGAAACGTATAAGTCATGACATCGTACCTAAAATTTGAGAAAATATTAACTTCAAATCCGTGTCCAAGCACCTTTAAAACACCATTTGGTATTTTACACCAGTTCTTAGCAATTTTGTTTTGAATTCCAGTTCAGAATACTCCCTAGATTGGTCAATCATTCAAATTAGTTACCGGTATTATTGAGAACAAGCGAATTGTGACTGGCAAATCAACAGAAATTTCATACTTATTTTAATGTTTCAGTTGTCAAGAATTTCAAGAAATAAACTTCTGCGTTTAGTTAAGCAAAAAGAAACTTTAGTAAGTAGTATTTGGGACCCTCTTTTCTTCTATTGACTTTTCTGTTACAAAAATTAAACTTCCCCTTTATATTTTTATCACCACTTACATGTAATTATATCTTGACTTAAAACAAACATCATGATTGCTGGGTCATATAACAGGAAACATATTTTATTTGCTTTAAGAATGAACTGAATCTTTTTCCTTGATATTTAGGCCAGTATAACTATTTATTATTTATTTTGCACATTCTGAATATTTAAAATTCAGTTGCCCCTCCCAGATGGAACTTACGAATGTGGCGCACTCCATGTTAATATTGTCAACCTTTTACTACTAATTGTATTATATTTTGATGAAAAATAAAGGACTAACACAAAATATTTCTTGAATTTCTGCCGTCTTAGTCTTTAAGTACAGGTGTTTCAATTTCTTAGATGGAAAGAGTAATTTTGCCTTTTTGATATGAGAATGATTCAAAACTGCAACCACCTTTATTCCAACTGTAGAAGATCTTTACATATCATTGCTCGAAAATGTTTTAAACTTTCAATGCGTCACATGTATAAATGTCATTCGCGGATTTGGAGAGAAGAAAAGTTTTTTTTAAAGGCAAATGAATTTGGTTATTAGGGTTGCAAGCTTTTTTTTCAATGAAAGAAAGTCAAAAGCTTCAAAAGAAGCTTCTATTGCAAAGCAAGATTTCCTTTCGCAATAGGTACAGATGTACAACTTATCTATCGTATACGGTCCTCTACAAATAATAGAATTTTTCAAATAAAATTTGTACATGACAATGGAGCATGAAATCTAATCCCCACAAACCTTAAATTGTTCCTCAAACCTCGAAAATTTTACCCTCAGAAAATATGTGATTTTACAGTAATAAAATATGGTTACAATGAAGTACTGGTACTCATGAGGAGAGATAGTTCAAATATTGTCATATGATGATGATCGATTTTCGCAAACAGGATATAAAAAATAAAGTATTTTCTTCCCCATTCCCAATTTCATCATTTTGGGGAAACAAGTTGTACAATCGTGGATCATACAAGTTTAATTTTGGTTCGAAAAGAATCTACTGCGCAAATCAGAATGGTAGCACCTGTGTCACCATTGACGGTCATCCTATTCACAACTCTCGTGGAATTTTCTTTCTGTTTAAACTGTGTTTCACCTTCAGGAAAACCAGTTGACTGGTAAGATCTTTATTTAGTTTGGCAAGATTGTTTCAAATATTTATTTTGGCTACGTGCTTTAAATTTGCTTTCGAGAATTTCACTTCAAACATTTTCTTTTAAATATGTTAATGTATGTTATAGTACGTGTATCATACATAGATACCTCTTCCAAAAAGGTATATAATGTACAAAATTCCTCATCCCACAAAAAGAACGCCAGCAAACACAACAGGGGAAGAATTTTATTATTTGGACTCTGTAAATCCAGTGTTTTCATTTAAAGACGTCAGTATACAGAAAGAGAAAGAAAACCCACTGTTCAAAACACTTCAACAAATTTATGATAGGGTATGTACTCTCTCTCTCTCTCCAAAACTCAGTAAATATATAGAAAGATTCAGTTATTTTATCAACACTTTATATTTTTATGATAGTTTAGAGATATAGATATAAAAACTGACCACTCATAACATTGAATATTAATTTTTAAACGTCAATTATTTCCAGAAGTCATCGGTGTATGCCATGTACAATGACGAACCTCCAAATCGCTACACAACATGGTTTACAGCAAAGAGTAATGGAACAGCTCATTGGGAGACAAATGGTGGCGCCCACATGAAAGGTCTTTTACAGTACATTATATATCTTATTTTATAGCATATAATAATTATGCATAAAATTATCTTATTTAACAGAGCCTTTTTATGAACCCGATGCGTTAAAGTATCAGCTGAGAAGTAGATATATCTAAAGATTAAAATAGGGGTTTATATTTTTATATTATTTTCTATAGGGCAAATAAAAGAAATAAAAGTGGTCCTTACAGTAGAACTTTTGTTTTAAATTATTTAGCCTGAATGTTTCCTGATGTAATATTATCTTCCCAGGTCTCCGAAATTTATGAGTAGCAAGTGTTATAAAGTAAATTAATATATGGTATATTTGTATAAAACACAAATATTTCAGGTGCCTATGCCTTTGATGAGAACGAAGGCTTTTGGTTGATAATAAGCATACCGAAGTTCCCCGCTCCACGAAAACAAGGTTACAGTTACGGTCAGTCACAAATCCAAAAGGGACAGAGCATATTGTGTGTTACTCTAGACAAGCAGTATCTAAAGGCAGAAATGGGTAATGCTGTGCAGATTTAATTAACTCTTATTATACACAAGTTTGTTATTCTAAAACAAATAAGTAGATTAATTTTGGAAGTTAAGTAAAATGCCTTTTCGACCAAACTGAATCTTGGTTTCCATAAATATCTCAATTTGAGCTTCAAAACGTCTTCCAAATGGCTTTCTGGTTAGTTTTAGATATTAATTTATATTTCAGAAAAAATATTTCAAATAACAAAGCCTACTGTTTATGATGATAACAATATGGCAATGAAAACGGGGCAAAAATATAGCAGCCTTTCTTCTACAACTTTCACTGCGGTGGGTCTCAAATCCAAAGGAGGACAGGAATTTAGATTCTTTGCCAAATCAGACAAGTTTGGAATGGGTAAGTTTACGTTGTTAGACTGTCTTTATTTTATCTATTTGGACTTAAAATTGGTGATGGGGCTGAATACTGCTGATATATTATACTTAGATATAATTACCACATTTGTAACATCATAACATGTATCAAAAATTTTAAGCTAAACTCGACTACCACCCCAGCCCATCCCGCTTTTCTGTATATTTTTTTTACTTTGATTGAATAAATAAACTTTTATTACATACAATTTGAGGACAACAATTACTCTTTCAGTGAAAAAAAATCTGGGACCTGGACCAATTATACCCTTATAACACAATTCTCTTAGATGCAAAATGATCTTAATAACATAAAGATTGCTTTATGTCAGTTGGTTATTTTTCAAACAAAAAGAACATGTTTCTGAAAGAGATGTCTCTTTTGCTCAGAGAGATACTACCTTCCAAGATATTTTATTTTCATATATTTTCTGAAAAGTAGTATAAAATTTAAAGTTGTCTTTTTCTACAGAGATCAAGATGATTAAAAAGGGATATCTTTTTTGCAAAAATCTCTTCAAAATAAATGTTTCAAGGAAAGGGGATTTCTCTTTTTAGAATCCATGGAGATATCTTTTGTCTCAAACAGAATTACTCTTGACTAGTGATTTTTTTGTTTAAAATATTTATCAAAATAGAGATTTGTTCTAATGGAAGAAACATCTCTTACTGAAAAAAGATTTTTTCCTTACAGAAGAAAAAAATCTCTTTGATCTAATAAGATAACTCACTCTTTTTAATAGATATTTCTTGATATATCTACTAGTCTGATAGATATCATGATTTATCATAAAATAGTCAAACTTCTTACCAGACTTGGAAGGGGAGGGGGGGAGCAATTGTCAATATTCAATACCTGCCCATAACACATGGTTCTAGAGTGCCTCATTCTCATTTAGCCTATACAGGGAATATACAATTCATGGACTCCTGGCATGAGGAAGATACAATTTCTATCAAATGGAAATCTCTAGTATTCAAAACTTCTATTGTTCCATGGAATTTTCTGGAGAAAAAAAATATGCAGATAAATTGACATCGATTACTAGTAAATGTATCAGAAAATATTTTCAAGACACAATCTACACATTCACAAGTCTCCAATTTGACTTGTGGATTATCTGAACTTTGTAACAAGGAAATCAACCCAGTATATTAATTTCAGTATCCCAAACACTGATATGTAAAATATCATGAATATGTAAGTAGGAAGCCAATATTATTTTCTCTAAGTTCTTAACCTCAATATCTTAAAACTCTCTTATACCAGTTTCTTGATGTGTTTTCTCTATCCCAGTGATTTCAAAATAACAAGATTTGATTATATTTTCAAAAAAATTACGGACATTAATTTCAAACTCAAAATATATTAGTTTGATGTCATATCAAATATTACACTAAAATATTTTTTTTTAATACAGACTTGTATGATGCATTTGTTGCCAAGGATCTTAAAGACAATCTGTATGTGGAGACTTGGCATCCAAACCTGAAATCCAATTGTTCTACACAGTACAAGGCAAGAATGCTCTATTTTGTCCCCCAGTGACCTGCACAAAGAAATGATAAATCATATTATTTCTTCCTTATTACAATTATTTCAGGTTTATAATGTGGAAAAGGTGAAATTTGCTGATCATTACAAGTTCATGTCCACAACAGACCACTCTAAATGGGCAGTGACAGAAAATAGAGAATGGACCTGTATTGGTGATATCAACAGAGCTGTGAGTACTAACAAAGTTACAAACAATGAAAAAAAACTTTCACATGTTCTCTTAATGCCTGTCAAACAATGCATATAGTTACGTAAATATCATGAACACTGATATTTTGAATTACTAATACATGAAATAGAAATGATTTGAAAGTCCAAACTACTGTAAAAGCACAAATATTCGTGGGGGATTAAATTTCGTTTATTTCGTTGTTAACAAAATTCAACGAAATTAAATCCCACACGAAATTTTATATGACTACATATTGAATAGGGTTGGTTTAAAAACAACGAAATTAAATCCACACGAAATTAATTTTGATGACAAAACAACGAAATTTTATGCCCACGAAAATTTGTGCTTCTTCAGTATATATTTTACTATATCTGTACTCTACTTCTGATATCTTGAATCCATGGATATCTTGAAGTTTTTTTTTCTCAGTCCCACCAAGTTTGAGTTAATGAGCTTTGACTTTATTCATATTTCAAACAAACAATTGTAGAAATCACAATTTAGAAGAGGAGGAGGAACGATGTGTTTTTATAATGGTAAAGTTTCCCAGCAGTTTAGAGAACTCATAGGAGAATACAATAAATGTTAAGGAAAGACAAATTGTCCTCTAATGTTTCCTGCTCAATGTCTTCAGGATGTGAATTTTTTCAGTCAGAAAAGGATGTTACATGTACCAGCAGTTCTAGGCTTGACATACAGGGAATAATTTGGCATTGATTTTTGTGTTTTCTAAGGAAAAAACTTTGTATTGTAATTTCATTGCAGAATTATTTTCAATATTTTGCAAGATGAAAAATCTAGATAATCAAAATATATTTCAGCTTTTTTTTCAAAAAGCAATGGTTAATTTGATATTTAAAATAAAGCAAGGGTAAATTTTGTTTCTATGTTCATTTAAAAAATACTAAAGACAGGAATCACAGTTGTATACATAAATATTATGTCCAGACGCTCCACTGACAATATTTACCTTTTGTTGAGCCAAAATTATAATCCTAGTAGTTTCACAGAACACAAAATTTTGTCCTTCTGCAATGAGATTTTGTCTTATATAAGGTCTCTGACAGAGTGCTGATTATCATCAAATCTATGGAGTTTATTTTGTTACATCTATTTTTCAAGATTTTACCTTAAATGTCCCCTTGTTCATCAACAGCAGTACTTATGAAAATATTCATCGTTAATAATAGAATTGCCCATTTATTACTCTCTCTCTTCTTTTAGGATCATCATGCCTCCATTCAATCATAATAAAATTTTCCTAAACACTTAACAATTATATGAAAAAAATATATAATTTGCGAGTAAAATGCATATAATTTCATCATACTTTGCAGGCCATTATTTGAAAGAAATGGTCTGTTAATATTGACAATTCTGTAAAGGAATAATAGTTAGTTAGAATTCTCTTTGCTATCTGAGTACTGTAAACCAAGTTTGCGACAAATTTTCGTGATGAAGCCTTTTTTTTTTTTTAGATCTGTTGTTTATAGAGACAGAGTCTTCATCTTCATTGTTTATAGAGACAGAGTTTATAGAGACAGAGTCTTCATCACGACAAATTTTCGTGATGAAGCCTTTTTTTTTTTTTTAGATCTGTTGTTTATAGAGACAGAGTCTTTATGGACCGGTCCACGGCAGATGTCAAGGCTCTTGCGAACCTCGCAAAAATTTTTCACATGCAAATAAAAGTTGGTTTACAGTATCAATAAATCTTAAATCATCTTTTTTTATCTTTCTATGCCCATACTAATAATCCTTTTCCGATTCACATACTTAACATGGTTAAGGTGGAGTGATTTCAAATAATCATTTTGCAAATATACATATTTTTATTTCATTTTAATATTCATAGATATCCAAAGCCTAAGATATAATGGCAAGGAGTTTATGAAATGAACAATACATGTACACAATTCTATTGTTCCCAACAGTTAAACACGTTCACTGAAGTAATTAAATTGCACCATTATTTTTTCTCTGATATCCAGCCTCATAATGTAAATAGAATAAAATTCACATTCCACTCATTGTACCTGATCAACAGACACTGGTAGAGTCATTATGAAATATCACAGTATTAATTGAATTTTTTAGTTCTATCCTGCTAAATATCTGCTAGCTTAGCCAATCCAAATCATCATCGTCATCATCATCTGGAAAAAGTGGAGGTGGACGTTGCTTAGCATCCTACAAACAAATTATTGAGTAGTTGTTAGAATTCAAGCAATTAAAATAAACATGAATTTGTATACCCCCCCCCCCCCCCCCT
>PRKT01000103.1:437916-482294 GCA_003671525.1 Saccostrea glomerata | reverse complement strand
GATGAAATTATAAAGAGAGATATTACATACTTTTAAGAAAGAAAGATATAATAAGCAATTTAAGACGTTGTCTACAAAGTATAAACTTTAAATACAATGAAATCTTTTAAATTCTTCAATATCTATAAAGATAACTTCTTCAATATCAATTAGACTGTAAGACATGAAAATTTCAGTTTGTTTCCTCTGAATTTTTACTCACATCTTCGATTAATTCTTTTGCATCAGGTTTTTTCTTCTTGTCATTTTTCTCCTTTTGTTCTGTAGTCTGGAATGTATCTCCAAATGTATCTGCTATATGATCATCCTCTCCAAACAGGGGACTATATTGGGGAAAACATAGAAGTGCATGGTTAGTATATAATACATGTAGAATAACTTTTATACAAATTAAGTTCAAAAAAAACTTTTTTGAGTCATTATCAGATAATATGTATTTGAAACATAATAATATCCACAATTTTAAATTTGACCTTTGATCTTTTTGACCTCTACCAGCTGTAAAGCATGACCTTTGTCTTTAGTCTGTAACACATTTTATTAGTTATAGCCAAAGAAGGCATGACATGCTAAAGATACTGACTCATTATTCTCTTCCATTTTTTCACTTTCAGTTGATTCTTCATCATCAGTTATGGGTGGGGGCTCTCTTGACACAATAGCAGGAACTTCAAAGTCATCAAATTTATTTTGGGATGTTTCCTCTTTCGGGATCTGATCCTTCACTTCCTCCTTTTCAGAATCACTTCCTGTTGGGATTTGATCCCTATCCTCCTCCTTGTTAGAATCACCCCTTGCTGGGATCTGATTTTTCACTTCTTCACTGTCTGGATCAGTGACTTTTGGAGTGCTTTCTGGGGTATTCTCCTGGGGTGGTGGTGTACTTGACTTTTGGGATGTCTCTCCCATTGAGGGAGATTCCTCATGCTTCTCTGTAGGAGGAGGTTCTTCATTAGCTGGCTCTGTTTTTGTATCTTCGTTTTTAACAGGTTCCTTTTCACTGCTTACAATCACTGGGGCTTCTTTCACTGGTTGTTCTTCTTGATTTGTATTGGGTTCTAGAAAGTAAATAGTAAATGATTTTTTTTCTTCAAAATGTTTTGAAATAATGGATATACAGATATTAACACAAATCAATGATTTTCTTGAGAATTTTTTTTATTTAACTGAACCAAAAATTTTGTATATACATGTATTGTATCGTTAAAACTATGCTGAATTACAGATAATATCATTAAAACTATGCTGAATTACAGATAATATCAATATACAAGCCCTTTCATGAGGTCGATCCATAGATATATCAACTTTACAGAAAATCATATCGACCGAGCACGAAGGTTTTACAATGTTTCCTATTTTTCATGATTTGTACTTTTTTGATGACTAAGATCAATCTCTTACCATGAACTTCCTCTTTCTCTTCTTCCTTGGCGTCTTCATCTTCATCATCACTATCCTCATCTTCACCTTCATCTTCCTCCTCCTCCTCTTCCTCATCTTCTTCCTCCTCCTCTTCATCCTCTTCATCACTCTGTTTTGAGGAGGAACTTTGCTGCATCAACTTTAATGTAGTTTCCTATAATTCACAGTTAACAAAATAACATGTATATGCAAGAGTTTGAAGAAAATGTTCTATAGAATGCAAGATTATCAAATAGAAATTGAATCATAAAAGAATTTTGTTACACAAAATCATACAAAAATGCCTATTTTGCATAATACTGTGCTTGAAGCCAAGAAAATCTTAACAGACTGACCTTAATGACTCCTAAAATAGATGCCAAGACTTCATCTCCTTGATATGTATCGTCAGCCTCAAATTTAGACCTCAGGTTTTGGTACACTGAATTCATTATCTTCTTCACCTGTTAAAATATTGAAATTACTAGACTAAATTTCAAAGTTTGTCAGAGACATTCCTGAGAGATTCTTGAAGCAGCTGCATTTAAGTTATGCATTTTTGCATAGATTTGATTTCAAGCATTATATGAAATATCATCCACAACTTTTTTCTCTATTTTCAAGTCTGAAAGTAAAAATAAAAATTACTAATCATCAACTTGTGGTTTTACAACAGCTTCCATAATAGTTTCCATTCAATCATAATTTAAAAAAAAAATCCCTCAAATATTAAATGAACATATCAAACATCTTTCTAAAATACATGTTCTTGTATGCATAAAAAAAGTTTAAATGAACTAATCCAGGCATCAAATAATTTAAGTTCAGAGTGAATAATTACCTCAGCTGCAACATCAGCACCCTCTGTAACACTGCCTCCTGAGGCAGTAGCCGGTCGGTTATCTAGCTCTCTCTGAAGAACCTGGATCCTCTCCTCAGCTTTTTCCTTGTCTGTCTCCAACTCCTCTTTCTCACCCTCTAAATCTTCGATCCTTTCTTCATATTTTTCCTTCATAGAGGTTGCCTGAGCCCTCAGGTTGTCATACTGAAATTGGTAATGGTATGTAAAAACCTTTGATGTTTTCAGCTTATGACAGTCATTAATGTTGAATTTAAACTTCATATAAAGATTGACCTATTCAAAAATTTAAAAGGAAGAAGTGATATGACAATTTTGGCTTGTTATGAATCAGTCATGTTAATCATTGTTTACCTTCCCTTTCCAAACAGACATTTCTTCTATTTGTTCTTCCAGCTCCTTCTGTTTAGAATCCCCACTCAAATGTTCATTCTTCATTGTATGAATCTGATTCAATATATTTAAAACTGCATTTTATATACATGTACTGAAAAATGACTAAATGATAATTGACCATTTAATCATATTCATATCATTTGAAATTTGTGAATATATACAATGCATCATACAATAACTGGTCATTTTTATCAAATGTGCTATTGTCTACAACATCATGTAAATGTACCTTGTTCTCTAAGGCTGCTACTTTTTCTTCCAGTTCATCCTTTTCTTCCTTCATTGCCTGAAGAGCTCTGTTCTGTTTTTCATTGGCAGCAGTGACAAGTCTGTCACATTTCTCTTTCCATTCCCTGTTCAGCTCTTCCTCAACTTCTGCAACCTACATAATTTGTATATGTGAAAGTACATGCATATGTATATACATATACATCGTCGCAAACCATGGCCAAAATGTACCATCCTCTCCCATTCTGGCCATTGTTGAAATGAGATGAGAATATCTCTTGGTTCATTAAAATATTGACCAATGCAAGTAAAGCATAGTCGGATAATGAACTTTGCTGTGACCTTTCAATACCCAATTGCAGTGTACGAAGTATTTCTTGTATACTGCTGATGTAAATTGTTGATTTGTTGCAATGGATACAAAGCTTGTCATTGACTGAATATGATGTCACAATAGAGAGGCGTAAATATTCAAGATTACAACACTTTTTGTGATCAAGCAGCCACGGGTAGGGGAGAGCTATACTGTAAACGTGGTTATATTGACGAGTTGAAAAATTGACGATTTATCGTTTACGAAAATTGACGAGTGTTAATTTTGACGAAATATTTAATCAAGAGTTATGTATCTTTGAATTAACGGGGAAACAAAGGCAGCGTCGGAATCACTAAAATTTTTGAACAGACCATCTACAGTGTGTAAGATTGGACAAGCTATCTTAGTATGAAAGACTTGATTAAATAAATTGCTCTCTTTTAATTTGTTTTCATAATAAGCGGTGAATTGTCTGAGGTGACAAACTAGGTCAAGCACGGCGTTATAATTACGCAGAGTTACGCATGCAGTATTTGATCCGCTAATTAGATTCAATGGTTTTAGAAGATGAAATGTGATTATATATCACTTTGTTTTCATAACTAATTACAAAAGAAATTAACAGTAACTTTGATCTAGTTATAATAGGGGAAACCCGAGCAAATTTAGCGGTAATGTTGTACAAAGGTAAATCTCTGTTGTGTCAATATATATATGATATGAAGTTTGACGAGTGTAAATTTTGACGAGAAAAGAAAAATCGTCAACATAGTCAAAATTAGCACACCGTCAAAATGTCCACGTTTACAGTATGCGGAACTCCTGATCGTGGCTTGAGACTATGATACATATATGAATCTGAAAAATTCCTAATCTATTAATCCAAAAATTGTAATTCCTTCAATTTCCATATTTACCTGCTCAGCAGTAGCTACATCAGTTGAGGATTTCTGTTTACGTAGTTTTTCCCTCAGAGATTTGATCTCTTGCTGAAAATCATTACATTAATGAATAATCAGTTTGATACGCCATGTTTATACTTTTCAAAAAAAAATCAACAAAATGAATGACAAAGATTACAAATACAAGAACAAACCTCAAAGTTTATCTTAGTTTCCTCAAATTCATCCTCCATCCTCCTTTTTTCTTCTGCTGCCTTTCGTTTTCTGTCACTTAAATTCTACAATACAGCAGTTCCAATCATTTCAATTAATTTCATTTTTCAGTACCATGCATAATGTAAAATCAGGAAAGTTGAGCAACATAAACATCTCTGGGATTTGTATAAAATGAGCTTTTACTAGCATCACACCTTTTGAAGAGTTTCATTAGTAGACTTGATATCAGCCAATTCCTCTTGTAACTGTGAAAAGTTGTTGTCAAGGTCTTTTCTCTTCTGTTTTTCATGCTTCAAATCTTGACTTAATTCTGAAATCTTTGCTTCATCCTCTGCCAAATAAAGTGAAAACAATATATATGCTGGTATAACTTGTAACAGGAAAACAAATACAATAAGCCATTATGTAATCCTTAAATGTCAGTATATTTTACTTTTACTTCTTTGTCCAATATTAAATCTTAGGCAAGTGAGCATGCATTATATGGAAACATCAAACACTGGTCTGGACTGCATAGTTTACCTTCATGCTGTGCTTTCAGGGCTTGTAACTCTTTCTGACTTTTCCTCGAGTCTTGGTCAGAGTTCTCTAACCTTTGGTGTGCAGTCAATTCTTTCTCCCTTAATGTGGCCAACTGGAGTTGCGCATCTCCAAGCTGGGCTGTCACTGTGCTTAATTTTGTTGCTAGATTAACCTGTAACAAAACCACAATTTTAGCAAATGCCCATAACTCTTGTTCACTTGTTAAATTTTGTCATACACATGTACTTGTGAAGACATACATCATTGAAGCTTTAAGAATGAATGATTACTTAGGAGGAACAAATTCAACAAAACCTAGACAAACACAGTTATAACAAATTGCCAGGGTTAGATTATTTTGCTTCATTGTAAACATAATTCACAATATCTGTTAGGTTCAAATGTGTTTTAAAGCCATACAGAATGAAATCACTTCACTGTATGCACATGTCAATTCTAAAAAAAAAAAAAGATAAAACATGTTTGCTATCAGTGTGTATTACTGTATTTAGTTTGTGCTTCACAAGTGAATTCCATCAGGTACAAATGTAGGTATATGTATACCTTTTCCTGCTCCAGAGCTAGGACCTTTGCCTGTGACTGGGAAGCTGAGGAGATAAAACCTTCATTTCTCTGCTCCAAAAGACTCTGGCTCTTTTCAACATACCTGTAAAGAAATGAAATTAAACCTGTATAATTTCTTAGATCACAGTGACTTCAAAATTTTACTTGAAATATAAAGACCATCTCTAGATCTAGAATAATTAGTAAAGATATGGAATTCTTATATGATGTACATGTACATGTGTAACAATCAATGGGTAAAGCACTTTAATTATTATTACTTACATTTGATTACTTTGTAAAAGTTCTGATATTTTCTCATTCTGTCTTTCTATTTTGGCACTTTTATCATAACCTTCTTTTTTCAGTCTCTCGTTTTCCTATATTAATGCACAAAAGTACATGTATATTATTTTGCATAATGTACCACTTAAATCATTGCCAAAAATTCTAGACAAAATTGTAACTGACCTGCACAATTCTTTGTATATTATGCATTAAAACTGAAGACTCCATGCTTGGCATTGAAGATTCTAAAGCCATGGGTCCTTTTTTGTGTAAAATATCAACCTATAAATAAAGCTAAATATAAAATTCTAGCTGACTTCAAGGTACATGTAATGCTTTAAAAATACTAGGGACGTCAATTTTACTCAGACAGCTTAGTCGAATAGTCAGAAGCTTTAGTTGAACGATAGTCGAATATTCCTTTAATTTTGATTATTATTTCATATCATTTCACTGTTTGTCTTTTACAGACTAGTGTACAATATTTAACCTACGCTATCACAATTATACAACAAATTTCTGAATTGTAAACATGTACATAGTACAATAAAAACTTTTCATCAATATGTATCCAATGTATTGGATTTCAAAATTAATATATTAGCTGCACATTTTAACTAAATGCAGGATATCAAATGCTCATATTTGTCCTTTATTTACATAACGGTAGTACATGTATCCCATAATTGAAACCAATTTCTACGTGTCCGTCAATAATCTTTGACAGGTAAACAATTAAAGCGTGTCTCTTATAAAAACAAAGAGAGAGCGAGAGCTTTGGATAAAATTTAATTATGAAATTTTGTGCAAACAATCATTGATTGAATGAAATTAATATCAGAAAAAGAAAACAAGTTTAATTACTGTCATAATTGACCCTAATTTACAGGCCAAAGGGCCTTGAATCGCTCTTCTGATAAATTATACAATCTATCCTAAGACCCAAGATGCATCAACTGACAAATGATTCTTAGCCAGTTAGGGCTGAAGATATTTAAATGTAACTATAAAATACTATAAGTAGGTCATGGTGACCTACTTTTTGATTGAAATTTTCTGAGGACACATGATGCATTAATTGACAAAGATTGATGATTCTAAGCCAATAAGTACTTGAGATATTCAAAAGTGGGTCATCATGACCTACTTTTTGGTCAACATGCTCCGAAAACCTAAGATGCATCAAATGACAAAATTTGATGATTCTAAACCTATTAGTACCTGAGATACATGAAACTAGCCATAAAATGTCAAAAATAGGTCACTGTGACCTACTTTTTGGTCAACATGCTCCGAAAACCCAAGATGCATCGAATGACAAAGTTTGATGATTCTAAGCCAATAATACCTGAGATACTAAAATATAGCCATAAAATGTCAAAAGTAGGTCACCATGACCTACTTTTTGGTCATTAATCTCTGAAAACCAAAGATGCATCAACTGACAAATTTTAATGATTCTAAGCCAATTAGTACCCGAGATACTAAAATCTAGCCATAAAATGTTGAAAGTAGGTCACAGTGACCTACTTTTTGGTCGACAATTTCTGAGGACCAAAGCTGCATCAACTGACAAAATTTGATGATCATAGGTCTAATTGTATTCAAAATATGCCTATTAAACAATTTGAAAACAAATACCTGCAAAGTTCAAAAAATAGGTCACAGTGACCTACTTTTTGATAAATATGTTTTATTAAGGCCTCTAGATGCACCAGCTTACAAGATTTGGTGATTCTAAACCTCTCGGTGTCTGAAATAATGAGATTAAATGTTTTAGAAAAGATTAGCCATTTTAAGTTGATGTTGTTTGTGGACCCAAGATGCACCAACTGACAAAGTTTTATGATTATAGGCCTTAAAGTGTCCAAAATATGCCTCCAAATCAATTTGAAAACAAAAGCCCGTAAAATTTAAAAAGTAGGTCACCATGACCTACTTTTGTATTAACATGATGTCAAGTCCTGAGATGCATCAACTTACAAGATTTGATGATCCTAGTCTTTATAGCAAGCAAAATATCAACGTTTTTAATAAGTGTAAATTTTGGTCAATTTTGAAGTGACCTTGAGACCACGCCCTTTGCCCCAGGGTCATGCCTTGAACAATTTTTAATCTTCAGCATATCTAGACCCTTGTATGTAAGTTTGATGAAAATCTGCCTGGTGGTTCTGGAGAAGAAGATTTTTTAGCAAACAGTACTTTTGGTTTTATTTTCGTGATTATCTCCCCTTGTTTTAGGGTCCCACCCCTAATTTTAGTATAATGGTAGCCCTTGGGCCAAGGATACCCTGTGACAAATTTGAAAATAATTGGCCAAGGGATTCTTGAGTTATGGCCCATATTCTAAAAAGTTAACACACACCGCAAGACGCACACCGCACAAATGGCCATAGCATTAGCTCTTTGAGCCTTTGGCTCAGAAGAGCTAAAAATACAGAATACTTAATTAATTCATAACTTTAAATATTGTACACATGGAAATTTTTTCCCCTTGTTTTATTTTCGCCCCTTTTGCCTTTGTCACAAAAGGGAGAATTTAAAAGGGGGCTCATTCAAAGAACATGGTATTATTTCTTATAAACAGACTTGTGACTGGGTGAATTTAAAACACGTCAAAATTTTTAGCAAGTGTAAAAGGGCGAAAATAACCTTATTTACAGTATACAGAGTACTTAATATATGTCTATAAATATATAGTCTAAGAATACATAATACATGTATTAACCTTTTCCAGTAGCTGATCTATCTTGTCCTGCATTTTTCCCACTGACAACCTGAGTTCTGTGTTCTGCTGCCTGTTTTCTGTTAAGAGTATTGGTAAACTGGGTTCTCCCGACTGGTGCATTGTGGGCATTCCTGATGCCATATTCATGCCTGTATTCAATCAAGATACATTGTGTTATTGTTTTAAGCCATTCTGTGTAGTTCAGTGTAGGAATATTATAAAGTATGTCAAAAAATCAGCTTACAAAAACTGCTTATTTTCATAAGAGAAACTACATGTAAACGATTGACTGGAAAATTACTACACTAGCATCTTGCAGGATTTTGGACCTGACATATTCCAAGTATAGGACAAAGTCATGGAAAATGATGTACATGTACTGGGTCATATGTTTTAAAACTGATATACAGGAAGGACTGATTAGGAAAAATGACAAATATCTATACTGAGTTTGACTATGTGTTTGAGAGGGGGATGATATGAACCGTAAAAGTTTGGTGGTACATGTATATGTTACTACATGAACATAATGGAGAGTGTGCAGTGCCATTTTTGTAAGGACGCAGGATTTATTTTTCTTTATGGGAATTAAAATACACAGCCTTACTCTGATCTGGTGTTTGTCCTGCACCTTTTAAGAAAAGTAAAATTCCTCTTGTTTCTATATCAGTGATTTTCTTTCTCATAAGTATCTCACACCAAGAAAGAACAATGGCCTAGAAAGACTTACCTGTGTACATAGGTTGTTGCATTCCTCCCATCATCTGTGGCTGTCCTTGATATGTGCTGGTAGCCTGAAAACCATTCTGGAATAATATGCAATATTGCAATATTGTATATCATGTGCAGTATGGTCCTGAATGGTTGTAAAATTTTCTGTTTGGATCAAGAAGGTTGGAAACTTTTCACAGGCAAAATATGGCAATATTTTAGAAAATAAAAATTACTACTGACGAATTAGAAAAAAAAGAAGAATCAGACAGTGACATTTCGCAAATTTAAAATTTAAGCTGATAAGCTATACGCACCTGGAGCCCAGGAGGCACCATTCCTTGCTGTAACATTTGTGGCTGGTAAACAGATAATTGTTGGGCTGCAGGAATGTCTGTGTGTAAGTTATGTCAAAGTAAATAATCAGTATCAATGGAATGTATTATCAAAATTTTTAATGTCTCAAATTTCTTAACATAAATTCTTTTTTATTTTCCTGCCATAAATGAACCTAAGTAAAGCTATACATAGTAGTTAGGTTATTTAATGTATACATGTATTCATTTACTTATTGAAAACTGGAGCTTTCTATATGTACTGTGATAAATGACTTACTCTGGAGAAAAGCCGGTTGCTGTGGCATCACCTGTACTGGTTGAACCGTAGGTTGTGTGGCTGGTTGTCTCGGATGATGAGGCACTGGTCTGGTGACTGAGGGGCCTGTAGCAGATTGTGTTGGCTGAACTGGGGTATCCACCACTGGCTGTGGGGATTCCTAGAAAAAAGTTAATACCTCTGGATTACATCACAAGCACACACTTCACTTTTACATATATATCTAAGTGACCACTCTTCAAGAGTTATACATTAATTGTAATGTACACTATTTAAAATATAAAGATATGAAATAACATACAATGTAACCCAATTAATCCAATCCGAAAGTTTTTATAATTCTAATTAATATAATCGTGACCTCATAAACTACACATTCGATTTAAAAATAAAGAGCAATTCTTTTTATGAAAGATAAAAAAGAATGATAAGTTTTCAAAAATATATCCAAATATATCACTTGAATTTAACAAAGTATAGTATTTTGAATTTCATGATATAAGAACCACAAATTAAATTAAATTTGATGTGACAGAGGTCACCTACCGGGACCTGTTCTTCCTCGTCATCTGGCTGGGCAGGAACGGCCCCTACTAATGGTAACATGGGCTGCCCCATCTTAGCCATTCTTGAGATCAGTTTGGCTTTGTTTGAACTTCCCTGCAAAAAAAAAATGCATGAGTAAAGAAACATATCATACACCTACAAAATAATAAATTAAAAAAATGCATTTAAATTGTTGATGAAAGCTACAATTAAGCAGAAATGCAGACAAACCAATCACTTAATCAACAAAGCAATGTCAACTTTGTATGATTCGGAATTTGTATGACCTTTATAGAAAGGCGTCTCAAGAGGACATGAAATATCAAATCTACTGAGCAGAGAAAAGATTATTTTTTAAAAACAGTTAAGCTTTTTCATACCTGCACCTGGTGCTCTGTTAAAGACTTGGTTCTTCCCTTGATTGTCTGACTTTCCTCCAGTTCTTCTGCTGGGGAGGGGGCAGTGACAGGCTGGGGGGTGTCCACCGCAGGGCTAGGGGACTCCGATGATTTGGCATATTTAACCTTTTTATGAAAATGTTAAACCCAGTCCTAAATGTGTTAATTTGAGTTTGATGGGGATCATGATGAAACAGATTTTCTGATTACTTTACCTCTACACATTTGTATTAAATAAAATAAAGATACAAAAAAGTGTAATATTTATTATACTACTTACTCTAACAAGCTCTATTTCAAATATAAGTGTAGAATTCGGTGGAATTTTACTGCCTGCTCCTTGACTTCCATATCCTAAGCTAGGTGGAACAACCAATAATCGTTTGGAACCTTTTTTCATTCCTACAACACCTTGGTCCCAGGCCTATAAAAGTCATATATATACAGTGTACATGTAATTATTTGCAAATAAAAAAGCAATTACAAAAAAGTATTCAAAATGTATAGTATGATCTTGAGAATAGGCATGCTGAGATTGAAAGAGTTCACTAAGAATATCTCAGTTGAAAACATTACCTTAATAACTTTACCCTGTCCAATTTTGAATCTGAAGAGTTTGTCTGCTTTGGCATTACTATCAAATTCCTGCAAAAAGGATTGATCATTATTAACTATAAACATAGGTAATCAAAGATTACGAAGCTCACCTTGACGAATGTTATCAGTTTAAGAAATGCAAATCTCACATCATATTTTCTTAATATTTAGTATTCATCACAACAACAATATTCTTGCAAGTTGTGTTTAACCCCTTACATGGCATATACACATTTCTAGGCATGTAGCGTGAAAAACATGTATAGTGTAAACAAATATTCATAACTGTTAATATTGCAGATATCAAAGACTTCAAGTTCATTCGGATTGATCTGTTCCCAAAACTTTAACCTTGTCTCTTGTATGGAAAATATAGGTCAGATCCAGCATCCAAAGCAAGTGTCCATCCTTAGATGCATCATTCCATGCAAGTTTGGTTTAGCTAGGGCTTATAGTTACTTGGGATTGAAAATGTAGGTCAGATCCAGCGTCTCAGCAAGTCTGGTAGTGACCATCCCTAGATACATCATCCATGCAAGTTTGGTTTAGCTAGGGCTTATAGTTACTTGGGAATGAAAATGTAGGTCAGATCCAGCATCCAAAGGAAGTCTGGTAGTGTCCATCCCTAGATGCATCATCCATGCAAGTTTGGTCCAAATAGGGCTTATAGTTTCTTGGGAATGAAAATGTAGGTCAGATCCAGCATCCGAAGCTAGTCTGTTAATGTCCATCCCTAGATACATCATCCATGCAAGTTTGGTTCAGGTAGAGGCTTATAGTTACTTGGGAACGAAAATGTAGGTCAGATCCAGCATCCGAAGCTAGTCTGATAGTGTTCATCCCTAGATACATCATCCATGCAAGTCTGGTTCAGGTACGGCTTTTAGTTACTTTGGAATGAAAATGTAGGTCAGATCCAGCATCCAAAGCAAAAGCTGGTAGTGTCCATCCCTATATGCATCATGGATGCAAGTTTGGTCCAAATAGTGCTTATAGTTCCTGTGGAATGGACTTGCTCCAAAAACTTTAACCTGGTCACTCATCTGGAAAATGTAGGTCAGATCCAGCATCCGAAGCAAGTTTTTTAGTGTCCTTTCCTAGATGCATCACCCATGCAAGTTTGGTCCAGGTAGGGCTTATAGTTCCTTGGGAATGGACCTGCTCCAAAAACTTTAACATGGTCACTCATCTAGAAAATGTAGGTCAGATCAAGCATCCGAAGGAAGTCTGGTAATGTACATCCCTAGATGCATCATCCATGCAAGTTTGGTCCCTGTAGGGCTTATAGTTCCTTGGGAATGGACCTGCTCCAAAAACTTTAACCTAGTCACTCATCTGGAAAATGTTGGTCAGATCCAGCATCCGAAGGAAGTCTGGTAGTGTCCATCCCTAGATGCATCATCCATGCAAATTTGGTCCCTGTAGGGCTTATAGTTCCTTGGGAATGGACCTGCTCTAAAAACTTTAACCTGCTCCAAAAACTTTAACCTGGTCACTCATCTAGAAAATCTAAGTATGATCCAGCATCCAAAGCAAGTCTGGTAGTGTACATCCCTAGATGCATCATCCATGCAAGTTTGGTTCAGGTAAGGCTTATAGTTAATTGGGAATGGACTTGCTCCTAAAACTTTAATCTGGGACGCCGACACCAACGCCGGGGGTATAGCATAAGCTCATCTCGACTTCGTCGAGGTGAGCTAAAAAGTAATGTAGATTATGAAAAAAAGATGTATATACACATGAGTAATAAGTTTTTGTAAAATAACTTTTTTGGCATACCTTCTTTTAGAAATAAACACAGAAAAAGTTTACCTGTCCAAACGTGTGATTGGTCAGCAGCCACCCTGTGTATTTGACCTCCACCATGTCCCCAGTGTCTACAGATGTACCGTCCCCCAGCTGTAAGTCCTGGGACACGAGACTGGACAAATCTCCTCCAGCACTGTTAGCTTTTGACAGGGCAACCTTCAACATAAAACTTGGATTCTTAAAACTGACTACAGTTAACTTTTGTATCTCAAAAACTGATATATGGAATACCATGGATATAACGAAGAGATTTGGAAGTCCCAAGTCTTATAATTTAAGTAATTTACCCTGGGAATCTTGATTTTTTTATTGGTCCCATTGAGTTCAAAATAGCAAGGCATGGTATAAAGTTCAATATTTACATGTTTGGCAAACTGGAGTGCATTGGCATCAGAATCAAACATTATAGACCATGTCTGTCTCTGGTCATCATAAAAACTCCCATAGTTGTTTGCCTGAACCTACAAGGAAATGCAACAATTCATCATAAATGACACCAATTTATGTGGAGACAAAAAAGTATCACCTTAAACATTTTAAAAGATATTTGTAACATATATAAAAGATATATGAACTCTACAAATAGATGACATGTTTACATAAAAAATATTTTTTTTATAAATTAAACAGCAAGAACATGTTTCAGTCTTTTGATTTTTCAATTACTTTTAATATGATATGATGTATTCCATTCTCATATATATGATACATTCTAAAGAAACTTTCATGCAGAAAAAGTTGAACTTACTGTGTAAGAAAATGATGAAGATATTGTTGCATTTGCCACTTGCTGACTTTTTGTCACATACAATAACACCCTATACTGCAAAATAAATAAGCGTCTGATAAAATTTTCTTCCAGTTTTATTTACCGGGTAAAATTTTTGCTCATGATTTTACTGGATTTCAGAATTTTTTTTTCAACCTTAGAAATGTCTTACAGAAAGGGGAGAATGAGATCCCAATATTGCTGCACCTAATTTTCCTTGGCTGGCATACTTTCCATCAACACTACAAAATGTTAATCAAATACTTTATTCCTATTTTTAAGTCTTTTTAAATGCAAACATGCAGAGAACATAATTATTATGCTAGATTTTTAACACTACCATAATTGAATAAATTCTAAAACAAACTGTATTTTCTAGGCATGAATAACTTGCAAATAAACTTACTATTTATAAGCTTGTACTGCAGTGGCAAACAAAAGTTGTGGAGCTGCTCCAGATTGTGCTGTTGGTTCTGAAAAGTAATAACATTTTGTTCATAAGATAATCAAGAAATTGATTTTTACAGATAAGCCATATATAACCTAATATCTTGAATATTTAGCAATCATTTATTTTGAGGCAGCATTATAAGCAATGGCCCTAATATTGCTAAAATTAAGTGTCACTCAAAATTCAATCATAAATTTTTCATATTTCCTTATCATTGCTAATAAATAATCATGCTGCAAAAAATTTGTCACTTTTGGATAAATTAAACTATTAACATTACTGGTCACTATATGAATCCTTACACAGTATGACCTCTGTATTCCTACCTGCTTTCTTTGGCTGCTTTGGTGCAGTGTACGTCAGGGATTCATTTCCACCTTGACTTCCTCCTCCAAACAACGAAGCCAGTTTAGATCTGAATTCAAAAATAATATGTACTCATTTTATTCAAAATAAAAGACCACCAGAACCGTAAGGGGGTATTTGCTGCATGATGGTGCATGTTTACAGAATATATTGTGAAAGGCATTTACTAGTTCATGACAATGTGTGTTTAAAATAAAATAACATTCATGAACAAACATAAGCATTGAACCAATTTTTCTTGTAGCATAGCTTGCAAAATAGACAGTGGAATAATGGTCACACTTTTTCTTATTATATAAAAATTTAATCTCAGCAAAGATCATTCTCGAACAATAAAAATTTTGATTAGCCTTTCTACAAAGTAAAAAGTTGAAGCAGGTAGATAATTCATTTCAGTCAGAAAATTAATTGATCTAAACAACCAGTCAAAGGATTGGCAAGATTTCCCATATCACTTTGTGTGACACAATTAAGTTTGAGATTCAAGGCGAAACCAGACCAAACATTTTTAGTCTCTATGTATCTCCCTGAGATCAATAAATATTTACAATCATAATTAATTTAAGTCATTTTTATCTTTGTAATAATTTTGGGCAAAAAAGTTTTGCATTTAGGCATATTGGACAAGTCAAGGTTTGAGCATTCTTGCCCAATGGGCAAGTAAATCTGAAACTTAATGTCTATCCCAGCAGGGAGGGAAAACACCCTGAAAGGGGTACTACTAAACAGAGTACGCTAGAGTACGATAGAGTACGCTAATAAAAAAATAGAATTTAATGCAATTACTTGGGTTATTTATTCATATCTTACATTAAGAAATGAAAATATAAAATAAAATTATAAAAATTTTCGAAAATATTTGTGTTAAAGTTGATTTTTCTCCACAAAACATAGAAATTCAATTATTGTATCCCGATCCCGACTATTATAATTTTGCCTTCCCGGAACTTATAAACTAATTTCAGTCTACATGTAATAATCATATTTATTATATAAAGTATGTAAATATTTGTTTTTCAAACAAATAAGAAAAATAAAACAAGGTTCATTGAAACTAAATGTTGGATCTTTTATTTTAATTAACTGGTTAATTTCCATCGGGTTCAAGTTCTAACGGGAAATCGTAGCCTGGAAAATAAATTGAAATAAACCAATAAATAATAGATACAGGTAAAAATGCATCAGGATATATGTTTATTGTGTTAAACTACATAATAAAAACATGAAAAAAGTTGTATAAATGCATTAAATTCTATTTTTTTATTAGCGTACTCTATCGTACTCTAGCGTACTCTGTTTAGTAGGACCGCCCTGAAAGCAGTAATGGTAAATTGTATTGTGGACTGAATCAACTGATGCATGTTGAATGCACCACCCCCTTTCTTGATAAGTGCAACTGGTAAAATTTGTAATGACGGGGACACATTCTACAGACCCTCCTCCTCCTGGTGTGAGGAAATCTTGGTCCTCATCATCAGCGTTAAAGAACATGATCAAGAATGGTGCTAATGCCGTGCATAAAGAAAGAACAACTCCATCAAATCATGGTCACTTTCGTCTGCCGTGCGGAAGTTGACAGTCACAAGACCTCACAGAGCTAGGAAGACATTGTTAGTTTCGAAATTCTAATATATATATAATAGCCTTCTGAATATCGGAAAAAAAGATCAATAAAAATATTATTCTTTTATTCGTGTGTTTAGGATTAAAAGAATGAAACAAATACGTTCGTTGATAAACCATTTTTTAAATTATATAAGATCCGAAAATACCACTCATGATGTGTGACCTTTCAACTGAAACTATTGACGTTGATCATTCATGAATAGAATGAAAGTTTATTCATAAAATCGTGATGTATATTTAAATCATAATTATATAGTCACTGAATTTATGACATAAAGTAGCTTTATAGAGGAATACCCGTTGTAAGAACGTATGGTAAGTAAGAAATTGGTCTCTAATATTGTTTTAAAATTGTTTATCATTTATTTTCATCAGAAAAACATATGACATAGTGTCACAGGTGGACATTTGTGTTATTCTTAACAGATTTTAGTTTCTTTTTTGTTATCTATTAAACACCAGCTTGTGCAAAAGTCGATATTATAGCAATAATGTCAATGATATGGGTCATTGTACCCAATCTTGATTATAGCTAGCACCTGTTCAACTTCATCAACATTATGCAGTGTGTTGTAAAATGTTGGATTGACACTGCCTACCAGTTTTACTACCTTGGAAATAAACAATCGCAAATAAAATTGAAAATTCAGTCTATTTAATTCTTATTTTTATAGTAATAACAAATGACATTTGTAAACAAAAAAATCTTTTGTATCAAATATGTGCAAGTCCCAAGTTTTCTCTTCGCCCAGGCGTTAGAGTTCGCAATGAGGAGTTTCGCTTTGCATCGCTCGCTGTTCTCACCAATTAGCATTTAATATATGTAAAAGTGGTAAATAAATTAGCTTGAAAAACCTGGATTTTCAGTTTGCCCTGTTCGCCTACCATATACCCATTTTCCCTAAAATCTTGACCAGGTTCAAACATTTGTTAACTTATCATGCTTATTGCACTTTTAATTAACGTATTTTTGAAATATTTAATGTAATTATTTGTAAAATCAGAGACATGAAAAACTGAATTAAATTCTTCAGTTAATTTGTCAAAAAGTATGGTAATGGTGAATTAAAACATTAAAATCTAAAAAGTCCCATAGGGGTGGTTTGTTTAAATTTCACATCATGGATTTTCCCCTTAGGCATACATGCAGATACATTGTAACACATTAAAAACCTGAAATTGAACCTAAAAAGTTTAGGACCAACCTGACCCAAAAGATTATGGAAAAGCCCTTCCATCAGTGTATTTTAATTGTTTTATTATTTAACAGATAAATTGCTATACTATGGATCCTTTTATCATACTCAGGTGACCATTTAGGCCCTTAAGCCTCTGATTTTTTTTTTGTACAAATTTTTATCAAATTCATATCTTTTGTAAAAAAAAATTGGTCTAGGTCATATCACTAAACAAAATTTGAGAAATGAAGGTGATGCTGCATGCATGGCTTCATGTTAAAATGTTGGTATGAATATCAGTATTTACAAGAGAATATAAAAGATCACGTACATTCTTTATTTTCCCAGTGAAGTTCAAATGGCTGAGTAGTTTTGAATCCATGTAGTATTTTTGTAAAGGGGTTGAGGCCCAACATGCCTAATGTGCCAGGGGTGTAAAAAAGAAAAATAAATTTTTGTTGTTTTGTTGTTGGTCTAGGAAGAACCAACAACAATTAGAAGTAAATTCAAATAACAAAAATGAAATGATTTACTGAGTTACATTTTTATTAAATTTTTGGCCACTAAAGGGGAAGGAGTAGATTTTCTCCCCTTAATATAAATAATAGTTGATTCAGAAACTGTGAACAATGTTTTTTTTTCTTTTGGACATGCAATGAAGCTTGAGTTATTTCCTACATGTAATATTCCATGTGACTTCTTTAGAATAAGTCATATGGTTCATGCTAGTCTAGAGATGGTAATTAAGGAACTCTTGTTTATCAAGTTTTCTGTCTATAAATTATGTATTGATGTGTTTTTTATTTTTGTTTATTTATTTTTTATCAGCTAGTATGAACAACAGATCAAAGTCTTATTTAGTACATAATGATAACAAATTTGAGAGTCACATGGATCATTAAACTGTGAAAAAAACCTACTTTATTGTGGATAAGTGGGCGTTAAGTTGTCAATCATGTTACATGTTTTATACAGGAATAAGAAGTACATTTGAGAAGGAACTTCATATTTTATTATTGATTCATAATTACATATTGAGATTTAAATCATGTAAAATGACAGTTTTTTAATAGTACCCCAGAACTTGTATGCAATAGGCCCAACAAGTTAGAAGTACATGTACATTTACAACGATTATACATGTGGCAATAAATTTGGCAATGAATATCGCAAATAATATTTACAATAACACAGTTCATCTTCAGTGGAGTATTAAATACCAGAATACCTCTATAATCATGCTAATACCATTTATATTGGAGTCACTGTTGGAAGTCCCAGCTTCACTTTTTCTTTACGAATTTCTTCCTTGGTATCTAGAAATCTTGTATATCTTTTTTTTTTTAAATTCTGAATTTCATTATGGCCAAGTTGAGCTTTCCTGATTTAAAAGCAAGCAGGGTTTCTTTTAAGTGTGACTATTTTGTTGTGGTAGTTACTGGTCAGCAAGGGAAGCTTACTCCTCCATGGCACCTGAATCCACTTCTTATGTTTTCAGAATTCTCATCTACTGTGTTAGCTCTGTTCTCAATCTTTATTGTTTGATTGAACCTTTGAACATAACAACTATTCATTAGCCTCAAATTTTGTTTACCGTATTTGATCTTTGGCGCATGGCTTGATGTCTCTCATAGGCTATGTACAAAGAGATTTGGCTTGCAAATCAATTCAAAGCTATCTATTTTCAATTAATCTTAACGTTGCAGGTTAAAATACCACATTATCAATCCTTGGAAAATGTTTGTTTACATGTGAATGCATGACATATGAGTGGGTGTGTCTCATTGAAAATTCATCTTCATTCTTTAAGATGCTAACTGTTTTTGTTGGAAATTTAGTGATCAACATGCAGTTAGTTTTCATTACCAAAAATTCAGTGTACGTGCAGTTGTTGAATATGAAAGTTCACTTGCACCCAGGTCTCCTTGCTGTACTTGAGAAACAGGTAAATGTTATTTAAAGAGGTAAATTACGTTGTAGGTATTATGTTATAAATAGGAAATCATTTGGTATCAATTTTGGCTGGTACATTATACTATTACATGTAAATACCCCAGATATTTTTTATTACTGAAACAGTTTGTTGAGTTGCAAAGTAGTTGAAGCCTTTCAAGGCAAGTTTTGGGGGAATTAATTTTTATTATTTTTTTTAAAAAGGATGTCATCGTGGCAAATAGTTTCTTTTATTAACATCTATACCACGAACAAGATGAGTGATTTAAATGTATGACTGTTTTTAAATTTTCAAAGCAGGTAAAACATCCTGGATGCTTCTATGCATAAAGAACTTCGCAGTTAGGAAAAGGTGAAAGAAAAAAAAACAACAGAAGGGGAACATCTCCGTACCTTGGAGGGTCAAATTCGAGACTGCTGTGCAATTATTTCTCCATCCATCCTTCACAATGAACATGAATATGTCAATGGTAAGTTTATTTACTATATATATATTTTTTTTTTTTTGGAGAAAACATTGCTGTTTATAAGATTTTGATTTTTAAAAGAATGTGAATCATAAGTTAAAAGCTTTGTTAATCTGGCTTTTTTGAGTGATTTGATTAACATTTGTCTATGGTTTCTTTGTCCGTCATCCAACATCTTTTTCAAAGTTTTACAGGGAGACCTCATCTCCATAAACTGGATCAAATGTAAACCAAGAAAACAATCAAATCAGAGTGTTATTTATTTGATATTTAATTAGGGCCATTGTGTGTAGGGATGCTTCATTAAAACTAGGAAGTGGTAACCTTATTAGGGCATGAAGAGTTACGGGTGCACACAGGGCACATAGGGGTCACATTGAATTTGGACAAGTGGTACTTTAAACAGTTGTTTGCTTACAGAGATCAAGTAAGCCTTTAAAAAAAGTTTCATAACATAGTTTTAGAGAAATGAACTGATATTTTCTATTCTCTAAAAAATATTTTTTATATTTTAAAGCTCTACTGTTTGAAATCCTTGTCTATGGGATTTTGTATAATACTAAGTGAAGAGTTTATGTTGTTTTGAAGAGTTTCTTTAAAAAAAGTCAAATGAGTTAGCTAGTGTTTATTAGCTACTAAGCTAATGAATATATTTCTGAGCTTTGATTTTTATCCATAATATGCAGGTTTTTAGCTGAAATTGAACATCCTCTTTTTCGTATCTGATTAATCATAAAACAGGAGAACAATGGAAAATGGTCACTGGAAAACCTATAATGGACAAACAAATGTTTGTTTCATATAGAACATTTGCCCTGATTCATTTCCCCTGTGTTTGATTGGTGTCCAAATCTAGAACATATAAAATTGTAAGTTCATTTCATCTACTAGCTATCGTCTTTTCTTCCTTCTTTTGACTATATTGGACAGATCATTCTAGGGACCAGACATTTTTAGGTATGTAAATCTTTGGTGAAGTCTTTAGGTAGTGGGGCTAAGAACAGTGGCGGATCCAAAAATTTCAGAAAGAGAGGGGGTGCTGTTGTCAGTAAAAGGATAAAAAAAAGTTTCAAGAAGTGCATATCAAAATTTGTCTCAACCTGGCTCCTGCTGGGCTGAGAAATTTTGCACTTAGGGTTATCAAAATCCAGACTTGACTGTTGTTTAAAATTTGCCCTTTTGTATAGTTTTTCAGGTAAATGACTCTGACATACATTTAAGCATTTTATCCTTATGCAATTTGTGTTAAGTTTTATTTAAACAGGAAATGTTTACGTTGTTACTCCCCTTGTCGGGGACAAGCCCCTTAAGATGTCATGCAAAAGGAACATTGTTTTCATGCTTTGCTTACACTAGAGGACATGGCTTGGTTACTTAGTTGTTGGGGGTGCTATATAGATAAAGACTAGTGAAGTGTATTTGTGATCTTAATCCACCAATACCTCATCAATTAGAGCAAGCAAATTAGCTGATTAAAGAAATTGTATACAAATGGTTTAACCACTGGGTCCATCATTGGATACATCTGTGTACATGTATAGCATTACATTCTTTCTTAGCATTTTGCATAGAATATTATTACATTTTTTCACAAGAATTTTTTTTCTTTCATGAATCATCATTTTTTTTTTCAATGTATAACTTTTAGTAAAATTTGAAGAAAAAAAACCCACAAAGATAAACATCTGTAAAACCATTTAGGGGTGGGTGGATGGATTGGATGGAGTGGGGGTGTTGGTGTTGATAAAGTCCCATTCAGTAAATGCTTATATGCATAAAATAGTAAGACTTCATATTTTTGTCTCGGCATTTGACTATGAAAAGCACAGTGAAATTGTAGTCTTTTCAGGTCAATATCAATGTCACAGGACTGCTTCGGTGTGCATGCACTTTTTCAGGGGGTTTAATTTACACGGTACATACGTGACATAATTTAGGTACTCTGTGTACTGTATGCTTTACCTTGTAGACATGTAATCATTGATAGTCTACTCACGTTCACTGATATAGAATCACTATCAGGCCATGAATATTAAAATTAAAATTTGTATTAATGAACAAAATATATACTAATGACATTCAAATTAACTCTCATGAGGACCCCTCCCCTTTTTTCCTCATACCTGTGTTAAAAAAGGGGGGGCCTTCATCTCTCATATATGTGTTATTGTTGATTGATACATGTACTTTTGATATACACTTGATAACTTTTGAAATACTGGAATGTTTTCCTTGAAATTATAAAGGAAATAAAAAACATAATTATCTAAATGATGATTAACATATATTCATTACATCCTAACTCTCTCTTTATGTTTGATATTTTACATGTTTATTATTGATTTAGCTTATTATTTCTTAGAAAAAACTTGACTGAACTTAGAGGAGGTGTAGACTGATTCATAGAAAGTGGTCTCTTAGATTAATGATTTAAAGAACCTCAAGAAAACAAAGGGAGTAATAAATCAAGGGAGTCAATTATCATCCATGCCGTGTCACTTGCCGATTAAAACAGGTGCCTGGAAATTCATTTAGCTGTTTGTCATCTGACAGGAAAGGCAAATCTTTTAAGGCGATCAGAAAATCATTTTTTAGACGGTAGAGATTCCCCATACCTGTGTCACATGTTTGATCTGAGGGTTTTCCCTCTATCAAAATTTATCTATTGCTTTTGGTCCCTGACAGCAGCTGTTATTGGGTATAGGCCATCTATATAGGACTTCATGCACATTTCGTTTTCAGGGCAAAGTGTTATTTTTATTGTGGAATTTTAACAATTTAAAAAAGGTAGGCTCTAATGAATGAGGGTATATGTATCTACTCAGAGATTAAGGAACATGATAACCTTAATGAATGCATTTCAATATTGCATGACATTAAAAAGTTTTGGTGATACCCTGTGCTCTAGCTGTTTCAACACATTAAAAAGCAAGCAGGATCTAAAATTTGTGGGGTATTTCCTTTTAGATGTTAAAAAGTAATTCATTTTGATATTTTTTTTTTTAAAAATCATACTGGAGCATAAATCTATTTCAAATAGATTTATGCTCCAGTATGATTTTTTTTTTAAATAAATTATGTAATTTTCCTAATAAGAAAGTTATTTAAGGTATTTTACTGTATATAATCTTATTATATTTATAAATATCTAAATTATAATGCACTGATATGCCATGGATGATTGCACATTTTCGTCTTCAGACTTTCTTCATTTTTGTCCGACCTTTTCATATCTACAGGATGTGAACAATATATTTTTTTTTTTTTGAAATGATATGGTTTAAAAATTCAGCTTTACATTTTCACCTGACCTTTTTTTCTGAGTGATTATAGCAAATTATGATTATGTGTTTTATGTGATAGCTGAATGCCACGATAATGTACAATACAATTTTAAATTTCTACTGCTGTCTCAGGGCTTTAGAAGAAGCCCACTTCCAGTGTATAATTTTTTTGAAAAAAAAATCATTATAGAACAATAATTACAAATTACTATAATCTTCTGAAAAATTGAATTAATTATGCCATGGTCGCAGATTTTCAGTAAGGTTTAGGATGTAACAGGTCATTTACCTTTAAAATTTTCCGAATGATTGAAATAGATGAACACTGCAATTATTATACATGTTTTATGGTAAAAATAATGATTGTTAGGAATTATAGGTTTAAGTTTGTATTCAAATCAAATAAATGAATAAGCCTTATATTATTAAGGAAATGATGATTTTATGTTATAACAAATTATGATATACTGAAGATATTTCTGAATCAGTTGTATGACAAATTGCAGTTACGCTGTATAATTAGGTATTATTGAAAAATGCTCTTGACAATTGAAAAGAGTCAGTTTGAATATAAAATATTAAAAGTACCCCACCCCCCTCCAACCCTCCGCGCTTTTGATTTTTAAAACATATTTAAGAATAGGGTATTTCAGATTGCTGTACTTCAAGTAAAATGTATCATTATATGCCAGTATATTGTTTTACCCCTAAAAAGAATGTGAGCTAATTTTGTCAATGAATAGAAAATACATTTCCTGTCCTAGCAAGACAGAAAGAGGTTAAATTCTGCTATATCAGCACTCTACAAAAGTCATTGTTTTAATCATACAAAGAATAATATTATTTTCTACAAAGTCCTAAATTTTGTGATAGCTGAACTCGACATCTTAATTACCGCGCTTTACGTGAATGGCATGACATGTTTACAAACAAGACGTACGTATATAAGTCATACCTCAGGAAGGAGACCACTCCAAATGTACTTCAGTTTAAGTGACAGTAGATTTGAAACACTGATTTCAGTTTAATATAATATCTCTCTTTGTCAAGATTTCATCTAATGTGACTTAATCATTTCAGAATAGGTTTTTGTAGTTGTATAATTGAAGTATTTTCTAGAAAAGGAATTGACTATGTGGCAGATTTATTTGTGTAGTTGCACATGTAAGTATTTTTAACATATATGATGTAAATTGATTTTAATGAGGCCTTATTTTGGTTGAGAAAATTTATAAATGAAATGATCCTGTATGTCTTGCCTTTTATAGGTCACCTGAGAAGCTCTCGTGACCTTAGCTATCACTTGTTGTCTTTGTGAAGTGTGCAGAGTGCATAATTTTTGACAATTTTTCTGATTTATCTCTAATGTTACAGCATCAGTTTTAATCAACTTTGATATTCTCTTTTCCAGAATAACTTTAAGAAACTGTTTTTCAGTTTAGGGTAAAGAAGGGGGGGGGGGGGGGGAGGTTACAGTAAAAATATGCCAGGGATGGGTGGTTGTTGGTTTATTTGACCATCATTCATAATGATTATTATTCATAAAGTGATTACAGTATGCAAGAATAACTGTAAGGGTGAATTCATTATAATTGTGTATGCTATATGGTTGTTCTACTTTAAATCTATTGAGAATACAAAGACCTTCGAGAATCTTTCTTTTTCTACTAGCTGGCCTGGCAGAAAAATATTAGAGTAAAACTCGGGTTATAGCGAAGCCACCTATGAAATTACTTTGCTATATTCCGTAATTCGTTATATCCGTACAAAGAATTCATTAAATTTATTTAGCTGGGGATCCAAAATTACTTTGCTATATCAGTGAATTCCCAATATCTGTGTTAGTACTAAACCAGTTTTACTCTGTAGTTCCATTCATGACAGAGGAACAGTGTTATCAACTCTGTAAGAAAGTTAAACAGAGCATTAAGAGTTTTGAATTTACATCAGAAAGAGGACAACAATGCTAAGAAACTTCATGATCCTAAAAGCTCCTGATATTTAAATGTTATGGCAGTAATACAGAAAGCAGTGATAGAGACTAATGGTATCAGAAATACTCCCGGCCTCAAAAAGACAAAAAATGAGGGGATTCAAAGTCAAACAGAAGTGGAAAACATAAAGTGAAAAATAAGGATTTCCTGAGTTGACAGTGTGCCCAATCTCTTATGGATAGACCAAAAAGGTATCCAGAAGGAAAAAAAATATAATAAATACAGAAAAAAAAATGAAATTGTGTAGAATAAGGGCAAAATTGAATGAGAGAAGTAGAGAGAGAGTGAGGGGACAAGAATTTAAAAAGACCGTGAGTGTTTAGCGTGATGAAAATGGGGATGTTAGGTCCATAATAGGACAAACAAGTTCAAGTTCACCCCACCATTAGAAGACGATAATCATGCAGCTGCCAACAGGTCTGTCGTTTATCAGCGCTGAATGTGAAACTTGAAATGTTATCAGGGGGCTGCACAACAGAGATAAAGAACTGTTTTACACAAGGTCCATGGCCAACAAAAGTGCAAGCAAAAAAGTCTGCGTTTGACAGTCCTCTGGTACCCTGGGTATATGTGGATTTTAAAAAAATTGAATTTAATTGAATTTTTGATATATATTTTCAGACCACAATGTCCATGATGAACATGACAGGGATGACAGGGCATGATCACCACAACATGCATGGGAGTACGGGGATGACGGGCATGACCGTGGACCACAGTGGGCATGATATGAGTGGGATGGGCGGTGGGATGGGCGGTGGAATGGGCGGGGGCATGAGTGGCCATGAAGGCATGCATATGGACATGAATGATACTGATGGGTGTGGCAATGGCATGTCAGTAAGTACCTGTTGGGAGGAAAACACCTTAAAAATGGAGGAATTTTTTAGGGAGGGAAAAAACCCTATGAAAATGGGTTTCAAGCACTCCAAGTTAGCACCTGAAATAGATAAACAGTAAGGTGACTTTTGTAAGGTTGCATTTATATTGCAAACTTGTAGTGAAATCAACAAGATCTTTTTTCCCAATAGAATACTCTGCTTATAGATGGAGGGTTAAAAAAAATACAAAATATCATTTTCAGCTCTATTGAAAATACCCCTTGCTCCCTTCTTTCTCACAATACAGTTGAAAATATCACAGATTGAATATTATGAATACAATACGGAATTTCAGTCTGATACCCAATCCTATAAGGAAGATAACATCTGATCAAGAGATTGATTTTAAGGGGGGTACTTCACTTACTTGAGATAAATGCATTTTTAGGGAGGAAAACCCTCAGATAAGCTTGATTTTAGAGAGGAAAACATCTGAAATAAGGGGGTGTACATGTATATTTCCATTTTTTTACTTATTAATTTCATTTTTGTTTCCACAACAATAATGGTAAGTTACCTTTTTTTAATACATCTGTAAGCTATTTTTGTATCACATCACAATGTTTTTCCAATTTACCTGTGATGTAGAACAACATAAAATTATCTGTGTGTGAAAGTGCAAATGTACAAAATTATAATGAATTTTAAAGATGTAAATGTCAAACAAAAGCAATATATACAAATAATTTTCTTTAAAAAGTACAAGGTAAAATTCAAGGTATCAATCTGGTTGTAGAAGTTTTTTGTTTCTACAGATGGGAAAGGGGGGGGGGGGGGGGGTAAACTTAAGATTGAAATGCTCTGAAAGTTATACCATAATAACCCTTATATTTCTTCTTTCAAACTATTTCAGATGTATTTCCATACAGGAAAATGTGAAACTATACTTTTCGATGGAGTACAGACCAAAACAGCGGCAGGTAAGTTTAGAATGTCTGTAAAAAGTTTAAATCACTCAGACATGCAGTTTACCAACTTCATTTCCTTGTTACATTGAGTGAAAATGATAAATGAAATGCATTTGAACTCATGTATCAGATAAAGAATCTTGAAAGTCCCAACTTCAAATTTTTCATTTTTTCCCCCCAAGATGTCTGAAATCTTTGGACATCTTGTCAATTATTCTCAGTCTCAATGTGATTGAGAAAATGAGGGTTCACTGTACTTAGTTCAATGTTAATACACTGTACATGTGGGATCAATTTAATAAAAAAAAAATACAGGTACAAAAAATCCTGTAGTGTAGTTTTCACATTGATCTTTATATTCAACATATGTGATATGTGATACATATGTTTTTATTTTAATTTAATTTACAAATACCATATCTTGGATTGCATCAGAGACCTAAGTTTTTATGTATTTTACAATTATTTTGGAGATTTCTGTTTTGTTTTTATTGAATATTAAATTATTTGAATATTTTTCTTATGAACCTGAAAAAGTGCCTTTAAGTAACCATGTGTCTGCATGATCATCATCACTTCTAAGTTTTATATGATGTAATAACTGGTATGAATACCTTTGAACTAAACTTGATAATTTTTATGCAATTGAAGAATGAATAAAGGAAGTTCCCTGTATTAACAGTTCTGGTTAATATTGAAAGGACTCAAATTATTCTCTTCAGAGAAGTGGATAGGCATGGTCTATGCTTTTATCCATTAAGTGGATGATCGAGGGCTATAACTATAGACTTCTATAAAAGAGAATAGCTGGGACACAAAACAGAATTATTGCCAAGACCATTACACATCTGTGTGATGCAATATAATCTATATTCATTTCAAATTTGGGTGCATTAAGTAAAGAATTGAAAAAAATAAGGTACATAATTTTGGACTTTTTTGTTAAAGGTCAAGGTCAAAATACCAAGATTACTTTCAGGGTAATATGATAATTGAACAGCAAAATGCTACTAAAAATTACAACTGCAGAAATGACAATCCAACAATTCAAAAAAAATGTCAATCTAATACATGCATGTATATGTAGCAGTTTTCATAGAAAAACTATTGAGGACATGTAAATATTTGTAGGTATGGTTCTTGCCTGTATCATCGTGTTCTTACTAGCAATTCTGTATGAGGGCCTTAAGGTTTTCAGGGAGTACCTCCTCAAGAAAGCCTTGGTCACAGGCTCTAAGTACCAAGAGGTCACCATAGGAGCGAACGGACAATCTATTGTAGCCGAAACAAACATCAAAAACAGGTATTTGTAACACTGGATTGGTTCAAGGGATCAGTTCATTAGAAATTTGACCAATGATTTATATTTTTTGCATTTTTTTCCATTAATTTGTAAAAAGAGAAAAGAATTGAATATCATAAAGCTTCAAAAAACGTTTAAAATTGAAAATTTTTAATACAGTTTAGGGCATGGTTTTGGCATGGCAACTTAATTTTAACATTAACATGCAGCTTCTGGTTGCTACAAATTTGCAGATAAACAACTTTCTTAAAAATAAGATGCCGAAAATGATCGGAAATCAACTTTTCAAATATCATTATTATAGACCCCCCCCCCCAAAAAAAATATTATTGTAAAATCACATATTTTCTTGCGGTCAAATCATCATGGTTTGAGTAAAAACTCTTGGTTTGAATTCCTGGAGGAAGAACTGTTGAGTAGTTGTGTATTTAATATTTTACATTTCTTGGTGGACATAAATTCGTGGGTCTCTTCATACCACGAAAACAAAGAAAATTAAACCCCCACGAAAATTTGTGATTTCACAGTATTTATTTGACATGACTAAGTATGTTGTTCGAACTATTTCAAAATTATCAACAAGATACCATTACTGATTTGAGATTTCCAACCCAGTTTTTCATCAACTTATTTTTATCAAAAAAAAATTTACAATATCTATAACATAACAATTACTGATTTGAGATTTCCAACCTAGCTTTTGAAGATTTCTGAAGGGGAATTTGTTTTTTTTTCAAATTCAACAACTTACTTTTGTAAAATTTCAAAACATTTTCAGCAATGGACTTGACTACAAGCCTGATCAGAAGAAGCATTCGATTGGGTGAATTTTATCACCTTCATTGAATAGTCTGCTTTCATATCATGCTAGATATATTTATCTTGGTGCTTCCATGATAAAATCTATCTTGCGGGGAGCAGATTTAAGGCTTATATACATGCTAGAAATTAAAATCATTCATTATGGCTTGCATGATTACAGCATAGAAAGAGCTATAAATGTCTGCCTTTACCCCTTGTAATAGGGACTGGGAGAATAAAATAGTTTCATTTCAGCCATGATAAGTTTCCATTGATCAAAGAATAGATGGAAATAACTGAATATTAAGCCATTACCTCAACAATAATTTATTTCATTCAGATAGGAAGTACTTGTATAAGGAATATGTAGATGGAAACTATAAAAGCTTTTGAGAATACTTGCTAGCTATATTTTTCTGACTTGCTGTGCTAAATATTTGAATGTTCTTAGCCTTTGACTAATATCTAAAGAACATAATCAGTCCAAAATAACACACACACACCTTTTTTATCCCAAATAAAAAAAAATCCATAATTTTTTTTCTTGTTCGTTCTGGTTCCAATTTAACATCTGAAGTATAGGCATGGAAGAATAATACACAATTGAATAGAATGTTGGACTTTAATATTGTTTTAGTTTTTACTAACACTGACATAAGACAGAGAAAAATGTTGCATGTGAAATGTTTTGTTTTTGACAGTCATCAAGTGGTCTTTGGTAATGCTATCCTACATAACAGGTATGCCATGGAGTTGTTGTAGCTCTGACTACTAATGGTACTTACCCGGTAGTACTGGTAGTACTATTCTATGTATACAAACATGTACCTTAATATTGTAGATAGATATGCATTTCCTAAGTTTTTATTAAATTAATATGCAATTTTATTTGCTTTATTTAATGGAAGTGCAGGTTTTTTTATCTTTGTGTGGAAAGGACAAGGGTAGTATATTAGATCTGTATACTTTGGACACTTTAAATTTCTTATTTTTTAGATTATTTGTTAGGAAAAAAGCATGATGGGAAATCTGTCAGATATACATGTACATGTATTCTTTCTGTGGTTTGGGAAGCAAAGGGTATCGGGGGGGAGGGGGGGGGGGCTAACAGCTGAACAGGGTACCACAATAGACAGATGGACAGACAGCACCATAATGTAAAATGTCTCCTGTTCATCTATTTGTGGATTTTCTAAATTAATATGTAGTTCACTATAATAAACATATATTTGTAGATGGAGGGGTGGAGAGGTATATACAAATTGCCTGGTCCCTCTGTCTATCTGTCAGTGACATTTTGTCTAGACCACAACAACTACATGGAGAATTCTTAGAAGCACAATTTACTAGATATTTTTATGGGGAAAAACCCTCATTTGATTCTTGGCAAAATCTCTCTTTTCTGTCAGTTTCAATGAATATATATATTGTGAATTGTACAGGAAAGCAGGTTTCAAGATTTCTTTGAAAAATTTCACATTTTTAAGACATTTTAGAATGCAGACATATCAACTCTTACATATATCTTTAAAAAATAATTATCATAAGAATACATCTTACTAACTGCACAGATTATTTCATTATGGGCATAATGACATGTACTTGCATGTGTTGTATTTAACCTTTTGATGGTGGTATATAACCCTGCATGGTTGTGGTTTAGCTATTTTGCTGGAGTGCATGTTTATTGTTTACATTTACTGCCAAAGATATTAATCAAAGTCAAGCTTGTTTGTTTATACTGTAGTAAATGCCATAATTAATATATTTTTCTTCTTTTTTTTGCAATAATATTTTATCAGTTGTTTTTAATCACAGACAAAAAAGTAAACAGCTGAAAATATTTGAAAAAAAAATGTGAAGAAGCTTTGTCAATTGTTTTGTGTATGGAAAGTCTCATGGATTTGTCAGGGTGAAATAAAAAAGGCTATGAATTTGGTTACATTAAGTCTATAAATTTATCTTAAAAGATTATTTTATCTCTGAAAACAAACACGTCCATTCAACATTCATGACATGAAAGTTACCCCCTTAAAAAGAAGATGCTGTAAACTGCATCTGTGTAATAGATGCTTGAAGATGCAAGGAATATTTGTGCATAGGAGCTGCTTTGTTTTCATGAGGGTTGACAATAAAATGTGAATACAGTGATGTTTTAAATAATATACTGGTAGTACCATTGAAAACTCTATAATGAGTTTGAGAACAAATATGGTAGAACTTTGATGCTGTTAACATATAAAAGATCAAGAGAAAAGTATTTAAATAAATCAGTATCTCAAATAGAGTTAGTAGTATATTCTTCATTGTCCAAAAATCAAAGATTTCATTAAAAGTAAAGATAAAATTTAACAAATTAAAAGTAAACTGATCTCTGTTTGGTGGTTTTGGAGACTTCCTAACATGTAAATATGGAAATAATTAGAAAAAAAATCCCTACTTCTGTCCAATATATGTATCGGTATATATATGGCACGCCAAATTCACAAAAATGAGATAATCATAGTTTCACAATCTATAAACTAGGTTTATCGGTTGTAAACTATAGTTTACGAACTGTAAACTATAGTTAACAACGTTAATCTATATTTCACATCTGTAAACCATAGTTAACGCGATAATCTATGTTTCACAGCCGTAAACTATACTTAACACCGAAAACAATCATTTGCGATTGCAAAACATAGATTATCTGATAAATACAGTTTCACGATTTGTAAACTATAGTTTACAAACCGTTAACTATAGTTAACAATCTGATAAATATAGTTTCACAATTTGTGAAACTATGATTAACAACTCTTAACTATAGTTTACGATTGTAAACTATAGTTTACAAACGTGAATCTTTGTTTATCAACAAAATCTATTGTTAACGCTTATTACAGACAGATAAACTTAGATTATCATTCGTAAACTATAGTTAACAACCGTTAAATATAGTTTTACAGATGAAAACTATACTTAACGGATCGTTAACTGTAGTTTACAGTTTGTAAACTATAGTTTACAGTCGAAAAACCTAGTTTATCAATTGTGAAACTGGGTTTTTCTCATTTTTGTGAATTTGGCGTGCCATATATATAATATACTAGTTCAATTAGTATATTTTCTCTTATACACAGTGCAACTGTGAGATTTTTGCATCAATTTTAAGATATAGTTGTTAATTTGAATTTTCTCTTCACATTTCAGACTAACAATGATCAGCACTTCCCACCTGATTCAGACGACTCTCCACGTGGTACAGGTGTTTATAAGCTACTGTCTGATGCTCATCTTCATGACGTACAACGTCTGGTTATGTCTAGCGGTGATTCTCGGAGCGGGCGCCGGATACTTTTTCTTCGGCTGGAAGCGAGCTGTCGTGGTGGACGTCAATGAACATTGTCACTGAGAATCAAAAAAGAAAAATACCATACAAGATGGTGGTTCCAAACACATGTGATATATATCAATTTTCTTATCCTCCTTTATCAGATTGTTGAACAAGATTATTCCAGGGACTCGTAGCTCACAGAGCATTATATTTTAGATACAAGCATATTTTTTTAAAAAGGTTGCAATGCTTAACACTTTATTTTTTTTTAAAGGATTTATATATGTACTGACATCAGATACATGTATATATATATATAATATATATAGGGAATATATAAGCTGCAGTTGTAACCATAAGTTGTGAATCTGCTTTAAGTTCAACTTCAATAACAATATTGTATGATCTCAAATGCACCCGGTAGGGAGAAGCTGACGAGAGAGATATATTTAGCTCACCCAGAAATGTTGTGGGGGGAGGGAGTACAAAAGCATCTACTCTCATATTGTTAATTTCTACAGCAGCTGCGTTTATTTTTGATTTCTTTTTTCTGAAGAAAAGATTTTTTTCTATGTCGGGTGTTGAATTTCCAAAGAAAAGGGAAAAAGAAAACTAACTGGTATTAAAAAAAATAGCTTTTGTAGTTATATAGGCTTTTATTTTGACTAGTTTGAACATGCAGTTACCATGCTACGTAGCAAATTTTTACAAATTTTGTTAGTTTTTAATCAAGGAATAAACAAAATTTTACATATACAAAGTTGTGGAAAGAAAAGTTTCCTGTTTTGTTTCTGTTAAAATCAAAAAAATGTTATTTGTGTTGATTATTCATGTGTATTTTACATTCATATTCATCTTTTAGCAAATTTTTTGTAGAATGTACAAATACAAAGTTTGACGATTTTGTAATATTAATAAGACTATCAGCAAATCTGTCTTGTCTCATACAAGAGTTCTCTCTCTTTTTCCACTCGGTGAAGGTTCTAACAACTGTACATATTATATCATACACTGTCTCTTTTTGTTCATTCATTTGCAAAATCATGCATTAACATTATCCATTTTTTTAACGCAAATTTTGCTCATATTTAGAAAGCCTAGTTTTTTCCCCCATTTTCGATAGTTTTTGTGTACAATTTATAATTCATGCCAAAATCTAGTACTTAATGCTGCCAGTATTGTACTTGCCTTGAACTGTTGAAGGAGAGATTTATCATGTACTTAATTATAACTTGAAATATGGAGATTAATTTTCAGCATTTTTTATTTTATTTCATATATTTCCAGGGTTGATATGGAACAAATTTACATCATATTTTAATTAGCTCAAAGATTATGTTTAAGAATATAATAAATTGGATGAAAAATATTACTGGTATCACATACATGTAATTTGAAAGTACATGTATATGTAATGGCTTTTGCAGATACTGTTTAAATATTTTTAATAAAAACAATCTTTTCAGTAATATAATACTATTGAGTGTGTAGCACAAAACTATGTATAACTTGACATTTCTGTAATATGTGGAAAAAAATTAATATCAAACTTATATTCAACAAGTAACATCAAAAATACATTTATTTTATGCTAATGTATAGTTTTTGACTTTTTGGTATTAATAAATGAGTGATTATAATTGTTTCTTACTTCATAAATTTTATGAAATCCAATGTCATTCATATTGTTATATGGTTATCAAATAAAAAAGCATATCTCAGGATTTAGTTTGTTTGTCTTTTGAACAGAGTCAAGGTATTAATGATTACTGTAAACCAACTATAATTTGTGTCATCTTTTATTTTTGATTCGTCGGTTTGAAATCAATTGGTGACGATGAATTTTTGCAATTAAGTAAATCTCCACAAATACAAAGCAAAGTAAATAGTTGGAAGCGGTTATTATTTGCGAGTTAATGTAGGTGACAAAACTTGCATGAATTTCTTGCATGCAAATAAAAGTTAGTTTACAGTATTTATTTCATGCATATGCACATTGTTGGTAACCAAGGGCTTAAAATGCTTCATCTCTCCATCTATAACATTGGATCAAAGTTTAATCAGCTTTGTGGTTTCAATGATGGGTTGTGCATGGTAAAACATGAATTTTTTTGGACATTTTAAGACACCATGGATTACTAGAAATTCAAATATGGTCAGTCTTTGTCATAAAAATTTAATAAATATAGTCTATTTTCATAGGGGAGATCTGTCAAAATATATACTGTAACATTTTACAGCACAAGAGTTTGTTGGGGGTCTATATCTTCAGTTGATGGCATCCAGAATAATACTTATCTGTCCAGAAACTTATTCATTTACATGTAACATCAAGGCTGCACTGTGCCATTTATTTTCATTGAAGCTGTAACATGTAAAACTAGAATCTGGTCATATTATATGCAAATTATGACTTCATGACCTTGACCTTAAAATCTTTTGACCTAAACATCAAAAGGAGTCTGTATTTTAAGTCTTTAAAAACTGTTAAAACTGGTGATAGATTGAGTTTTGTAGCTCCTGTTGTCAAATGTATACATAGTTCGACCATAGATAAATTCTACTTAATTACTCTTCCATTAAATTCCATAACAAAAGCTAATGAAATTTAATAGATTTCATTCAAAAACTAAGGTGAAGCTTTCAGATATGATTTAAAATCTAATTTCAAAACTCAAAGACAATGAAAGGTAATCATTCTGAGACCTTTAAGCAACTAATTGTAACAGACTCACGGATGGAATAACAATCAAAATTGAAAAACAAGATGTGTTTGTGAAACACTGATGCCCTAGTATGGTAATTACATGTAACATTGTGAAGAATAAATTTTCTCAAATGCAAATCAAATATGTTGGTCCCCAAAGTAAATCCTTCTCATAAGAAATACTATTGTGGTATATGAAAGCCCTATATGGCCATGGTTAAAGTTTTTAAAAAGTAGGTCAACTCCAGGGTTAAGGTCAAAGGTCAAAGTTGTTAGTTTCGAATGAAAGGTCATGTTACACATTAATTGTTAGTTAAAATTAAAATGTGAAGTATAAGAGCCCTAGCTCTAATCTTTCAAAGTTATGGCCAAGATAAAGTTTTTAAAGCGTAAGTCAAACTCTAAGGTCAAGGTCAAAGGGTCAAAATTGTTGGTTTCTCATGAAAGGCGATATTAAAAGGATTACATATATGAAGCATGAGAGCCCTAGCTCAACTGTTCAAAAGTTATGGACAAGGAAAAGCTTTCAAAAAGTAGGTCAAACTCTAAGGTCAAGATCAAAGGGTCAAAGTTGTTGGTATCCAATGAAAGTTCTTATCACAAGGATTACATTTATGAAGTATGAAAGCCCTAGCCCTAATCTTTCAAAAGTTATGTGCAATGTTAACGTTTTTAAAAAGTAGGTCACTCCAAGGTCAAAGGGTCAAAGTTGTTTGTATCAAATGAAAGAACATGTTCAAAGAATTATGAATACGAAGTGTGAAAGCCCTAGGCCTTACCGTTCAAAAGTTATGGCCAAGGCTAAAGTTTTTTTTTAATTGGGCCAAAATCTCAAAGGTCAAGGTTAAAAGGTCATATTTGTTGATATCCAGTGGTAGATCCTGTCACAGAAATGCATGTACATGTTAGAAGTATAAAAGTCCTAGTATCGACCGTTCAAGAGTTATGGCCAAAGTAGAAGTTTGGAATTTTGTGTAATAGTGTGTCAAACTCCAGGTCAAAAGGTCAAATTTGGTAGTACCCATGAAAGGTCTTGTCACAATAAATACATCTTGTATGAATAAGTATGAATTCACAAAAGTAAGAATTAGCAAAGGAAAACAAGATGTCTTTGTGAAACACTAATGCCCCCGTATGGTAGTTTATGCGATGGTTGAAGTTTCTCAAAATCAAGTCAATCTCCAAGGTCAGGATCTAAAGGTCAAATTTTTGGTATCCAAAAGAAGGTCTTATCAAAAGGAATATACCTGTAAAATATATAGGAAACTCCCAGTCTAAATGTTTAGGTTTTTTTCAAGTGGGTTAAAATATTTTTACCGTTTAAATTTCTTGTCACAAAGAATACACATGAAGTAAAAAAAATCCATGGTACTAATTGTTCAAAAGTTATGGTGAACGTTAGACTTTTTTAAAAAGTGGATACAATTCTAAGGTCAAAATGTCAAAAATATTAAGAAAATCGTGTCACTATGAATATTCCATTGACGTTGGAAGGAAATTGAAAGTGGGGGGCTAAATGAAAGAAAGAAAAAAATCAAACCTACAAAAAACTTGACAATAAGAAAAAAAAAGGTAAATGTGTCCACCGAACATACAAAAAACCTATTTCGTAAGGGGGGTCAAACTTCTTTTGATACCAATTTTTCCCAACACTATCACTTACCCCTTTTTTTTTACCTAAACTGCACGTAACTTTTGAAAGGGGGTGTTAATCCTACGCCCCGATGTTCAATGCCTATATCATGTGTATCTTTGCAAAAAAAAGGGGGGTCAGCTCATTCCCCCCCCCCCCCCCCCCCCCCCCCCCCGGTTTCGACGCCTATGATTTTGATGTTTTACTGAAAATAGACATCAATGATAACATCACAACAAAACGTTATGATAAACATGATGACTTCAGGTTTGTGCTTTTCTAACATCAATCTATTCATCATGTTATTGGAACAGTTAGAAAAAGAGCCTCCATATTCTCCGAGTGTAGCCTCCTTTGGTTACCATTCTTTGTAACAATATTTTCTTCCTTTGACCTTTGATTTTGACTTGCATTTGAGAAGCTAATTCAGTCTTAGAAATCCGCGTAATTTTCTACCCGTGGATTAAACAGAGATTGAGATTCCACTGAATTATGACCCTGTGGAAAAAGTATACGTCTACAGTATACTAGTACCTGTCCGATTAGTAAAATAATATGCCTAGAATTAGGGTGTGAAAGGAAGTTAATTGACCGATGCTGGAAAGTGGATAAATTCTTCCCAAAATTGCACAAAAAAATATTGCGTGGTAAATTGCACCTTTTTTGCATTACGGGATCTGTAGCGTTTTTGTAAAAGAAAAATATATAAAACCACAATGCTACAGATCTGCAGCTAGCCCCACCCTTGCACTAGAGCCCCTCACCCTGGGCAATGAATTTCCCAATTTTGGCAGAGGACTTTTATTGCTGATTACAATTATGCCAACAGTATGACTGCTTGATGTCCAGGAATAAAGAAGAAGATTTTTAAAGAATGCACTAATTTTAGTCGTTTGATCTCACTGCTCAAGCCCCACCGGGGGGGGGGGGGGGGGGGGGGGGGGGGGGGTGCACGCAGAGACCATGAAATTCACAACTTTTCCCCCCTTCGCCCGTAAATGCTTAATTGGTGCCAAAATCGGTTGAGCGGTTGCAGAGAAGAAGCTGAAAATGTTCAAATGTTAACACACGACGGACGATGGGCGACGGACTACGACGAACGAAATCGCAATATGTCACCTGATTTACTCAGGTGACCTAAAAAAGAGAAATGTGTCCGTTGACCAAACACGAAAATCCTATTTCGTGGAGGGGATGGGTTGGGGTGGGGGTGGGATAAAATTTTCTTTCGTAGCTATATATCAATTCCATTGATGACATTACCTGAATTAATCTTTTGACCTTGACCTTAAAGTTTGACTTGCATTTTTTGAGAAACATTAACCTTCGTTACAAGCTGTCTTATGAGGGCATCGTTGTTTCACAAAACATCTTGTTTTTATGCCCTTGTAACCAAAGACGCAGGGTATATAGAGTTCTTGCCTTGTCCGTCCGTCCGTCTGTCTGTCAGTTTAACCGATTGTCCGCCAAAACGATAACATTGTCAATGACTTTTGATTGGATGTAGCTGTATAGCTCTCATATTTCGACATATTGATTTTCGAGTTTGACCCACTTTTAATTAAAGATAAAAATTCAAAAAATATATAACTTGGGTTTAACTTGGCAGTAAAAAAAAATCAATATTTCACGGTTGAAGCCTTCCGTTGGTTACCATCAATTTTGATCTTTTGACCTTGGAGTTTGACCTAATTTTAGATTTATCATATTTTTTGTCATAACTCTCGAACAGTTGATGCTAAGACTATAATATTATTTTCACATGTCTATTTCTAATGATAAGGCCTTTCCCTGTGTACCTTTAATTTGACCCTTTGACCTTGACTTTAGATTTTGACCCACGCTTGAAAAACTTTTACCTTGGGCTATAAAGTTTTGCTTGGGCTTTCATTTTTCACAGGTACGTGTATATTAATGGATAACAAATTCTTTCTTTGTAACAATATCCTTTGGCCTTTGAGTTTGACTTGCATATATGAGAAGGCTCAAGCTATTCCAGTCTTTGCTGTTTTCCGAGGCTTCATTGTTTCATAAACACATCTTGTTTTCATTTCATTCTATGTCTTTATTTGATATGCAATGGTTTTTAAGACATTTGTCAATCAACAGTTATTTCATTAAAAATGATTTTGTATCTGTCAAATAACCCCCCCTTTCTTTTTCTAGCACTCCCCTTTTCTGCCAGATATAGAATTTGACATTTCACACGTATATTGTATATCATTATATGACCATGTCATTATCATATTACAAACATCGAAAAGAAGAATGTTGATCAGACCTAATTTCATGAAATTTGTTGATTTTAACACTTATTGTGGCTAATTGTATTCGGCGCGTCAGGCATACTACACTAACTAGACAGTGATTCCTTAATTAAACAACTTTCAATCGATAATTTCAATAATACATAATGTTAAACCAAATTTTGACTACATCAAACAATCAACCTTCGAGCGAAAATTTATCGACTACATTAACAGTAAGCTAACCGGAACCGAGCAGACAGAAAAACATGTGGCTGCACATACACTTCGCATACAGGCCGAATAGCACAGGTAACATTAATTAACTTAAATTAAACGTAACAACAAATTATGTACAACAAAATAATATCATTCATACCAACAATCAAGGCGAAACAAAAGATATTCATGCACAGTCCGAATTTCCTCGACATTGTTTACGTATACTGCTACACTATAACTCTTATTCTAGACTTCTACATCACGTCCTAACACAAACTTTTTCTCTATATATTTCATTGAAAACAACATTTTGTAAAATCATAGGTAATTGGTCAATTTTTGTCCAATTTAATTATTTATTTCAGTACTTAAACGGCTAATTGTATTCGGCGCGTCGGCGCGCCCGCGCGTCCATCTCATCCCAATATCACAAAAGCATTTTCTCCCTGCATTAAAACACTCAAATGACTGCGAATTTCTTTATAATTTAAGCGCTATCGCTTATATTCAAAAGACAGTCCGAGCCCGATTGCATTCCTTTGTTAGGTGGATCCAGAAAATTTCCTTAGGAGGTGTTGGCTCAATCGCAAGGGAAGAGGTCCAAGGCATAGATTATCATTTAGTAATTTTTACAATGTCAGTTTGAATAGATTTGAATTTTCCAGGGATCCGGATCCCCTTTGATCAATGCATGCTTTACCACAATTCTTGCAAAAGCGAAATTTACCCGAATTTTGGAATTGGCCTCTCTCTCTCTCTCTCGTATATATATAATATCTCCAAACTTTAACTAAAGCATTTAAAAATATTGAGTGATTTGGTTTAATAAATTTATTTTATGTTTAACACACATCCCTGGGAACCGCGGGAGGGGACTGACACAGGTAGACATCATATTAAACATTGGGGCATAGGTTTAGCCCCCACCTTGAACAGGCACGTTGCAGTGTAGTCTAACAAGGGTAAGAATTATAGTAACTGTATTGTTTGACAGAACAAAAATGGTATCGAAAGAAGTTCGATCCACCCCCACCCTCCCTGAAATAGGATTTTCGTGTTTGCTTCTTAAGATTTTTCAGATTCGAATTTTTTTCTTTCACTCACCCCCCTCCCCCCTTTTTCAATTTGCTTCCGACGCCAATTAATGTATCAAATTAAAGTTTACCAGCATAACGGTATGAACCTGGACTTTTGAATTAAACTCCTTTTTAAAGACTTGATTTTCATGGCTATAAGCTGCCATACATTGCATATGAGAGTAGCAGTGTTTAAAAAATATCCCTCGTTCCATTTTTAAACTACATAGTACTACCGTCCAAGAATTAAATTGTCTCTTGTCTTTATTAGAGGTCTGAGGATGGGAAGAAACTTTGGTTACAGAAATGACTTTGAGCACTATCAATAGCCCTTTTTAAAAAAATTTTGGTAAGAAAACTACCTTATTAATTTATTGAAAAAACTGAACACATAAAAAGTCTTTCCTTTTTTGGCATATCATAAAGGGTACGGTGAGATCAAAACATACCTTTTTGAGTCTGTATAATTGTGTCATTTTTTTATTTTTATTTTAGTTGCATGTGACAAACTTCCTTATGAAGCATAAATGAAGATAACTTGAAAAAGTTGTGAACAACGTGTGAAACATTAAATTTTATTGAAACCGTCATTAAAATCAACACCTATAAGAACTTTCAGTTCTTTGATTAGTAAAAGATATCGAGCCCGATTACCGTGTAAGCGATAAATTTATTAAACAAAATCTGTTGCGCGAGCGCGCCGACGCGCCGAATACAATTAGCCCTTATTGTGTTCCATACAATTTGAGAGGCCCTCGAAGGGTTGTTGGATTTTGTATGGCTCTAACTGCTCGATGTCAATCCTGTTTACCTGTATACGATGAATTATAAACTATCGATTTATTCATTTCAACCATCTATTTGTTCAGTGTTGTGCTAAAGAGAAGGAAAATAAAAATGGCCCATAACTTTTCTATTTCCGGATGTTCATACATAAACATGTCTGACCGGAAGTGAGATTTGATGCAGAGAAGATAATGAGATGATGGAAGTGAAGATGTTTTACTAAATTTCCCTGGGAAGCAGGTTTGGGAAACAATTCAAAAACATGAAGTAGAGGATTTGACATGGCCTTTTATAATTCCGAAGGCCAGGTGAGTTTTCCTGCACGCATTACATTGATTGTTTTTGTTGTACAAGCCGAGCAGCTGAAATTCTGTATCACACACTGCAGCTGTACTACTACTGACGTTTTGATTTTTGTTTTATGCATTTCATTAAACAATTATGAAAATAACAGTAGCAAAAAAACATTTATTCTTTTACAAGAAAATAGTATAAATTCTGCAGGTAATGCATTTAACCGTTGAAAAATAGTGTCAGATTCATGCGATTCAGGCCATTGCAAGGTGTCTGGGAATATTGACAGTAGAACTACAAACAGCTCCATAGAAATGTTTGACCTATGGCTATTGCCGCAAATGATTACTTATTACAGCGTGGAATATTATGCTAGACCAGCTCTTATCAGCTTATTGTAGATTCATGGTGTAAAACTTTTTATGTTATTTTAAGGGCATCTACATTTTTTTCTGGGTTGATGTACTCTAACCCATATAATTATATTATACCACTGTATACTATGTATATACTCAAACTCCATCACCATAAGCAGAAATCACCAAGCGTTACTAAACAATTTTTTTTTTTTGCTACACATATATAGTATTGAACTTGTTTGACCATTGCTTTTTTGATATTTTAAAATAACAAGAAAGTGCATTTATTGATCCAATACAACACCATTAAATAGAATGCATATCACACCCACTTACAGTCTTATATTACTTGCAGTTGGGTACCTCTGAATGAATATTCTCTACAAATTATTAAGAAAAAAGTCATAATCAGTGTTCACTGGCTACTCACCTACCATACTTGTTGTAAGATCCACAGAGATTCTGTTCATAAACCTCAGCCCCTAGCCTGTTACAACTGATCTCTAACCCTTTACTTTGAAATGAAGGGAAAGAATTCCTTCTTTATATGTGTATATGTAAAATGTTTTGCTAATTTTTTTTTCTAGGAGAAACAAATTAAATTGATAAAAAAGTGTTCATGAAGTTATTAGGTTTCATCTTTAAAAAAAGCTAATTGAATATATAAATGTGATCATCTTTTTGGTTAAATGTTTCCCTTTGAAAATTATTCACTCATATGAAAAGTCACCACTTGCCAATGGAGGGCTGCAGTTTTTTTCCTATTCAAAGTACTTTGATAATATCCTTTGAGCAGTTAGAGATCTTTTTCATGCCAGCACCTTCTGTGACACAGTGCCTTTAAGCTCTAACAGTCTCATCAGAAGTACAGGTCTCCACATCCCACAGTGGAATTCAAAGGATAAACTTTTACTCTTGGAAAAGCAAATGCAAATGTTTTTGCACTCATTGTATTGTCTTCCTTTATCATGATCATTTCACATGTCATTTGTTAAAAAATGTTCAAAGTTTGACAGCTTTAATTAATTTGAATGTGAAAACTTATGGTACTTCTATGAAAAATTTTGTCACTCCATGGAGAGCATCCTCATTCGGCAAGGTTTACATAAAAAAAAATTAGAGGAGCAGTTTTGAGGGGAGGGACACATACCATGTCCACTATTTTTTGTCACTCATACACTGTCATAAGAGACAGACATTGATTGAAAATACAGTTCTCAAGGTGAAAATTATGCCATTTCTTGTTGTACCTTTAAAAGTGAAATTTATCCTGAACTTTATAAACCAAACTTTTAAATAGGTTAATCATGCATTTTTCTTATATCATAATTAGAAACAGGAAGGATGGGAGATCATTAACCTGGAAACATGCTGCTTCAATACTTGGCTTGATACTCCCATCATTAGGACATAGAATTTTTTACCTATTGTTCTTAGCCATGTGATAATCCCGCACGTGTGTGATAGGGGATAGGATTAACACAGATTCATAATTATCTATGGCTCTTTGTGAGACAGATATCATATTTTTATTATCAGTGGAATTATCAAAGTTTGAACTGATAATCCTAGCTGTTCACACCCCGAGATCTTGGCAGTGTTGATTGTTCCCCTCTGTGTTTGAGGAAGGTATTGTTCAAAGGACACTAAAGACTGGGATGATGTAAATTTCCTTTAGTTGAAATTTAGCTGGATTCTAAGAATCTAGATGTTTTGACTTCAGAGTGAGTTAGATCAGAGAAGAGGTGGTTTCTCTCTTTGTCTATAGTTTATTTACGGAGTTTATAATGTTCAGATAGTAGCACATAGTTAACCGTGTGTTCAAATTATTGGATGAAAAGAAGCTTAAGTTTACGGTGAAATTCATCTGTTTATGGTGATGAACAGAATTTTAACATTGTGAAATCAGAGTGTGGAATATCCAGCTTTATGATATATTTCAGTAATTAAAAAAAAACTGAAAAAAACATTTTGTTTACAAGAAAAATTTTCTGAAAATAAACAGTGAAAACTTTTTTTCCCCTTGAAGTGACAGTGTGTGAAGTTCATGCATAAAGTGGTTAACTCGTCAGTAAATCATAACTGAAGCACCCTGCTTTAGGTGTTGGATAGATTTCAAGCTTTTGAGTATCAAATTTAACGGGGCCTTTAAGCATTTCCTTCTAAAGTGGTAGAAAATCCCGCAATGATATTAATGTTACTTGGATTGGGAAGTAATTTATGTTGACTTGTTTGTTTGTTTTCATTTGGGATTATAAAATGTGAGCAAAAATGACTTTGGTGAGTATAAATTTCTGTGAGAATGTTTTTATTTAAATTCTAAGTTCTAACAGGAAAAAATTTTTAATTGTGATATCCTGACAAATATTATATTTTACTGTGTGAAATAATTGTGAACAATGATGAATCAATGATGTCAACTTGATAATTTTCATTTAAAGTAATTATAGGATAATATCGAAACTCTTACAGTTTATAGACATGATTTGATGTAATAGTAGGATACACATGTACACTATGCAGTTCAAATGAACAATTTAATATTAGTGTAAAATAAAAAAAGTAAAAGTTTAAATTTCAATTCAAATTCAGACAAAAAATTAAGATATTAATTGTAATTTTCAGAAAGATACATCAAAACAGGTAAATAAAAGCA
>PRKT01000103.1:418933-429427 GCA_003671525.1 Saccostrea glomerata | reverse complement strand
CGGGGGGTGGGGGGGGTGATAATATTCATTGTTTTGCAAGGTATGGAGAGACACACAAATTTATGCATAACTACATTTTTAAAAAATACATTTTCCAACCAGGAAATGAAATCCCCACAAACCAATATTTTTTTCCTCAAACCTCGAAAATTTTACCCCTGGGCAGGAAAATATGTGATTTTAAACTAGGAAAAATGTTTCAAATCATCTTTTTCCTAATTAAAGGCCTGATTAGTCATTTTAATGAAAATCAAGATAGTACTGATTCAATTTTGTTCAAATCATGTCAGCAAGGGGGAGGAGGATTAACAATAGCAGAATGGGAATACATTATATTTTAAAAAAAATTCACAAGAATATCTAGATCATTATCTTGATTATGAGCCAAATTGGTATGTATGAAAGCATCCTCAGTAGTGCAGAATCAAGTTTGTTCAAATCTTGGCCCCCAAGAGATAAAGTGGGGTCACTGTATGAGGTCGCAAAAATTATATGAATATTAAAGAGAAAACTAAAATCTCTCCAGTCTTTCAGTGTGAATTAGAATAACATGTATGGCCCACTGGCCTCTGTTTGTCTTGTTACTGGTATTATTTTTTCAATTAATTCATTAATCAAATGTTTCTTTTATTCATTTACATTTTTAGTTGGATCATTCCAAGGGCCATTTGATGTGGGAAACCCAAAAGATTCGAGTCATCAAAGCTGGTACATTAGAAAAACTTGTTGAAAGTTTGGTCACAGCAAAAGGAGAGCTTGACTCAACATATGTCAACATCTTTCTTGCTACCTACAGGACCTTTGCTACCCCTAAACAGGTTCTGGAAATCCTTATCAAAAGGTGGGTGCTTGGCATATTGGAAGCATGCATGCATATTTCTATGAAATAAGATGAATAAGTTTTTTTGGTTAGTTGACAGATCAGCACTAAAAATACTGCCAATCATTGTATTTTATATTGAAATAAAATTATAATGACTTCTATAACTTCTTTACTTTATCATTAATCAAATATACCCAAAGATTACTTAGCATGTCATAGCAATTCAAAGTCCTGACTCAAGGATTTGAGCTTGGTTTCAAGGTCATTGTGAGGATGGAATCATGTTCCTTTAATGATTGAAATACATTCAAAATTTAACATATTTACTATTGTTGCGTATGTCTTGGAAATACATGTATATCTTTTCTTGACTCAGTGTCAAAGATCTTCAGTTTATTGCTATAAATGATAAAGAGGTGTCTTTTAACTTTTACTTCAAGGTCACATTATCAAAATTTATGACAAGGGAATCTCTATGGATAGGGGAGACAAAGGAGTTTCTCATTACATTAGCATGAAGTGTTCTTAACTTTAAAGGTTGGTTATTGTAATTACAAAAAGGCAGCGATTTATATATAGATTTATATAATATAGATACAAATGGCTAGAAAAGGACAGCAGTGAACACAAGGAAAGAAAAGAAAACAATGAAAACCAACAAAAGTGAGATTTCCGTAGCATTGAACTGGTCCAAATTCTGATGAAAAATATTTCCTTTTGTTTGTAAATCTTTTATTGACTAACAAGAAAATTTATTATTGTATTTTATAGGACATTTAAGAATGTGATATCAGTGTGGATGGATACGTACCCTGACGATTTCCGTGATCACCCAGACTACACATGTCTAACAGTATTAGAGTCTTTCTCACATCAGTTTATACCGGAGAGTGACCTCGAACTAAGGGCTCGGCACAAAATAGAAAAGTTTCAAAGAGAGGCTGTATCCAAATCAGGTATTTATGCAAGTAAATATGTTCAGTTGAACTTCAACATGTCAAACGCCAATCTCTTTAATACTACCGCAGTATAGAAAAATCAAAATGTATTGGAAGTCACAAGTATTGGAGTATTTTACCTTCAATATCTCAGATCTTTTGGTATCTTGAAGTTTTTTCTCAATCCCATCAAGTTTGAGATAACAAGGTTATACTGTATATAAAACTTCTGAAAATAATTTGGTTTGTTTTTTGATTTCACAAAATATTTTCTGTAATTGTACAAATAACACATGCTTTGCAGTTTTTTTGTGTGCAGTAGTCTTAATTTTTTTTCACACACCTGCAGATGGAGGCATCAAGTTTCAGTTCTCCATTGTGGATGAAGTTGATCATATGATTGATGCTGAGTACCAGAAGCCTCTAGAATTTCTAGACATACCCAATCAACGACTTGCTGAGCAACTCACATACAAAGATGCAGTAAGTAATTATGGAAGACCCCCCTCCCCCTTCACCACTTGCTAATCAGAATAAGTGTCTGATTATTGTGAAAGCTTGTGTTATGGTATCAAAAAAAAAGTCAGTAAAAGAAAAGATGTATATTTTACAAATAAAAACATCAAGAAAAGATGCATATTTTTTAGGTAATCACATATATAAAAGCACAGATCATATTACATAGGTTACCTAGAAGTTAACAACGGACTGTTGTTAAAGTTACTGCAAACATGTACATCAGCAGCATATAAACAATATATGTATAACTTTATTATTTTTTTTTTAGGAATTATTTAAAAGGGTCATACCCCACCATTGCCTGGGGGCTGTGTGGGCAAGGAGGGACAGGAAGTTGGGTAAAGGTGGAACGATAGCCCCCAGTGTATTGGCCACCATTGAACAGTTCAACAGGGTGTCATTACGGGTTATAGCTACCATCCTGAGAACCAGGGACCTCAAGTCCTCACTAAGGGCGAAAATCCTCCAAAAATGGATTGATATTGCCCAGGTAAGTCAAACCTGAAAACCAGAGACATCAAGTCCTCACAGAGGCACACAGGGCAAAAATCCTTCAGAAAAAGTTTGATATTACCAGGTAAGTCAAACTTGAGTACCAAGGACCTTAAGACTTCATAGAGGGCTAAAATACCCCTTAAATGGATCGATATTGCCCATATAAGTCAAACATGAGAACCCAGGACCTCCAAGTCGTCACTGAAGGCAAAAATCCTCCAGAAATGGATCAATATTATGCAGGTAAGTCAAGCCTAAGAACCAGGGACATCCAGTGTTCATAGAGGCCAAAAATCCCCCTGAAATGGATTGATATTGCCCAGGTACAAGTAAGTCGAACAAACCTATCTCTGAAGAGGACTCTTTGTATGATGCATAAGTTAGGGTTAAATGATTATGTACCGGTACATGTAGAAGATAAATGTATGAAGTATATTTATTCAGGAGTTGAGGCAGCAGAAGAACTTTTCTTCTTTGAAAGCCATCATATCTGGACTGCAGTCTCATTCTGTGTATCGTCTGAAGAGGACTTGGGCCTCACTTCCAAAGTAAGTGATCTATAACCTCTAGATTTCAAATTGTCAACAGTTGCAGTGGTAACTATTTATCTGTATTCATTTAACCTAATACAGGGTTATCCTTAAGAATTGAAATAGCAGTGGCATTTTGGATGGGGAAAGGAGTTCCTCCTCTAACAGGGGGTTGAGGGGGAATGCCAGAATAACTGCATTGAGAATTACAATTCCCCATATCTTAGGGACAACCTTTCTAATATCCTTATTTTTTAAAATCAAAGTTGAGTTTTCCTTCTGGGCATAAGAGAGATGCAGAGGAGAAATAGATAAATAGTCACCTAGTGCTTATAAATTTTGTGTTTATGTGTCATCCTAACAAATTTGGTGCCTGCAGAATGATTCCACTTTAGGTGACCTCAATGTACTTAAATTTCTGATTGCTTCTGAGATTGGCATTCGTGAGTTTTTACAGTAACCTGATACAATCTTTAGCATCTCCTAAAAGTGCTGCACATGCAGTTTAGCAGGTGAAGTTGAAATATTTCATTTGTCTGTTTTTCAGAGAGAGCATAGATTTATTTCAAGAGTTGGCAGACATCTTTAGCAACGACAATAACCAGATTTTATCTCGGGAATTACTCATGAAAGTAAGATTCTGTGTTTTGTATGCCAAGGTCGTAGCTTTTTTATCTATTACAGTTGAAATTTCTTTTTATCATATTTTTTTGGGGGGTTCTGCTGTATACCTGTGTTTTGTCATCTGTAGGAAGCTACGGCAAAGTTTCCAGATCTCGATTCCAACAATAAGATACTGAGGAGACGAAATCTACAAAAACGCAGGTCTTGGATAGAAAACGTAAGTAAAGAAGTCTGAAAATAAATTGATAGAGATCCAGATAACAGCTGATACGTTATGTAATGAGAATTTAATCACATTATAACTGTCTCATCTTGTCAGAAAACCTATAAACATCAGTATTATTTACTGGATTCTGAAGGAGAAAGTGATTAAGGAGTTGTTGGGTACAATATACAGTCAGCTGATTGCAGTTGTCGGGAACATTAAACATGTAGATGAAACTGTCAGAAATAAACTAAATAAAGACAATGAACAGAAAAAGGAGATTTATTGACTCAGGGGCTTCAAAGCATATCCAAGATAATGCTAAAAAACCAATTTATAAAAGAGAATTTGTTTTACAGAAAATTCTTTGGTGTACTTTTGTAATCGGTCTTGTTTCTTTCTCTAGGGGATAGTTCAAGGTACCGTTCCATACTTAGGGACCTTTCTGACAGATCTAACCATGATAGACACGGCTATTCCGGACCGTACAGAGTGCGGACTTATCAACTTTGAAAAGCGGAGGAAAGAGTTTGAGGTTCTAGCTCAGATCAAACTTCTACAATCAGCGGCCCAGATCTACAATTTCAAGGAAAACAAACAGATCTGGTCCTGGTTTGATTCTGTGCGGGTCTATGATGAAAGTGAATGGTAACTTTTATTTCCTTTTTTGATATCTTTAATCTAGGACTGTGGAATCATTTTGTTTTGCATGGGGAACCCCTCCCCCCCCCCCTCCCCGTTCAAGGACAAACAGTAATTTTACTGGTTTGTTGGGGATAAATCTAAACCATAAAATCCATGAAAATAGAAATAATGATTCTGCAGCATTTAGAACTTGTCTCACTAAAATAGTTTAAAGAATAAAATTTAAAGTTTTAACACAGACAATATGATGTACAATGTACCTTTGATTTTCAAAAGATCAGCTTTCTTCAAAAAGCTTATTTAATTAATTGATATTTGCTTTTAGCCATGACTTGTCTTGTTTGATTGAACCTGTCAAAGAAGGCCCTGGTCGTTTAAAGAAGAAATCAGCAAGGTAAATTTATAAATTCAAAGTCTTGTAAAAAATAATTCCAATATATGGGTGTTGTGATTTGTATTGCATTGAAAAGTGTTGAAATTGAATGATTTATTTGTCATGAAACACTCACATTGAAGAATTGAATGTCTTCCAGTTATTCAAGTTTGCTCAAAGTTGTCAAAAATGGTGATAAGTAAGTAGGCCTTTCCTTCTGCAAACTGTCACTGTATACACTTACTTACCATATAATGGGTAATTTCTGCAGCTGTTCAAGTTTCATCAAAATCCCTTCAAAAACTAAATTACAAGATATTCCAAAGCCCATATTTTTGGTACTTCAGATGTCTTCAACTTCCAGAAATGGTAAATGCAGAGATTTTAGGGTTGAAATTTGAAAATATTTTTTTTAAAAATTAATTTAAAAATATTTGATGCAGAAATTGTCTTTATGGAGAGTAACAAGAGAATAGCAACATCTGATAAAGAATTATAAACTTTTTCTTACACACAAGTTCTGTTTCATTGGATTGACATCACTGAAAATGGTACAAGGTGTAAAGTAAAACGTTTTGGGGAATATAATTGCATGCTATTGTCTTTTGATGAACACTTACACATTTCTACAGAGAGTTTTGTTCATTTGATTTTGTTGGCATTAATACCAACATCTTTTTACAGTATGTGAATTGAAAAAAATGATTTTGTTTGTAGACTAACTTCTCGTTCAACAACAAAGCAAGTTCAGATATTTGACACTGACGTTATAGCTAACAACATTTATTGTCTTTTACAATCTGAATACTATTTTTGCAAGTCTTCATTGTTCTTCATGCTGCAAGTTACGGCAGCTCCTTTATACGTGTACATGTTCAAATAATATGCTACAAATATTCATATATCAGTAAAATACAGACTTCTGGCTTACAAATCAATTCAAGTATAATATCTAAGTTTATATGCATGAGTAATTGATACATTAGAGCTCATCTGTCTTTAAGTCATGATTATAAATTTCTCTTCTGGATTATATTTATCGTCTTACATTCATATGTGTATAAACAGCAATAGCATTCACAGTTAAGAAATAGGAAGCATCATATGGTAAGATAAATGGAAAGAAGGACCCTTTATACATCTAAATCACTCTATAAATTTACAAGTACTGTAGTAGAGAGGAAAAGCTGTAATTTTAATTTTCTTTTCCCCCAAAAGTTTGGGTACTAGCTTGCCTCATTATTAGTGCAGTAAGCTCTGCTTATTGAGTTTTGGTCTAGATACATGTATTCCATTCTTTAAATTTGTGTTTTTTTCCTCCCCTTACAGTTTGGGTACCCGCCCTCCCCGTTATGAGGGCAGTAAGCTATCCCTGTTGAGTTGTGGTCTGGATAATTCCAGTGTCTGTAGTTCTAACATGGACTCTCCTGCCTCTCCCTCACAAGGGGTAAGTACTATTTTAAGCTACACATTTATCAAGTCAACAAGGCAGAGAACTATAACATGTAGCTAAATAGGAGTTTTAAACAAAAATTCACCCTTATGATCAGATTTCAAGTAGTGGTTTGAAAGTTTCCTGTCATTGAAACTATTCATTTATGATTGGATAGGCAATGAAAATTCAATATGTTAATAATCTGTTAAGATTGCATAATATTAAGCATTTTTAAGTGCTAACTAGCAGGTGCTTTTCAATTCCCTCAACCTTCACTATTTTTATTGTCTTCCTTGAGCTATTATAATTATATATTTTGGGGAAGATATTTCTATATTTAGATGTATCGTACATTCGTACTTAATTGTTTCTATTTTTAGATGTCCCACTCCTCCTCCACTTCCTCTCTTCTGTCATGTGACAGTGACACCACTGTGTCGTCACCATTCCGATCTTCCGACACCTGTGTCATTAAAGTCCGCTTTGAGTCGGGACCTGAATCAGATACTCATGTCTACAAAAGTATAATGGTGAGAAACAATCTTTTATTTACAAAATGGGAATATTCACGTTCAATTATGAATATTTTAATTTCTTATATATAAATTATTAAATATGTACTAGCATTATATGTTTAGATATTTTTGAAAGATGCAGAGATCCATAGTTGTAATTTGATCTTATTTTCTAATAAAATACTGTATGTTGATTGTTTTTAGAAACATATATCTATAGAATTATATATAAAATATAAAGATATTGAGAAGATTATTAACTGTTTATTCTCTTTTTTTTACTTCCATAGATCACTTAATATGTGCTACATTTTATTTTCGTGAGAAAGGTTCTATTCAAGTTTTGTTTTTATACTTCAGTTAAAGAATGCGGATCACACGCACACTGTGATAGATAAAGTATTGGACAAATACTCTAAAAAAGGTCCGTCCGGTAACTACTGTCTACTGCAAGTCCTGTCTGATGGAGGTAGGTCAGGGGCAGATAACTCTGGATCAGGTTACAAGAGACTTTCTCATTATATTGAAAAAAAAAAATAATTTACCTTAAATTATTTTTTTGCCTCAAAAGCAATGGGAGGTAAATGAGGATACATTTTACCAAAATACTTGTATATCTTAAAATTATGTCATGCAAGTGAAATTAACTTTTTTTTTTTTTGCAGAATTATTAATTCCAGAAAAAGTGAATGTGTTTTATGCCATGAACAATAGTGGTGGTTCTGAACCGGTGTTTGTAGTGAGAACCAAGCAGGACCACGAGGCTCGCATACAGCACAGGAAAAGGGGCCGACGGAAACTCAAAAACTGGAGTCTCTGATTGGTTCATACTCTGTCCAGTCAGAAATGTGTAAATTTCATGGTGCAATCATGCTCTGGTCTCACAGTTCATTATCTGCAGCTATTTTTTGTGTGCAATATATGATGTAGGGTAATTGAGTTATAGATTTATGTCATATCTATAGTAAAATACTGCAAATTGTGCAAAATCAAACAGGTTAGAAATTTATGAAAAAAAAAGATGGCAAATTGCTTCAGTACTGTAAATTCATTAATTTATGTGGGTTCTGAATAGAAAAAGACTCAGAGATGTCTAATTCCAAGATTCGTAATTCACAAATGAACTGTTTATAGCAAGTGATTACAAATTATTTCAGCAATAAGAAATGTAAAATGGGTAATTTTATTTCGCCAGTGATGTTTCTCTTGAAATTGTGCAATTATAAATTAATACTTGTAAATGTTCAGGGTCTACAATATTGTGTGCAATATTAATGAGCAAAGACTGCCACACATATATATGAAGACTGTGTTCTAGAATTCCCATATCTGTCTCTCATTGTAACAAACACATTCAATGTAAAGTCCTTGCAAAAGCATATACATTTTTGGTGAAAAATCTGATGATGTATATCTGATGTATTAAATTACATTGCAGCATATCTATGCAGGTGTAGATTTCATCATCAGTTTCTATGTTGTGAAATTAAACTTGTGTGTTGTTTTATCTTATCGTCTTTCAATGTTAGACAAAAAAGTAATTTTTACCAGTATTGCTGCATAGGTCTGTATTTTGGTAGGACCATAGTCACAAAATGTTCATGGAAATAGGGTAAACATGTATAAATTTTTTGGTGATTTGCTTTTTATATTGATGTGAAATACCAGGAAAGTATTCAATAGATGAAGATATAGACATAAAATTAGATGGAGAGTAAATGTAAAGCAATTTGGTCTTCGTTAGTAAATTAAGTTGTAATCTGATCAGAGAGAGATTACAAAGAGATCACAAGAAAAAATATAGGTGATATGAACAGTTTACCTCTTTCTTTATAGATTTTACAGAACAATATACCGGTTGCTACATGTGGAAACTTTCTGTATGCCATGTAAATCAACAAATCTATTTTAACATCACAGTTTTTTCCCCAGATACATGAAGTTTTCAGTTTCAGAAAAGACTAAACTAACTTAAGGTTTCTGATATGTAATCAAGATTCATATTTTTCACATTAAATTTTTTTGCACAGTCAGATATGTTTTTGTTTTGGCAAAATTTAAAACCTCTGGAAATTAAGATGATCAACCCACCGTAAAGGGGCTTAAAATTCTGCAACATATTTATAAATGAGTTTTGATAGAGTGAGAGTGCAGTATGTAGGATTTTTAGGTGAATACTGTTGCCCACGGGCTTCAGTTTTTTAATGCGACAGGGTGATTCATAATTTTATATACATGTTGAGCACAAGATATTTATCAAATTTTTTAATAATAACTTTCTGAGATGCACATTTTAAAACTGTATAGTATTTTGTTCTTTGGAGAGTTTCAACCACAATGCTGGTTTTGACCGACATATGAAATGGCTATAATAATTATATACGTCTCTGTACGTCTTTGACTTTATATGTTATAATATATAATAATTATGTTCTGTATGGTTGTGATAAATAATATCCTAAATGCTCTGTGACTACGCAGTAACTTATACACTGTAACATAGCCAGTATTTCAATTTAGAGGAAATTCTGTCTAGTCAGTACATGTAGATGTGTATTGTTTTCCCAGCCCACCGACGGTTAATTTTGAATACGAGGTACATCATATCTTTTCGATACCCAAAATAGTTAATTTTTTTTATAGTACAAGGTGTATTTCTTTGAAACCCACCAATGGTTCATTTTCATTAACTGCTGATTATTAATTTAATTATAACTTTTTTACAGTTCTAACATTTTTGAAAATTAATTTTTCCAAGTTTGTATACATCAATATTTTATAAATTGTAATACTGTTTGCTATTACTTTTTTAATGTATATTTTTAGCTCTACTGGTCAGAGACCAGAAGAGCTTATGCGATAGTAATGTGTCCGGCGTCCCTCCATCTGTCTGTCTGTCTGTCAGTCTGTCTGTAAACAATTTTTCAGAACGCTACTCCACCTACAATTTTAGTCTGATTTCAATATTACTTGGCACACAAGTAGACTACACTAAGATACATAGAATAGTGCATAGGTTTTTAATTCGATGAACGGTGTTGCCATGGTTACTAAAAATAGAATTTTCTGTGAAATTCCTTAAAAACGCTACTCCTTCTACAGTTTTGGTCTGATTTCAATATAACTTGGCACACAAGTAGACTACACTGAAATACATAGAATAGTGCATAGGTTTTTAATTTCGATGAACGGTGTTGCCATGGTTACTAAAAATAGAATTTTCTGTGAAATTCCTTAAAAACACTACTCCTTCTACAGTTTTGGTCTGATTTCAATATAACTTGGCACACAAGTAGACTGCACTAAGATACATAGAAAAGTGCATCGTTTTTTGATTTCGATGAACAGTGTTGCCATGGTTACTAAAAATAGAATTTTCTGTGAAATTCCTT
>PRKT01000103.1:378904-403067 GCA_003671525.1 Saccostrea glomerata | reverse complement strand
ATCGAAAATAACTTTTATCCAACGAAAATCCCAGCTTTCTGCACAGTGTGAAACTCTTCGCCCAAGAAAAGATAACTCACCCGGATGACAATAGAAAAGTACCCGAAGTATTCCGAGTGCAATCAGAAGGCCTCGGGTACTTTTCTATTGTCATCCGGGTGAGTTATCTTTTCTTGGGCGAAGAGTTTCACACTGTGCAGAAAGCTGGGATTTTCGTTGGATAAAAGTTATTTTCGATAGATATATTTGGAATATTTTAGCCTGGATAAGTACTAGGACATCATTTGCGCTAGATCCTTTCAGGATTTGTGTAACTTTTCTCAAGTAAGTTGTTTTTTTTACTTTTTTTAAAAATCGTGTGCTACTTTCGATTCTTCCCTTGTGTATTTTTATATGTGAAGTAGAGAACAGAGTGGGTAAGATGCCCCTGTGGACAGTGACATAAACATTTTCACGGCGTCCATCAGTTAGACAGTCTAGTATGTTGCCAGTTTTGTTTAAGCCCTAATTAAATTTAAAGTTTCTTGTATTCATTATTTAGCCAGAACAGACCCAGAAATAACTGCTTTCATTGTTTATACGATAACCTAGTAGTGTCATCAAGAAAGTAGTTCTGATTGAAAGAATTTATCGATGTGTAAAAATTTTCTGGAACGTGTTCTCGTCCAATCAAAACACAGGAAATCAATAGATAAAATGAAGATTGGAATTATTCTTATATGTTCGAGAAATGTATACTGCTCTTGAAATACAATTCCAAATTCTTTGTACACTCACTATAGTGTCATATTTTAATTTCTAAACGATTTGCCTACTGCTATATCCCCTTCCCCCACCCTTTTCTTCCTATGAAATTCCTTTTCTTTAGGCCAATATGTTATTTTTTTAGTGTCTTTTAAAATGAAATATGGTTGCTTTTTAATTGGTCATTCTTTCTTGTTATAAATAACCATGATGACTGCTGCATGAAACGTATAGAAAATAAACCAGCCCCCCCCCTCCCTGTACAAAATTTTAAGATGTACTGTATTTTATCAATAAAGAGGTTTGGAACTGTAAATATTGCATTTCCTGGTGCATTACCCTCTTAGACACAGTCTTGCTTTTTCTCTCTGATGATCTTTGCCTTTTCATTGCAATATTTGTGAATTTTGTTGCTGTGTGAAAAACACGTCTAATCGCTACAGATCGAAGTCAGTAACTAACGACGGTAACTACAACGGAATGCTCCTTAGCAGTTACCTAGCATGACGTCATCTGTTATAGCTACGAAAGAAAAACCATAGCGATATAAATGGTGAAACAGGAACACTGGTAAATGGTCGTTTTGCTTACCTTGTGTTAATCTTAATGGTTATTTGCAATATTTATGAAATGTCTGCTCCCGTATATTTTGTAACATGGTGATGACATTCAATCAGAACGTGATATTACGTCATAAGTCGGGAAAGGGTCTTGCACATTAGCCCGCTCATCCTCACAACGTCAGGGGTCCTGAGTCAGGTGTTGACTCAGGACCCCTGACGTTGTGAGGATGTAGCCCGCTTAGAATTATAAAATTTAATTTAAGGGGGGACCTATGTCGTTCGACGTCAAAGCAGCGTTATGTGACGTCACAATAGCGACATTTGTTTTTTTTCCCGCTGACTTTTGCAACTGTGATTATATGCATAACATTGTTATTAATCAAAACGTACACAGTTTACAAAAAGAAAATTTTTTCATCAATTAAAACAGTTTTATTTGATTTATGGAGTTTGTTAATATCAGAATTATTTTCCTTTGGTTGATAATTCTTAGCAATTTCAGTTGTGAAGAAATACCTCTATCATATGCTAATATAAAAATGCAAAAAAATATAAGATAAAATTCAGCAAAGACAGCGGCTTAAATTAGGGAAATATGTTTAATTTTATGATTACCATTAATTGTATTTTCTGGGTGAAACTAAGAAAAAATTAAGAAATATTACTTGTACCTATATTTACTTATTGATTTATAGTGCATGTAGATTTTATTGTATAAAGTCATTCCTAGGTTCTATTAGGTGTTAGCTGTTGACGGGGAAGGGGGGGGGCAGAATGATTAGAATGAAGAAGAAAAGAGTTTATCTGTTTAAATTATTTCTTATCAAAACAAAATACTCTTTTTTTGCAAAATAGTTTTATATTCAGATGTTTGTCAGTGCTAACTTACCTTTTTTTAGTGCAGAAAGGTCAATATTTATGACAGAAGAGTACGAAAATAAAAGAAAACGTCATATTTCTCGTTTATTTTATCATAAAGGTATACTTTTTCCCATGTTAAATTTAAGAGAGGGGTCAGTTCTTTCAAAAAATATAAATTACAACATTTTCACACAAAGACTTTTTAAGATATTACCTGTTATGTATGTGGGAATTGTAAAAAATACGACAAGAAAAACGGGGTGATACTTAGATTGTGCTCCTTTATAATTTTTCATGCGAGATGAATTACAACGAATTTGCCTTCATTTTAAAGATACAAGTCATATAAATTAAATACATGTTGATTTCGAATGTGATTTGACATTTTTGGTTCTTTTTAGCGCATATTTGGAGTAGAACAATAATGTCTGAAAATAATCTATTTTTAGCATTTCACACTGTTTTTGCACGTGCTCCTGTGTAAAAATAAGCATATAAAGGTATTGTTTTTAATACCTAAAAATTAAGATCAAGTGGTCAGGAAAGAAATGTCAAAGTTTTGAAAATTTCACACAAAGACTTTTCGGACATAGGTCCCCCCTTAAGAATCAATGCAATAGAAATTTGCTCTGTAAAAGCTGAATTTTGACAGAGTCTTGTCTTAAACGGTGCCTACAATGTACACATTAACAAGTGTGTACTGTAGAAAAAAAGGGGGACTTTTCAAATAAGTCGGGTTCGGTCTTCCTTCCATGGCAGTCTAGTCTATTTTACCAATCTCTACCCAGAGTTGTCGTTCGCTTCGCTAAGTGGAACGATAACTCTGGGTAGAGATTGCTATTTTACAAGTGACAACTTTAGCTAGTTCTGCAATAGTGATGCAGACGGGAACACTTTTTGGGAAAGGGATAATATAACAAAGCCATAAGTATATAAAAATGCAGGTAGTAAAACATATTTGCCGGTATGCAAAAAATGTGAGAGGCCTTTCTGGGAGACGACAGTGTTCGATCCCGATCTTGAGGGGGACTCGGTCATTTCACAATGAGGGGAGAGGACTGATTTATTCAAACAAGAAAACAGCAGTCACTTTGGGCATTGGTATTTCAGCATATTTTTCTTACCTACAATTTTTGATACTCATAAAAATTAGACTTAGTCTTTTAGTAAATGATTTTACCATTGTAGGGTAGATCTAAATCAGAAAATAATAAACATAAAATTAATTTGATACTCTGTTTATGCATCTATTAATCTGGTATATAATATAAGCTTTTTTTAATGAAAAAATCTTGACTAATAAAGTTATTTGATTTAAATAATTTATTTTAAATTTGAATGCAGCCCTTTGCCTTTACCCCAAATTATGCCTTATTTTAATTCATTTAAAAAATATATATAACAGATACATGTACACTAGACAGCATTGCTGTACATGCAACAAGTATATATCTAAAAAAAAATGCATGCAGTAAGATAGGTAAAGACAGATGCACTCTTTAGAAAATAACATACAATTTCTTGGGGTCTACATGCATATTTAATGTTTTTGTATATTGTATATTGCAGTAGCAGGAATAGGTGTTGGTGTGGTGTACATTTACAATGTAAATAGTTCTATTGCTGAGTGCAAGACTTCTCCCCAGAAAGAGGATATAGACACCGGGGTTACAGTTAAAGCAAGGCAGCTATCACAAGAGGAAGTTATTGAAAAAGCACGAGATATTGTTCAAAGAATTAAGGTAAATGAAACAGCAATATATGTATGTTTTGTTTAATATAAAAAAAATAAAATTTTCTGTTAGTTTAGATGGTTTAGAAATGCAATAATCTATTAGTAAGATTTATGAAATATTATACATGTATGACTAAAACCCCATTGAATTATATTTCTTAAGATGGTAATGAAATCTTTGTGACCAATGTAATAAATAGATATTTACATGAACATAAAAAATAACTAATATTAAGTCTTGATTCATTTTCTACATGGAAATGAAAGAACAAGCTATACATGTCTATGGATTTCATATTGACACAGTTGTTTTGAATATATCCACAGGATGAATGTGGGAGTCCAGGTCTGGTTGTTGGGGTCAGTGTGGATGGTCAAACTGTGTGGACAGAAGGTCAGTGTTCACCCTTACGGTACATGTATTATAAATCTGCCTCTTATTCTAAATGCTGTGGTTGATCAATCTTCAAAGTTTATCCCATTTGTACATGATTGTAATGATTGTAATTTCTTTTCATCCACTAAGGAAATGCTGTTTTGTTGAAAAATTAATGTTGCTTGAAATTTGTCAGTTTTGATGCAATCTCTTTGGACCCCTGTAAAATTTTGATGTTTATTAATAAATTATGATGTTGCAATGTATTCTAATCAGAAATATTGCTTTCTGAACAGATATTTTTAGAACATACATGTAACGGTATTACATTGTACATGTTCTAGGTATGTGCATTTCAAATTCAAAATAAGGTAGCTGATTCCCAAATCTTCATCTCTGCTGTATTACTGGGTACATTAAAAATTTTATAGGTGATTCCCGATAACAAAGTTTGTCTTTGCAGGATTGGGGTACGCTGATGTAGAAAACAGAATCAAAATGAAGCCAGAGACAGTTCTCAGAATTGCCAGCATCAGTAAACCCATCACCATGGCAGCTGTTGCTAAGCAATGGGAAATAGGAAAATTAGACCTTGACAAACCAGTACAATACTATGTGCCTTCATTCCCAGAGAAGAAAGTCAATGACGTTACAGTATGTAGTCTGTGTATAATGCATTGCAGTTAATTTTAGGCATTCATTCTTCATTTATTTACAGTAAAGCTTAGATTCAAACTTTATCAAGAGTCAAGAGCATTGAAAAAAAAGTACACCCTTCCACATTTATCATTACATGTGAAAGTCTGTTTATTTTTTATCCATCAGTGAGAGTACATGATGCCCTTTGATGGAAAAGAAAGAGGCATGATTTTTAGAAAATTTATTCTTAGTAAGAGCAAAGTGAATGAATAGCATGCTTAACTGTGTCTCTTCTTTATACATATTTGGTAGGTCCAGTTAACAACAAGGCAGCTGGTATCACAGATGGGAGGGATTCGTCACTATCGTAAAGACTACATCAAGAAAAAAGAGGTTGGTAAGATCACAGTTTGAAAAATTTTAACTTATTGAATCTGAAAGTTATTTTTGATAATCAGTGGATGTAAATATTTATAAAAGATTATATTTAGGTTATATGCTGGATTTTACATATGTTATATATTGTAAATGTTTCAAATTAAAAGATGTCAAAGTAACCTAGTCATATGGAGTAGGAGGGATGGGTCAGGGACAAACTGATTACAAATGGTTACATATACTTGTTCATTTGATCATTATTTTCTGTAATTTTTTTAATCAAACTACTGTAGGAAAAAGAAGAAAAGGCAAATCTAAGTAAGTTTGGATATTCTCCATTACAATAGAATAATTCTAATTGTAAGTGTATACACAACTTATTCTTTTATATACACGGACAAAATCTTTATCATAAAATTTTATTCAATTGACAGATGAGAACAGTGAGAAAAAGAACACAGGGAAACAGGGTAAAAGTGGTAATAACAAGCCAGAAGTTCAACAGGATGAAATGAAGTTAGAGGAATATTACATCACCAGAAAGTACAAAAGTGTGAAAGAGAGTCTGACCTTATTTCAAGATGACCCATTAGTCCACAGTCCTGGTAAGTCTAATCTTATTTCCAAATGACCCACTATTTCACATTCACAGTAGGTCAGACCTTATTTCAGGATGACCCACTGGTCCAAAGTTCTGGTTTTTCTGACTATAATTCAGTTGAAGACCCATTGGCATCAGTCTAGGTAGGTCTAAAATTATTTCAGGATGACCCATTGGTCTACAAACCTGGTAAACCTGACCTTATTTCAAGATGACCTACAGCTCAACAGTCCTTTGTAGTACTGACCTTATTTAACAGGTTAAGGATGACCCACTAGTCCACAGTCCCAATAGGTCTGACCTTATTTCATGGTGACTCACTGATCAACAGGTAAATCTGACCTCATTTTTAGGATGACCCAAGGCCAATTTTCTGTCATTCTTGTTAGCCAAGTGTTTCTGATCAGTGCAGCCTTCATAAACATCGGGTTTGCTTATGTTATATCGGCCAAATCTTTCTTCATGCACATAGCTTGCATAATCTATAGTGTCTGAAAAACCCCAAATTATTGGTTTGTAATAAATTGTAGGTTATGATAGGACAATTAGTTTTGGGTCCCCATCAACATTTTTTTCCAAGAGGGTAAAAGGGTAACATACCTAAATTGCATTTTAACACATTGCAAGGCAAATTTTTTTAGCGTGATATTCATACTTGTTAAACATTTTAATGGAAAGGTTGGTTTAAGACTGCCTTCTGCCACCCACTTTTCTAAAAAGGTTAGTTACTTGTTTTTCAGGAAGTAAGTTCTTGTACACAACACATGGATGGACTTTGATCAGTGCTGTCCTAGAGGCAGTAACCAAAGAACCATATGAGAAACATATAATCAAAATGGTGAAGGAACTTGGCATGGAAAACACATTTCTAGATGAGAACTCTCCTCTCATTTATAACCGTGGAAGGTAACATGAATTTTAAAATAATCTTTTTTTAGAAATTACGGGACAATTAATAATCTTTTCCTTAAAATACATGTAGCATAAAACAGTCCTTTGGATATTGTTCTATGTATTAATCATATGCAAAATTAAAAGGATCTTTTGTACTAAGATTTAGGTCACCTGAGTCACTCAGGTGACCTATTGCTATCCGTTTTCGTCCGTCGTCGTGTGTTAAAATTTAAACATTTTCAGCCTCTTCTCTAAAACCACTGAATCAATTTCAACCAAATTTGGTATGTAGCATCTATGGGTGAAGGGGAACAAAAATTGTGAATTTAATGGTCCCCATCCCCCTGGGGCCTGAGGGGTGGGGCCATAACCACTAAAAGTAATGGAACTTAGTTGAGTACTCTACCAAAATTGTGAAATTCATGGCCCCAGGGTCAAGGGTTCTGGTGCTAGGGTGAGGCTTTATTGATTTTATAGTGAAAATGCATAATTTCTTTGAAAATCTTCTTCTCTGCTCTTGGGTATTGAATAAACTTACTAACTACATAGTTATGATGCACAAGAGTGCCTCTAACAGAATTGTGAATTTCATGGCCCCAGGGTCAGGGGTTCTGGTGCTAGCCTGGGGCTCTATTGATTATATAGTGAAAAATGCATTACATCTTTGAAAATCTTCTTTTCTGCTCCTGAGTAGTAAATAAGCTAACTAAGTATATAGTTATGATGAGCAAGAGTGTCTCTACCAAAATTATGAATTTTATGGCCCCAGGGCCAGGAGTTCTGGTGTTAGGGCGAGGCTCTATTGATTATATTATTATAGTGAAAATGCATTAATCCTTTGAAAATCTTCTTCTCTGCTTCTAGGTATTAAATAAACTGAATAAGTACCTAGTTATGATGAGCAAGAGTGCCTCTTCCAAAATTGTGAATTTTATGGCCCCAGGGTCAGGGGTTCTGGTATTAGGGCGGGGCTCTATAATGATTATAAAGTGAAAATGCATTTTATCATTGAAAATCTCCTTCTCTGCTGCTGGGTAATAAGCAGATGAACTGTTTATATAGTTATGATGTACAAGGGCTTTTCTTCCAGAATTGTGAATTTCAAGGCCCCTGGGTCAGGGATACCATAGAGAGGAGAGGGGCTCTACTTATATACTGAAAATGAATTGTTTGAAATCTGCTCCTTGGTATTAATTAAACATTTTTGATAAGCAAGTGTGCCTTTTCAAAAATTGTGCAATGTTTGGACCTAGGGTCAGGGGTTCATGTGTGGTAGGGGCACTTCTGATTATTGCTGAATACTACTGATTAGTTGAAATGCATTATTTGTTCCCCTACCGGTACCCTGCCTATGGGTATTAAGTAACCAAACTAAGCAATTGCTAAGTGTATAGTTATGATTAGCAATGGTACCTCTTTCAAAATTGTGAATGCCATAGCATCTAGCTTAAAACATAAAGCAAACTCAATCATTTGAAAGCTGTTGCATGATGCTCTGGTGACCTATAAGGCCCATGGGCCTCTTGTTAGCTCACCTGAATATGATTATTCTTATACATATGGAAGCATTCTCAGGTAGTGTAGATTCAAGTTTTGACCCCTGGGGGTAGGTGGGGCCACAATGTAAGTTCAAATGTAAAGGGCAATAAAGCCACAGGTAGTCAAAGAAATGTGCAAGCATCCTTAGTTAGTGTAGATTCAAGTTTGTTTAAATCATACCCTCTCCGCTTTAAGGATTGGTTGAGATCACTTTTGGGTTTAAACTTTTCAATAATAAACTGATATCTGCTTTTTTCCAAGCTACAGTGCTCAGGTGAGCGATGTGGCCCATGGGCCTCTTGTTTTTAGTTAATAAAGTGGTCTTGGAATGTGTTTCATGTATACCATTCATTCAAGTCATTCAAACTTTATTTTAGCTCGATCCATTGCCCCATTCCTTAATTGCAGTTAATGTCATTAAAAAATGTAATATACATGTATTTGTTTATTTCAGGCATTATGTCATGAACAATAAAAGTCAGTTGCGTAATGCTCCTTATGTAGACTTGTCATATAAGTGGGCAGGAGGAGGTCTGTTATCGAACATCCCTGATCTTCTGAAGTTTGGAAACACCATGTTGTACTGCTTCCAGTGTCCAAGTAATTCCACAGACAAAAACATCTCAAACACTAGTGATTCTCTAAAACAAGGCTTTCTGAAGCAAGAGACTATGAAATCAGTATGGGCCCCTTTGTTTAAAGCAAGCAAAGAAAGAGATGTGTTTTATGGTATGGGCTGGTTTGTTGACGAAGAGAGCCAGAAATATGGGCAGGGAAAACAGAGTAGATTTTGTGCCTCTCACACAGGTGCCGCTGTCGGTGGAAGTAGTGTTCTTTTGATTCTGCCCCCATCCACCAAAATGGTGGATCATCCACCGAAAGGAGTGGTAGTGGTTGTCATGGTGAATATGATGTCAGTAAATCTGAGCCCGACAGCGATGGAGGTGGCTAAATTATTCGAAAATTTTGCAAAATCTCAGACATGATGAAAAGCAGCATATTAGATGAAACTGGACATCAAAATCTGACATTGTAGACAGAAATCCATGAAGTATCAAACAGAATGAATTTGAATCATATTTATACATGTAGAACATGTACCCAGACTGCAATTGATTTGTTAATGATGTTTGAAAATTTAGAAAATTTCAGACCTGATGAAAAGCAACATGTTTAGTAATAGGTTGTCAAAATCTCAGAATGTAAACAGGAATCCATAAAGTGTCTTAAAGAATCCATTTGTACTCTATTTATGCATATAGTGCATGTACATGTACCCAGACTGCAGTTGATTTGTCAGTTTTCTTTTTAGATATTAATTAGTAAATCAGTGGCAATATATAATGAAATTCCTTAAATTGAATAAGATGATCTTAAGTTCTTAAGATTCACATATATTCATACATGTTTATCAAATCAATAGATTGGATTAATATATTCTAAAAATTATTAATATATTCTAAATTTTTTTATGATCTCCATTACCAGGATTGTGAAATGCAATTTTGTAAATTGTTTGACTAAATTACAAGTTTTTATCCAAATCAATAAATGAGCAATTAATTTTAAGATGGAATACTTTGCCTGTGTTAATCTTTTCCTTTTTATGCCCCCATGAACAAAGTTTTGGGGGTATATAGTTTTTGCCCTGTCTGTCTGTTTGTTTGATTTGTCCGCAAAAACTTTAACCTTGCAATGTCTATACCTTTTGAATAAGTGGGGCTATGGCTTTCATATTTCACAGGTGTATTCCTTGTGACAAGACCTTTCATTGGGTACCAACATGAGGTTGGAGTGTGACCTTTTGACCTTGACCTAGGAGTTTGACCTACTTTTAATATACTTTAACCTTGGCCATAACTTTTTAACAGTTAAAGCTAGGGCTTTAAATATGTAATCCTTGTGACAAGAGTTTTCTTTAGAAGCCAACAACTTTGACCTAATTGACCTAGGAGTTTGACCTTCTTTTTTAAACTTTAACCTTGGCCATAACTTTTGAACAGGTCGTGCTAGGGCTTTTATTTTTTTTTTACTGTAAAAGCTGCGATATCTTCAGTAGATTTTTTTCACTCATTTGATAAGTTAACAATAAAACTAAATCATGAAATCTCTAATCGATGAAGTTTATCTCCTTGAAAAAATTCTGCTCATGGGGTGTTATTATCGTAGTAGGAAAGGAGAAATGCTTAAAGAAAATATATGGCTGGACTTGGAATTGAACCCGGGACCCCTGCATTACTAGTCAAGTGTTCTACCGCTGAGTTACCCAAGCCCACATCCATGGTCTGTACAGCCCAAACTGCTACATTATATTCAAACAAACAGAATTCTGATTTTAACTAACCATAAATACAGTTACATCCCTTTTACAAAGCTCTCAGAATTTATCTTTCTTTGTCTTTAATTTATTTTTTCAGATAAATCAATTAAGCCAACTCCTTGTTGAGTTTTACTTCTAAATTCCATTAAAACAGTGGATATATTCTATCCCTTGTGCCACTTAAGGTAAGGTTTGCGTCTCCCTCTAACTCATATTTTCTTTAATATGCACACATGCTATATATCAATTTATTCAGGGAGATTAGCTTCATCATTTAATATGATTTTCAAAGATATTGCCCGTCCCATTTTTTTAGTAAAAGACGCCAAATTTAACGTATTTTATATTTCACCTTGAATATCATTTTCATTGAAAAAATTGATTTATTTTAAAAATTATCAAACTTTTATAAATAAAATGACCTGAATTAGTATAATTCATGCTTCTATTATTTAAACTTTTAATTTTCCGTTATCAAAAATGTGAAAATATGGGTAAAATAGAAGATTTTTCAATTTTCCTTGATAAAGTGAAACCGTTGCCATGGCAACAAAAATATAAAAATCAACGTTTTACATATCTACCGATTCCATCAAAATCCACGAAGTTATTAATTTGATCATTTTCATTAATTTCAACTAAAAAATATGTATGTCCCCAATATTATTTCCATGGAAACATGGGCTATATTATGGGTTCGAAACATAAAAATCAGGCTTTTTCTACACTTTTAAAGACAACATTGATATCACCCTGTCATGGTGAATGTTAAAGACTAAATGTTATTTTTGATATTGTTTTTAGGCATAAATTGGCCAAAATATTAAAAAAAAACTCCTCCTGTGCTACATGATGGTCTAAAAATTTATTCCATGAAAGAACTCAAGTATTTATGGCAATCTTTACATCTGAATATTCCGATGAAATTGTCCATGAATTATACTGCAACACTTTTAGAAATACATGTATACTGAACAAAAAAAGAAACGCATAATCAGAATAATTTGAAATTCTAAGTTTTCAGTTTAAACCTTGTATTATTTAAGCGATTTTAGAGTGTGTTGTGATAACAATCAATGTTGCAAATTGAAAAGTCAAGTTGAGGTCATTTTCATTGCCCCCAAATTCAAGGGGCATAACAATATTGACTGTGCAAAGTCTCAATGTTAGTGGGTTTCCAATGTACGGATATCGTGGGGGAATATCATCTCATTTTAGTCTCATGCGAACAATTTATGCATTTTTATGCTGATTTTTTCATCCAGCAATTGTAGCAGCAGTTTTTACAGCAAGTTCTGAATCGCATGAGGTGATGAAGGGGGGGGGGGTGTCTGACGGTCCTGCCTGGTTGTGGTTACCTGCGGATGGCCAGATAGTGGTCTTCAGACGTTAGTTTTAAGGTTGCAAAGCCCATTAATTTATTTCAAATACAATTGCAACTTCCTGTTGCGTAGCTCCATTTAGTATCATCGTTAGCCTGGTTGTATTCATCTTTGTTTGGGCGTGGCATTGCAGTATTAACACTGCAATCAAATCTTAAATATGGGTTTAATAGAAAGTGTTAAAAGTGTCTCTAAATCCAAAATATCAATGAAAATAGACATCTGATTTAGAAGAAATCATGAAAAACACTACTTTCATAAACATGTTTAATCAAGGGAGATAATTCAACACTTGGGTTTTAAAACCCCATGTTGTCCTTTAAATAGGTCAAAGGTATCCAATGATATAAAAAATAGTTGTTTCATGTACATTTTAAAAATTTCTTTGACGAGTAAAACAATATGCGTTTCTTTTTTTGTTGAGTATATATGTATATAAACATACTTCAGAACATGTTGCAACTAAACCAATTAAAAGCCTATGAATTTGACCTCATGCTGATTTAGTTCTTCCAACATTCAGTAACTTCTAGACATCTTTGTAGCAAAATATCTTTATTCAGTTATGGCTGTTGACTGTCATTATACATGTATGCCATTTTTTGAGTGAAATGTTGTAAGCATTGCATCCACGAAGCAGCTGTTTTTATAATTAAATGATTTCTTTACTTTAAAGAGTAGAAATGCTATCTTTAAAGTAATGTTTGTTTGCCCTCTCTTGACTCAGGGTAAAATTATTGGGTTGGTAGGTGAGAAAATCTTCAAAAACATTTTTTAAGGGGGATAAGAGGATTAAAAAGAAAAAAAAATACGGCCCTGCATTGAAAAAAAGTTTTCAGTCTGGTAATTTTAGTCAGTCGGTCTGGAGAGGCTGACAACCAAACATTTTTTAAAGATGGCCTATTTCTACACTTCATGGACATTAGCTCAATCATTGGATTAGGTACGTAGTCTGAGAATCTAAATTGAAATATCAGACAGAACAAAATAAAGATGAATCCTAAGTGACATCAATTCATACTTTAATGAGTTTACAGAGTACTTCTGATTTCAGAGAAAAGGCAAATTCTGCAAAATGATATAACACTGTCATAAATATTTGTCAAGAACAGGGAAAAAGAAACAATGCTACAGTGATAGATATATCTCCTTGATATCCATGAAATAATAATTTAAATATAACAAAATTTTCTCCTTTAATTTAAAAATCAAAATACAGAAAAAAATTAAAAGATTATAAATGTAAACAATTTTAAAATAAACTACATGTATTTGTGAAAGATTTTAATTTTAGTAGATTACTAAACTGGTCTTATCATTCCTACTAAATTAACAACCTTACAATTTCCAAGTGTCATTGTTTTAAACTGTTAAAGTAGATATAATTATACATGTTCACTGCAGCTTTATGTACAAAACTCATCAGTTTTCAGAAATACTTATTTGAGCATATTAGGTCCTGGTAAGAACAAAATTTAATGAATAAAAATACTAATCTTATTTGTTCATGTATTAATTTCCTTGCAATTTTACAAACCCTTTTAAGAAACTTGTTACATGTAAGTATAGACAAAAGCAACCTTCAATTAATACATGTACCTATGGTGTTGGTGTATACATTTATTTTACTGAAAACAAATTCAAAGATGGACAAACAGAGCATGCACTGCAATCATCACATACACATATTTTCTAAATACATTGTATATGGAAAACAGCATGTATATACTAGATAGGATGTTGTTAAACATTAAATTTTCTTCTATAATCTATAGACATATAAAAATATAACAAGTCAGAAGTTTTTCTCCAAATCTCCATTGATTTTACCATGTCTGGTTCAACATCTTAGCTTGATCCATCCAACTTTCTTTAGTATTCTTGAGCTGATATGGGATGACCTCTACTTTGATTGTTGGCACAAATCTTTTAAGGAAACACTGAAGTACTTTTTTTTTGGTTCTTCTCTATTCCAATTAATGACCCATGATCTGAAATCATATATGTGTTCATTTTTACAATAACATTTAAGGAATTGCATTTTTGGAATTGCATAAGGAATATTGCACTGAGTTTCATTCACTCAATGAAATGAATAAATTTCCAATATAATCAATAAAGAATACACAATGCGTCAATGACTTTCTTCTGATCGGAATGGCCGTGCAACTTGCCACGTTCCGTATCGAAAATAAACAAGTCCTCCTTTACTGGTTCATCCACATACATCACGCTAATCTCAAAGGCTTCTAAGATTCCTTTGCTTTGATTTGTTATATGACTTTCTCCTGAAAACGTCCTTTGTTTTTAGTCCTAACAATAAGTGACAACAAACATCAAGTATGACAGAGGAAATTCGTTACCGAGATGCTTAGAATCGCTGGTTTAAATTCGCCTGTTTCAAACGCTTTGGTGATTCGCAAGAGTTATCTCCCTGTAAACGCAAACCTTACCTTAAAACAAAATCTGGTTGGCCATGGCACAGTGATAGAATTTTTGTGGGTAATTTATTTGACCTTGATGGCTCTTATACTATAACCCAAGTGTGGCACATGAGAATTTCATGGAATTTGGTATGCCTTCACTTGAAAAGAAAATTGACAAAACAGTCATTGTTAATATCATTTTCTGTATTATAAATACACATATAGATGTAAAATACATGCAATAAATATGAAGTACCAAAATAAATACATGTAATAAATAATGCTGTAATATCAAATGTTAAAATCACAAAAGATATGGCAAGATTTAATTAAATCTGCGTAGAGGTAACAGCTTCACATTCTGTACCTTTTACAATGTGTCTAGAATAATGTGCAAATTCACATTTACTTCATGTAAATTTTATAACATTTTTCTTTAACTTTAAACACAACCTTTCATTTGTGGGGGCTTTATGAAAATTTCATAAAAAAACGATCAATCTATAGTACACTGATGAAAACATACATAATTACATGTAGCTTCTTCAACTTCAAAATAAACTTTTTTTATGTCCTTGATAAAGGTACACCTTTTAATAATCAAAACTCCATAAATGAATTAAAACATCATAAGGACAAATGGCAATAATCAATGTTGTTCACTATACGGACATAAAGCTTTTTGACTGATGAATTTTCTGTTTAGTTGGGATGAAATATGAGTTTTTGAAGTTGTATAAGATTATAAATGCACCAGTATTTCATGTCATTGAATATTTTGCTGTGGTTACTAATTTATAAACATTTAGTAATGCACCAAAAATGAATTTAAAAAAATAACTAAAATATCCAGAATCCAATAACTTTTAAATTGTGAAGTTATCTGTTTCCTATTTGGGGTCTTGAATAATAATCAAATCTTGAACATTTATATTAAAACTACTCTCCACTTTAAAATTATTCATAAATCACAATAACTCTGTGTGCAGAGAACATTTATTTTTTACATATTCAAAATGGAAGTAGTCATGCTCAAAATTTGAACAGGGGGTTCAAAAATTTAGTGGAAGACTCATCAAGCATTTAACAGAATGTTTCACCACATCTGTATTTGAATTAACTTGTGTGTTTACTTTGTAAAGCATTACATTAATTTATATGGCTTGCTCTAGAAAACTGGTTTTGTTTTCATACACAGTTTAATTCAACATTTCATTTTGAAAAACCCAGATTTGAATACCATTCTTCATTATAATAAAAGAACATATATCTTCATTTTCATTATGCACTTTTTGGCAAAATTTCGTTAATTAATTTACCTCATTAAATAAATATGGTTTGAAAATAAAAGGTAAAATTCACCACACCTTTCAATTTAACAATTTAAGTAAAGGTACATTTCTGTTAGTAAGTTGTGTAACTTACCATAAAACATGTTAGGGAGGGTATATTCCTTTATAATAAATATTGTAAAATAGTGCAATGAAGTGGGTAATATTTATATCTATTGAAAAAAAATATTTTAAATAAACATCTTTATATCATGATTGTACATAACAAAAATGCTGATACTACAGAATTATATTCTTTTTCACAGGGTCATATTTTGTATAAAATTATTCATATTTTTTGAATAGCCAGTCAACATCTTTATAAATACACTTAAATTGATTAAAATATGTGATAAATTTCCATAGAAAGTTTGTGACATCATACATCTTTTATAAATCCCATTCAGAAAAAGTCTGTCTACAGTAACTGTAAAATAATTATGGCATTTCAATGTAGATATATGTAACATCTCTTAAGAAATTCAGCATGTCGACGACTCTTCGTGAATATCCTTGCGAGATAACAGTGGTAAAATTGTGACCTCCAGACACTGGTCCGCCATAAGGTCATAAACGTCGTCCAGTGACGCGTCACTGATATTGTGTCCATTTACTTCTAATATCTCGTCTCCGACATTTAACAGTCCCGCAAAACGCTCATCAGCATTTACGTCTTCTGAGAATCGGGACACAAAGATTCCTGTCAATTAAAAAATAAATATTTCTTATTAGTGAAAAAGTGAAAGAGCAACAGAAAGACAATTTATTGCATACACTGTTAGACCTAAAATCTGGATTTTTTTCTTTTATAAAGCCATTAATTTGGAAAAATTTTGCTGAGATTTTTACCATTTTTAGTATATTTTTTATAAGATTTCTCTATTATGGCAGAAAACTGAGAAAGAATATTATTTCAAGAATGAAAAATAGTGTATAGAGTGTATAATGTAGTATATTATGTAAGAAACTTCAACGAAGTGAACTATTTAATATATCAATTCTATTTGAATCAGCAGTTTGATTTCTCCTGGTCATGTAAATATCCCTATTACTTCTATTATAACCATAGGAAAATATGTATGTATACAGAATATCAGTATTAATTTAAAGGGGAAAAACTCAACTATATAGAAAACTTCTGCTCGTCTATTGCTTGTCGTATAATTACATTATTTAAACTAAATAAGAATAATGGTCAGGTTTTTCATTCCTCTTCAACAAAAAGACAAAGAGCAATCGTGGGTTAAGAAGCAATTTCAAAGTTACTCACTTAGCCATAGAAGCATATTTCAAAAGGCCAAAGGGAAATTATTGCTGGCGATCAATAGAGGTTTGGTAAGCATTACAATTGCTCATTTTTGAATTTTTATAAATATCTTAATTTCCATTCTTTAATAGGTAGCACAGAAATACAAGGGTTTGATAGAGTAAAATCAAGCAAAACCTCTCAATTTGTTAGATGTACACTAAAGACTTTGAATACATATGTATAAAGAGAATATAATCACTGCATTCTTATAAATGGAGAACACAATAGTAAGAGAATAGTTTATCTGATGAAAACTGCTGCCATAAGATACTCTATACTTTTGAAAAGAAAAATATTGAACATGAAATAATGAATGGTTGGTAAACTGTATCTTTTATCTCAAATGAAAACACAACCACCAAAAAGTGATATTTCAAAACCATAATGTGATTAGAAATACATTACATGATATAAACAAGTGTAGTGTGTATAAGCATGTTAATGAAATGTAAAATAAAAAGATGCCAAATTACCAACCAAAAGAACCTGTACATCCAGAAAATCTGTCACACTAGATCTACTTACCACTTCAAATCTTAATTTCCTTCAAAATTTTAATTTCAGTGAAATGTGAGTCATTGATATTTATAGAACAATGTCATAAAACCTTGAACTTGTTTCATTCATTACTATCAATTTGCGACTTGGATATAATGTAAACCAACTTTATTCACTCAAGATAAATTTTCACGAAGTTCGGGAGAGCCTCGTCATCGCGAATATTTCTCGCCGCAAACCGGTCCTTTAAGTCTCTGTGTCTATTAAAAACATATCCAAAAAAGACTTTATCACAAAAATTAATCGTCGCGAAGTAGTTTAGCCTTAGTAAATCGCGAAATAAAGTCGTCGCTAATAAATGTTGGTTTACAGTATTCATTGTTGTAAGTAGATTATGACCATTTACAATCTTGCATGACTGCCGCAATTATAGTTGTCTAGATGGTCTATGACACTTCTTTACATGGAATTCAATTTTTTTTTTCTATTGAAGAGTATTTTCACTTATGACTTACCATGTTTGAATTGTGTGCTGCCTCTTGCTATGTAGAATCCGATTGGTCCTTTGTGTCGTCTGTTCAGTTCCACAATCTGTGTCCCATCAGGCAGTACTTCCCTCAGCTGACTGATGGAGACCTCGTCTTCTGACGTCCTGGACTCTATAGAACTACAATGTCCAGTCACTGCCACCTTATCTGAAGTTTCTGTACTTCTGAAAGGAAATGGATCCAAAGTATGAATATTAGAAAGGGGGAACTACTCCATCTTCTTATATATTTAGAATAACTTTTTTCCATTAGTTGTAAAAAGGCTTAGTTTTGTTGAGTAAGTGCAGAAATACTTTTTTCCACTTTGTATTTATTTATGCTAGGTAGGTGATCAAAATTTTCTAGGGAAGTTTGTTCTAGCTTATTTAAAATACATGTAAGGCATATAGTGGAAAACTAAGAAATCCCCTAATTTCTACTGTCTAGTAGATAAAAAGAAATTGTGATTCCAAGGAATTATGACTATTGGAAAAGGTATGCTTAAAGTAATTAAAAATGTGTTTTTATAAAATTTAATACAACTTAAATGTCTATCCCGACTTTGTATTTACTACATATATATCATTAACACTTACCCATGATTAGAAATCTCTGTGGATCTATGTTTGGAACTTTTCCTCCCAAATAATTTCTTGAGTGACCTCCCCTTCTTGGCTTTGGGGGGTTTCCCCTCGGGCAACATGTCCGCCGAGAGGTCCTCTGGTCGGAACTCCCCCTGGGTCTTGTTGATTCCTTTATCCAGACTTACGGCCTTACGCAGAGTCTTGAACTTGCTCTTTGCTGCTGCCCGCAGGTTGCTCATCTTGTTGGACAGAGAAATCCTGGATCCACTCAGCTCCTTACTCTTTGCCAAGTTAGTGGTACTCCTGTTTTAGAAGGTCAAGAAATATTTCTATTTATTACTCTGACAAGCTTTATATCCATTTTTAAATACTGTGGAATCAGTAGCTTTTGTGGTGGATCAATTTTGAAAATTCATTGATTTGTTGACACCTTCAATCCATGCAAAAATAATATCCTCCATGGATTAATAAACAAAATAATAAACATGTACATCCTCTTTTTGGTATAAATAATAAAAGAAATAATGTTCCCATGAATCTGTAAAATTTATGCAGATTACAAAAATTGGCCCCCACTAATTTCAATGAATCCACAGTATTGAGTATTCAATCATTTTTTCAGGCTTTAAGAAACAGAACAGGATTAAATAGCTATTACTGCTATCAAAGTTCTATATATACACTACATTGTTCTTGATGGCCTATGCAAGGACATGTGCAGATAAGAAACTTCAAAGCCTTAAACAAGTACCAATGTTTATCTGCAATTTACATGTATAAGGTAATCGATTTTGCATGTCTAGGAAATATTCACGAAAGGAATGTTTTTCCTTTTCTAAATGCAACAATTACAGTGACTGGTAATACTGATCACTTTTAATCATCTGATCAAAAAATGAACTCTACACATACAAAGTATTTCATTCAACAAAAATTTTCGAAAGCTACATTTTAATATTTTTCTACACAAAAACAAAGATTTACAAAATTTAATACAATCATCATTTATACAACCAATTAAATACAAAATAGCTTCATCATTACTGAATTTTAAACATTTTACAACATCTTCAAGTTCAAATAATAATAACAGCAAAACTAATGGTCGAATGGTTAATTTTAGTACCTGGATAAAATTTTGCTAAAATGTAAAAAAAAATTGAGAAATGAAAATGCAGATAAAATTATTTTATAAATTACTTTTTTTTTAAGGTAATGTAATTAAAAGGGTTGGCTATGCCTATAATGGATACTTTTTCAGAAAAATCTACATTATTTATATAAAATATCAATCTACTTATACTTACAATTGGATATCAAACTCTAACAGCAAATTAATTTATATTGTTATAAATTTAAAAATATTATCAAATTTAAATTTAAAACAAGAGGCCCAGGGGAGAACAAACTAGAATCTATTCTACCTGAGAATGATTCAATATAAATATCACTAAGCATGGATTTGAAGTACTTGAATAGAGGATTTTAAAAGGTTTCACTATATATACCTATGTTAAACTTTGATCGGGCATTTTTGGCCCCACCCTACCCCTGGGGGTCATTATTTGGACAAACTTGAATCTACACTACCTGAGGTTAATTTCACATGAAATTAATCTTTCCTGTCTCAATGGTTCTTGAGAAGAAGATTTTAAAGATTTTTCTATGTATTCCTATGTAAAACTTTGATCAGCCATTTTGGCCTCACCCTACCCCTAGGGGTTATTATTTGAATAAACTTGAATCTACACTACCTGAGGATGATTCCACATGAGTTTCATCTTTTCTAGCCAAGTGGTTCTTGAGAAGAAGATTTTTAAAGATTTTTCCTATATTTTCCTATGTAAAACTTTGATTGGCCATTTTGGCCCCACCCTAGCCCCGGGGTCATGATTTAAACAAACTTGAATCTACATTACCTGAGGATGATTCCACCTGAGTTTCATCTTTCCTGGCCCAGTGGTTCTCGAGAAGAAGATTTTTAAAGATTTTTCCTATTTATTCCTATGTAAAAATTTGATCGGCCATTTTGGCTCCACCCTAGCCCCGGGGGTCATGATTTGAACAAACTTGAATCTACACTACCTGAGGTTAATTTCACATGAGTTTCATCTTTCCTGGCCCAGTGGTTCATGAGAAGAAGATTTTTTAAAAATGACACTAATTTTTCTCGATTTCATAATTATCTCCCCTTGGAAAAGGGCGTGGCCCTTCATTTGAACAAACTTGAATCCCCTTCACCCCAGGATACTTTTTAGCAAGTTTGGTTGAAATTGGCCCAGTGGTTCTTGAGAAGAAGATGAAAATGTGAAAAGTTTACAACGACGACGACAACGACGACAACAACGACAGACAACAGACAAATTTTGATCAGAAAAGCTCACTTGAGCCTTTGGCTCAGGTGAGCTAAAAAAAGACATATAGATTGCGTGAAAATGAAACCCAACCTGACCGGATAAATATAAAATGATTTTTTTAAATCTATAATTTGTACCCAATTTATTATCTGCAATTTGATTATAGTGCTAGCAAATTTAGCAAATCTTGCCACAATTGTGTTACCTGAATTCTAAGGCCATGCAAAGTTAATTCCTTGGTTCTCAGGCCTTTTTTTCAGAAATATGATGAGGGTGGGATTAAGGCATTTTTTAAAAATCTTTATATTGCCCCCAAAACATGATAAGGCAGCTTTTTACATTGTACAAAACCTAAAAAAAATGATGAGGGAGGTGATTTGTTGTTTTTTATTTTATTGATTTATTAGCAATAAAAAGGGTCAATGAGGCACCCTTGGAAGAGATTTTTGGAGGGCCTGAGAACCAAGAAATTAATATTTTATGGCCTTATTGTGACACCCTGTTTTTTGAAAGTTGAAAACAGTATCATTTAACATAACAATAATTAATCAGTAGAATAATCAGGATCCAAATCAGTAAAAATTTGAGAAAATTTTTAAGTTTACCATTTCTCTATATTATAAGAGAATATAGACTACTCTTCACTGACATAATAAAGTTACATATTGTATCATATGCAACATAAATTCACGATCTTGTCTTTAAAATAGGTATTTTTTTTTTTATAAGTGATTACCCATAATTCCTGTCTGGTAATGGAGGAACTTCCTGATTAGACTTGTACGTAGAGGTCTCTGCCACATTTGGGGTACTCTGTGACACTGTCCGACTAAGCTTAGTACCCGATTCCAATACATAACTCTCAGAATTGTTAGTTCCACTACCAAGGGGTCTAATTTCTTCATCTGGGCTACTAGATTTACCCTTCTCTTGTTCCGAGTTCAATATTTCTGTTTTTCTGTTAACATGTTTCACTTTGGCATAGATATGATGGGAGGTGTCTGGTTTTTCATTCTTCTCTTCTTGTACTGGATCTACAAAAGAAGCATGCAGATCTAAAATAAAGATTGTAAAAGAACATGTGAAAAAAAATGAATTTGGCTTTTCCTTTTCAAATATATCTGCAAACAAAGGAAAACCATATGACCTCTGTAATAATCAGCTTTCATTTAGCGGGTACAAGAACTTTATTTTCGCATAATTGAGACTGTCTCAGCTGATGAAAATTTTGATTTAGAGTATATTTTATTAGTATAAATTATACCAGAATTTGAGAAAATTTGTCCTGCTTAAAATTACCAAGTACATTCATTGTATCCCAAAAAGTAAGGTCTCACAAAATTTCCTAATCTAAAGTACCTAGCATACCTGATATGGTGAGTTGATTCATTCCATCATCAGCAGAACACATAACAGTTGCATAGTCTGGGTCCTGGGGGTCATACTCCTTCTCATCAAATGGTGTTGCTGCATTTCCATCTTCCTGATTGTCATCCGATTCTGCAGAGAGCTCAGAAGAGCCAGAAGCCGGTTCTGTATTCTCAGACTCTGGCACTGAAGCTGATGATTCTCTGCTAACTGTAACATGAGCACTAGTCACTTTCTCTGGAGATCTAGTCCTAACCTCCTTTTCTTGTTGATCCGACTTTGGAATTTTGTTTAACACTAGAGGCTTAGCAAATACATTGTCTGAGTCACTTTCAATCATGTCCTCCACAGCCAAACCTCGCTTGTCCATTTTTATCACAGAAGCTTCGTATGGCGTCAGTCTCTCAGGTTCTGAAAGGCCTGAGTTAGTTGTATCACTTTCTTCCATGTGTCCTAAAATATCATCATTCAAATCTGTCAACTTCAGATCCTTTCTGAATTGCACTTTTGATGATGGCTCCCTAAATCCTAGTTTTGCAGAAGAGTTACCAGTTACTCTTTCCATTTGGTTAAAATTATGAGGAAATTTAGGAGCAATGGGTAAGTCTTTGTGATCGAAATGAGCACCAATGGGGTGATTTTCATTGAGGGCTATCTGGGAGGAGATGAGAGTTGATTCTGACTGATCAGAATTACTGGACTGAGACAACTTCCTAGACTGTCTTCTTATCTTCTCCTCAATCTTAGGATTAAACTTGAATTGGTCAACATCACAATCAAAAGTTACAACATCCGACTTCCCATGCAGATGACTCTCTGATTTGCTCTTGAATGTTCGGATATTTTCTGTCTCTTCTTCCCTCGGACTTACTGCTGAAAATTTCCACGGTTTCTCTTTTCTCCTTGGAGTACACAAAACAGAAACATGGCTTTCACTAGCACAGTTCTTCCAAGTGGGAGCACTATTTGGTCTAGCTGTCAGACACCGCTGCACTATTTTGTAAGGAGTGGGCTTCTTCCTTTGTTGGTAGATTTCTCTGACAAATGTATCATCCTCTGTAATGGTTGGAAGCCCAAAGCTAGGGTCAGAGTCATCCACCTCTTCCTCTTCTTGCTGGTTCACTGCCCTAAACTGGTATTCAGTCATCACAGGGTGATGCTGTATTTCTTGGATGATGGAATCATCATCACTATCTTTTCTCCTGCAATTTGTGATAAAAATGTTAATGTACAGATATCTAAAAATGGTTTGAAATATGCAGAAAAGAGTACTTATATTTATTTTGAACCTTGAACCCAAAAAGGGGGGAGACACTGATCAATCAAACTCATCATATTCATACAAGTTCTTGGATACCTTGAAATTCTGGAGTCTTTTTGGAGTTCAAACTTGTCTAGAGCATGTCTTGTATGACCAAACTCCATGGCTGACATTGGTCTGTGGTGCAGATGGCTAGAATCCCACACAGATGTCCTTCAAAAATAAAAACAGAACTAATTACATGTATAAAACTGGATGCTTGATTAATATGCCCTTCAAATATTGAAAACTTCATTTCACCATGCATTTTAAGATGTAAGAAAAAAAATTGCAATTCATTCAAAAGAAAAGTTGCATCATTTTACAGTTGCACATGCAATCAGGTGTAAATGTAAAGATATTTTCCAACAAGCTTTCAATATTATAAAGTCTAGGATTTGCAGAACCCCCCCCCCCCCCCCCCCCCCCCC
>PRKT01000103.1:344345-378822 GCA_003671525.1 Saccostrea glomerata | reverse complement strand
CCCCCCCCCCCCTCCCATTTACAACAAAAATAAAAGAAGACTTGCAGGGATCAGATTGCCTTTTTGAAATAAAAGTTGTAACTTGTATAAGAGATGAACTTACATATGAAAATTTCAAATATATAAAGTTTTTTTTAAAAATTATATTATCTGTATACTGTAAATCACGTTTTATTCACAAGAACTTAATTTTCGTGTAATTACGCGAGACAATGAGCTCGCGAAAATTTCATTCTCGCGTTTAAAAGTATCCCTTACGATTATATAGAGGAAAAACAACAATTCGTAAAAATTATGTCTCGCTAATAAAGAGTCAATGACTAACTCGTGAAAATAAGGTGTCGCGAAAATTTAATGATCTACAGTACAAAGAACTAATTTAACATGTAAATCAAGTGCATGTTTGGCCTTTACAAATTTCAATGTGTGTGGCTTCACCAGATCTCCTCTTTTGAGCTCATGTAATTAAACTATGATGTACTGTTACATGACAAAACAGCTGAAGCATCTAAAATACATGAATCTCAACAAGAACAGCATTCTGGACTGTCGAAAAAATCACAACTATCCTATTTACCCTAGAAAGAGCCCATGTTGCTCCAAAATATTTAATTTCGGAGTGATTACTGAAATGAATATATATCCAATTTGTTCATAGAAGTATATTAATCTCTGTTCCTATAATAATAAGAATTTTCTTTAAATCATGAACAAACAAAAAACAATATTCTAAGCAAATTAAGAAAAAAAGAAGGGGACAAAGGGAGAAAATATACAGGGTTGTCTGAAATGGCAAATACAAACTTATACATATTTATCAATTGTAAACCTCTGCTCCTAAACATGAAAGCCGTGTTGATAGTGACGCATGACTGATAGTCAGATACAGAGGTTACACTTACCCACTGTGGAGGTCTCTCATTCCTTTATCCAGTGTCATCCTCGTTAATGACTGTGCTATCCCAGAATCCACATCAGAATCTGAAGAATCAAGAAACATGGTGAAAATAAAATAAAACTGCACATGTGTGTGTCCTCCAATCTTACCAAAAGAATTATTTGTTATAGGTAGATATTTCACTCACATCAATCTTCTGCGTAATCAATAATTATTTATGACATTTTTTTTTTGAACACCAAAACAATAAATTACTCTAATTCCAAATGATGAATATTTTCTGCACTTCAGACAAATGAAATCTTTATACACACAGTATCAAACTTATTTATAGTTACTAAGATTTTTTGTTTTGAAAAAATTAACTGATTTCCCAAACATACGGTGACGTAAATTTCTAACCAATTAATATTGAAATTGAGTAAACAGGCCTATACAGCTGATTAATCATTTTAATTTGCTGCATCGTTAATGTTATGAGTCATATGAAGCTAGTACTTTTAGCACTCCATGCTATTATGGTAATTTCTCGAAATTGATAAGGACAGTTTACAATTGCCTGACATGTAGAATCTATGCTGATGGATGAGAATTTACAAATTGGAAGATATACATCTCAAACCCTTAATGAAATTCTCAAAATTTATAGTTAGATAATATATCAAAACTGTTGACTTATAGTGGGAATTAAATGCCTTAACCATTCAGTAATAAAAATGATATTTAGGTTAAATTTACCAGTCAAGTTTTTATGATGAGAGAGAGAGAGAAAGAGAGGGGGGAATGAGTGTAGTTACTTGAATTTATTTATTTTTAATTCAGAAAAAAAGAAAACACCAAGTTAGTGGGAAATGAGGAAAAACACAACAAATTGCACTGTAATGTTTGCATTTAATATATTTTAATTTATCACTTTAAATAAAGTAGGAGGGTAAACTTTAAATTCAAGCTTCAAAGTACATAGATTTTTAACCCAAATTCCATTTCAATCAAAGCTTTAAAGGGTAACATTTTCTTTTAAAAGTGTTTAACCAATGCCCTTTTAAATTTGATTATTCATCTTCTGAACTTTGGAACAAGTGGATTTAAAAATATTTATTTTTTTATTTCGTATAAAGGGCACACTGTCTAAAAAATGGTAAGAAACCGCCAAGTCTAACAGAAAAAATCTTTGTGAGATGTACCCCGGGAGCAATCTACAAGTTTTCATAATCTCTTTTTAAATATCTCACAAATCACTTTACAGAGTATATTAGAAAATGAATCAAATGGATTTTCTGAATAATAAAACATGGTAAAACATGGTTTGTCCTTCTCAAACACAATAAAAAAATTATAATAAAAATTTATGTTCAATTTTTTTTAAAATATACCAACATTTTTTAAAACAGCAATAACAAAAAAAATCTTTGACAAGTCTTTTAAGTATCAATAGGTCAAATCAGCCCCTATTCATACCACATGTTGTTAAATTTAAATCATGTGAGAAAATGTGTCCCCCAAAACAATAAGATACCTGGTGTTGGGATTAGATAAAAACTCAGAACTGAATTATTGATTGAGAGGGCATTATTGATGGTTGAGACAATAACCCTAAGGCAATATTCCCTATGATAAGGCCCCCTCTAAAATATGCCATTTATGGGAAAATATATCAACGAGATTATTTACCTACTGGCTAACCAAACATGGCCAAGCCCCTAGAACAACACCCCTCACAGACAATGTGTGTAATGCGGTCAAGTTCGTACTGTTTATATGAATATTCTAAGCTTTTGTGTACACTACAAGCTCTCAGGTTTGTGTGAAGTTTTTGTAGTCCATTCAATGATTTTACAAATCTGAACACATTCATCTTTAAATGTGTTCATAAGCATATTGTCTTCATATAACTTTGATGTAAAACATATTATTAATAAGAAACCTTTCCAAAGCATGAATATTTTCAAGTCATGGTGTGATACTGTAGCTACCTAATATATATAACATTTTAACACATGGGCATTCAAAAATTCAGAAAAAAATACCAGGATATTTCACTTTAATTTGGGGGGAAAAATTTAATTTAATACACTATAAACTGATCATACGTCTTCTAAGAACTGTCTTTTTCTAAGAAAATCAATTGACCTCACCTGTAGTATGTGGAAGGCTTAATTATCTACTTATTTGCATTCAATTAAATACCTTTATTGCTGTTAAGCACCAGGTTTCCATTCTGTCTTTGCTGCAGGTAACCACCGATGGATATCTGATTTAGATGACCAGTGGAGCCATATTTTCTCTCTTTAGGTGAGAATTCTGGGTTCAGGTGACTGGTGTCATAAGGTAGATGATCATTTCTGGGTGACAGGTGTGGAGGTCCCAAGTTAGAGGACTGTACTGAGGAAGAGTCAATGTCAATGGCACTGTCTGGAGGGGAATCTGGACTTAGAACTCTCCAATGTGAGGAGTCAGTTAAGGTGCTATTAGTACTATGAGGGGTCTGATGCTGAAATTCCAATCTACGTCTATAACTCTGTATCTGTTTTTCTTTCCTCTCCAGTTCTAGCTCTAACAATTTGATACGATCGGAGCCATAATCACTCTCTGACTGGCTAGGTCTTCGAAATTTCAATGGTTCAGAAACCTCGCCATTACCCTCATGGTGAATAGGACGATTTGGCAGAGTGTAAGACTTACTTTTTAGAGGCAATCTTGGACCACGTTCGTGGTGCCTCTCTGTGGAGTCAAGAATTAAGGAAGGAGTGGGACTTGTTAAACATGACCGAGGATGCCTATGGTGACCAAAAATCCTCTCCATTTCTCTGTCATATTTGGTTATTGCTGGTCTCTCTGAACTAACACTGCAAACATCATCATTATAATGAACTTCGTCGTCAAAATGAACACGAAGGCCTGAGTTGAACATTTGCCTTGAAGGTCTCCTTGAATCTTTTGGGTTTCTTCTGTGGAAAGTGTGTGGATATTTCTTGTAGAGGGTTTGGAGATATTCAGAATCCATTCCATTTCCATACTGGCTGTGTCCAATCTCTCGTCTGGCATTTTTTAAATCCTGTAAACAGAATATGAATAAAATAAGCATATAAGCAACATTAATTTCTCTATGCAATTTTTCAATTGTTTATCTTATAATGATATTATTTACCTACGTTATCAAAACTTAAATTTTAACACCATGTAATTGTAAACATTATAGTACTTTTGAAACATCTACTCCAAAAATTCATAGAGCTAACAGATTCAGTAACAATTGAAATATATCTGTAAAAATCAATTTAAAAACTGTATGAGGTAGATTCTTGTTTCTTCATTTCATATGACTTATTTGTCTAAATGTTTTAATCAAACAAAAATCATGCATTCACATTCAGTAACACACAGATCAGGAATCTCAGTAATGTGGGCCTTTAAAGCTGAAAACTTATGACAAAATTCTGGGCATGCAATGAATGCACATTGAACTTGATGATGCTGGTATTATTTAGTACAACATGTAGTGAGCAATGCAAGGTGTAATTACAGAGGTGTGTATATACCTTGTGTCTGCCAGAGGCTAATAATTTGTGTTTGGACCATGTAAACCTGAATGTGATTTGATGTGCTTAGACACGTACATGTATGTAAATTTATATAAGCTAGGAAACTGGCAATGTGTGTTAAAGGTCTACGCTGTAGCTTTATTCCTCTGTCAATAAATATCTTGACCTTTGTCCGAGTATATCTGAAATCTATATCATCTCTCTTATATCATTTTTCATATGTGTGGGATCAAGTTTGAAAGCAGAACTACAATTAAATGTATTTTAATCAATTACAGACACATGTAGAAAAAAGAAAATTTGAAAAAAGATGCAAGATATTCTATTTACCAAGTCAGTTACTTGTCATGAAGTCACATATTGATGGGGTACATGTATAATTAATGTCTAAACTCTAAAATTTGTCCCATAACACGTACTTTGCTTTAAACTAAATCAAGTTCCTTTGAACTAGATATACTAATTAAACAATTTAAAGTCATAGTTATAAAAATAATCTATACTTATTTTGAATCAGAATGCATGTACAATGAATTACTAAATATAATAAATGTCTTTCTGATCAAATTATGCTTAAAATTATCATAAAATCCAATCCGACCTGCACAAAAATTAGTGTATGCAGGAAATTTGATTACTGTAGTCCCATTCACAGTTTAATTAGCACATCATAAAATATTAATTAGATGGAAGTCTGAACGTCATAATATCAAATGACGATAAAAAAAGAATGTCAATATACAGTGAATATTTCATTCACATATATTTCTATAGCAGCATGACTCATGAGGCACAATTAGAATTGCAAAGGTGTCTGCAATTATACAGGAATTATCAAGACACTTGTTTAAAAAATCAAATTAAACTCAGTGAAGTTAACAATCAAAATTTTAAACCTTGGGAAAACAAAATTTAAAAGAATTACAAATGGAGATGTACAAATTTCCACTGACTTGCCACAGGCTTCTTACTCGATCCCTCTTTATAAGAAAGATTTTCTTTTATGAGTCACTGCTAAATTCTCACTATAACTAATACATGTAACTGTTGATCATGATGTGACTTAATTGGTACTTGAAAATATACATTAATATACATTTCTGAATTTCATCCATGTCATTATGAATGATAGGGAAAATGCAAAAATTAACCTGTACGTTACAGTACAATATATGTAGCATTGTAAACTTAAAAAGATGCAAACCTGTAGAGATTTAGATCTCATTGCATAGTTTTTGGTCTTGATTTTCTCCCTATTTTCACTATGAATTTCCAGCCCCGGAGTAGCAGCAGCAGTAATAAATGGATTCTCACATTCAATGTCATTTGGTTCTATTGATGGCATGTTATCGGTCCTGTTTCGAGTTTTCCCGGTAATTCTACCTGACTTAATAAGTTTATCGTAATACGATTGGTGTGTAGGAAGCCCAGTTTTTAATCTCAATGGATCCATCGTTATTCAAGTTTTCACAATTATCAACAACAGGTGCGCGAAAAATCTATCTGATGATAAAGTGATATAAAATCCGTCACATGCTTTTAAATTTTCTGTTTGAATCTGTTGTACAAATGAAAATATTTTGCCATATCTTTTCATTTAAATAAACACTCAGCAAGTTTGACACTCTAACCGTTAGTCATTGATTTTCACTGCACAAGTCATTCAACCATACTCGACACTATCCATTTTTGCAAGCTTTGTGTAGTAACCTTCATACGTCATCGACTTTTGTGTACAAAGCATGCGGTAAATATAGTCCGTTTCGCATTGTTTTAAATGGGTAGTCTGAGTTTGAATTTTTTTCTGGCCCCCATCCCCTCTTTCAATTTGTTTCCAATGTCAATGGCTGAAAAGACAAAAATAACCAGTTATGTTATTCAGATTATGCACGCAGTATCGAATTCGCGAGTCATGAAAGGGGGGTAGTAGTTTTGGGTCTGCGTAGGGGCCCACAGCCACATTAAAAATTGATTTATCAAACCTTATGTACATTTTGGACACAAAAAGGGGGGGACAACATGCACACATATGTGCCGCATACAAACAAAATTTAACTTCAATGAATGCAAAGATTCTGCAGTCTGCATTATATCTACCACAACTTTGTTTATCCACAAAAGGACTTTATTTTTTGGATAAAATTTTAACAAACAGTGTGTATATGTATAAGAGATGTTTATTCGAGCTTGCCGTAAAGGTTTGCCCTAAAAGTAATCTTATTAATTTTTTAAACATTTTTTTTTCTCTTTCCATGGTTCATTTAGATATCAAATATTTGCCCCCCCCTCCCAGTCATAACCTTTTAATCACGGAATTGTTCGTTCAAGTTCACATTCTCACCCTTTTTGTGAATATAATGAATGTAGTAAGTTAGTGTAAAAATAATAGTTCTGAAAGATGTTGGGAGTTGAACTTATTCCCCCCTCCCAAATCAAACAAATGTTTTCTTTTTGTGTTTTATCTCCCCTCCCAAATCAAACAATTGTCTTATTTTTGTGTTTTTGCTTGTCAAATACTTTTCAAGTTCGTTTACCCCCCTCCCCTTTCCAAATTCGATTCTGTGTGACTGCTATGTTAGCGACTTTTGTAAAAAAGAGACTGAGCATGACAAAATCAACTTGTATTTCATAGTGGGGGATTAAATGTGTACAAGATATATCGTTTATGATAGAATTTGTGTATTTTGAGTGATTTAATCCAAAATAATATATTCCGTTTTCCGTTCCGTTCCGCTTTCCGTTCCGTTTTCCGTTCCGCGTTTTAGCAACACCCGTTTCTTTCAACACTTTTGTTTCCGAGCGATATCTCGAGAAACCATTGAACATTTATACCACAACTCCCTATGGTCTAAGGAAGATCCCTTTTTTATATTGAGGTCAAAAGGTCAAAGGTCAAGGTCGTCAATCCATAATTCTCTGTGCGTGTGTAAAACTTTCTTTTCCAGGCGATATCTCAAAAAGTTTTGAGCTTTTCCGATCAATTATTATACCATAACTCCCAATGGCACCACATGCCCCCTCGACCACCCACTTCTCTAGATCCGCGTACATTATTCTTTAATTTTACTTTAAGCGGGGGACATAGATCATCTGAATTAGCTTGTTTCTATGCATTGGCGGATCTAGAGGGGGGGTTCCGGGGGTTGGAACCCCCCCTTTATTTTTTGCCAAGTGGAGAAAGATAGAGAAAGAAGGGGGATAAAACGTTTTCCGAGAATAAATATTTGTACGTCTAACTTAAATATGTATTGAATAGATAGATTTTCACACATTTAGTTTTTCCATTAACCTTCACTATTACTTTTTATGAGTGAATGGTAGAAAATATTCTACTTATTTTTATATATCCTATATATGATATGTACGAAAGCCCATTGAGCTCATTTTGGTAGGTAAAAAAAATAAATTTTTCGCGTTATAACGCGAAACTTTCGCGAATAAACGCGTAACTTTCGCGTTATAACGCGAAACTTTCGCGTTATAACGCGTAACTTTCGCGTTATAACGCGTAACTTTCGCGTATAAACGCGTAACTATCGCGTTATAACGCAATACTTTCGCGAATAAACGCGTTACTTTCGCGTAATAACGCGAAACTTTCGCGTTATAACGCGAAACTTTCGCGAATAAACGCGTTACTTTCGCGTAATAACGCGAAACTTTCGCGTTATAACGCGAAACTTTCGCGAATAAACGCGTTACTTTCGCGTATTAACGCGAAACTTTCGCGAATAAACGCGTAACTTTCGCGTTATTACGCGAAACTTTCGCGTTATTTCGCGAAATTATATGCATATATAATAATGATACCCAGGATTGACAGATAAGAACAAGAAAACAGACCGGAACTCCCAGCAACTTATTTATAAAATATAATTTCTTCAGAAGATGTACTGGAGAAATGATGCGAGAATAGAATAGATTAGTCATCAGAATATTTTCTTCTATTTTTAAACCTTACCAATTGATAAAATGATTTTTTCTTTTTATATTATATGTTTTTTATACGGACTGAGGGTACCTTTTCAAAGAAAAAGGGACGTAGAACAAAGAAATTATTTTCCACAATCTTATATTTTTCCATACATGTGTGTGTGAATCTTTGCCTACTGATTGAAAGAATTTATCGATGTGTAAAAATTTTCTGGAACGTGTTCTCGTCCAATCAAAACACAGGAAATCAATAGATAAAATGAAGATTGGAATTATTCTTATATGTTCGAGAAATGTATACTGCTCTTGAAATACAATTCCAAATTCTTTGTACACTCACTATAGTGTCATATTTTAATTTCTAAACGATTTGCCTACTGCTATATCCCCTTCCCCCACCCTTTTCTTCCTATGAAATTCCTTTTCTTTAGGCCAATATGTTATTTTTTTAGTGTCTTTTAAAATGAAATATGGTTGCTTTTTAATTGGTCATTCTTTCTTGTTATAAATAACCATGATGACTGCTGCATGAAACGTATAGAAAATAAACCAGCCCCCCCCCTCCCTGTACAAAATTTTAAGATGTACTGTATTTTATCAATAAAGAGGTTTGGAACTGTAAATATTGCATTTCCTGGTGCATTACCCTCTTAGACACAGTCTTGCTTTTTCTCTCTGATGATCTTTGCCTTTTCATTGCAATATTTGTGAATTTTGTTGCTGTGTGAAAAACACGTCTAATCGCTACAGATCGAAGTCAGTAACTAACGACGGTAACTACAACGGAATGCTCCTTAGCAGTTACCTAGCATGACGTCATCTGTTATAGCTACGAAAGAAAAACCATAGCGATATAAATGGTGAAACAGGAACACTGGTAAATGGTCGTTTTGCTTACCTTGTGTTAATCTTAATGGTTATTTGCAATATTTATGAAATGTCTGCTCCCGTATATTTTGTAACATGGTGATGACATTCAATCAGAACGTGATATTACGTCATAAGTCGGGAAAGGGTCTTGCACATTAGCCCGCTCATCCTCACAACGTCAGGGGTCCTGAGTCAGGTGTTGACTCAGGACCCCTGACGTTGTGAGGATGTAGCCCGCTTAGAATTATAAAATTTAATTTAAGGGGGGACCTATGTCGTTCGACGTCAAAGCAGCGTTATGTGACGTCACAATAGCGACATTTGTTTTTTTTCCCGCTGACTTTTGCAACTGTGATTATATGCATAACATTGTTATTAATCAAAACGTACACAGTTTACAAAAAGAAAATTTTTTCATCAATTAAAACAGTTTTATTTGATTTATGGAGTTTGTTAATATCAGAATTATTTTCCTTTGGTTGATAATTCTTAGCAATTTCAGTTGTGAAGAAATACCTCTATCATATGCTAATATAAAAATGCAAAAAAATATAAGATAAAATTCAGCAAAGACAGCGGCTTAAATTAGGGAAATATGTTTAATTTTATGATTACCATTAATTGTATTTTCTGGAAAGTTAGCTTTATAAAATCGATTTGTTTATACAGTATTAGTTTTCTTCATAGACGTACTATCGAATATCATCGTAAGATCTTGATTGAATATTTGAAACTTTCTGAACGACCATGTCCTTGTGTGAAGCATATTCAATTTTCTTTCCATGAGGGAAATTTTTCTGTAAACTGTTTCAGTCATGCAGTTAACTTAAATGTCTCCCGCCCCTCTCTCTTTCTTTGAATCTGATACTGGCTTGTAAGTATCTATAGTGTTAATCACTAATTACATTTTCCCAATACTGGTATGTTCTTGACTTTTTTATTACAATAATACGGTCAACAGAATTCCCAAAATTTCGGTTCGAAAGAAATATACATTCGGTGTTACAAATTACAAGCCTCATCTTTATAAAAATTATTTGATTTTGTTAATATATGTAGGTGATACACCAACCTTTTTATAATTTATTGCTTTAAAGGATTTGTATTGAGCAGTCCCCCAAAATTAAACCCAAAAGTTCAAGAACTAGTTAATTTGCTAGAAGAAATTGCAGAAAGTGTTAATAGAAATGGGAATCCACCAAGATCACGTCCAAGCCAGATCCTCCATGCGGCATATAACTACATCAAAAATGGTATAATAAGTGTAGGCAGCTGGATTTGGATTATGGTACAGAATCTCTTGAACCCTCCAGCGCCATCAACACCACCACCTGCACCGCCATCACCACCCCCAGCGCCGCCATCACCATCACCACCGCCATCACCACCCCCAGCGCCGCCATCACCGCCGCCACCAGCACCACCACCACCACCACCGCCATCACATCCACTTTTAGGAAGTTTTTGGTACCTTGGTTTAATTTAGTAGACACTTTTTTTTTTATAGTAGAAACTTTTTTAGTTGGAATCCCGATTTATTTTTTCTTCTTTTTCTGGTTTCTTGGTTGCAATTTTTTTTATAAATAGATAAAATTCTTATTAATTCATCATTTAGAAACGTAGTGAAATTGAAACTCTCAGTATTAAAATTATACCTTACTTTCTTTATATGCTATTGTACTGCCTGTGATGTATAAACATAAATAGAGTATCATTTAAACATTTTGAACCCACAAATATCCAGCATATTTAAGTATAACATCCTCTGTCACTTTTTAAACCCGTTCTCTTGTTCTAGCTTCGATATTTTCCTCTTTATGTCAACAAAATATATATTAAAAAAACAAGCCTTACTGTTCCATATTTACATTCTGCTTTGAAAGTTTATTTTAAGTTATTTACTAGAAAAAAAACAACAACTCACCTAATTACAAAAAATTTCTGAAAGAACATTCAATATATATTTCCTTTCATTTCTTCTTTATATCTCTAAATACGATATCCTTCCGTCTACATCTATCTTTTAAGCTCATCTGAGCTGAAAGCTCAAATGAGCTTTTCTGATCACATTTTGTCTGTAGTCAGTCCGTCCACTTGTCTCACATTTCCGACTTCTTCTCCGGAACCACTGGGTCAATTTCAACCAAACTTGGCACAGAGTATCCTTGTTTAAAAACAGAACTTAGTTTTTTTCTCATACATAATGTACTAGGGGGTTGAGTATAGCTTTTTACTATAGAAAATTTTCCTTTAGATGCTGGTCGGCCACCAATTTTTGTTTTGTTGGTGGAAAGTCTATACGAAAAGTTTTGCCGAAAAGTTTTTTGATAAGTTAATAATAAAACAACCCCTCGAGTTTAGGCAGTTTATTTTTTTTCGGAGGGGGTTGTTTCTTGGTTTTTTTCTTCTTGCTTATCAATTTCTTGAGTGAAGCACCCCCCTCCCCCCTCTTTTTCAAATTAACGCCTTTGGGAATGGGAAAGGCGTAATAACGCCTTTTCCGCGTTATATGAAACCTTTTCGAGAAAGCGTTGTCATAACGCCTTCTTGTGCGTTATCACGCTTTTTTGAGTAAATTTTATGTTCTCCATAGATTAATCCTAATAGGTTTCCGCAGAGCACTGACAAATTCAAGGATTAATAAAGTTAATTAGACAGTAAATATATAAGTTTTGTTTTTTTTTATTGTCAGTTTTTTTTTTGCCTGATAACTATACCAAAAATGAAAAAAAAAAATAATTAATTCAGAAAAAGCGTTTTATGTTACACTTAGTTTGTTTGCTGTTTTGATAAATAAATTTATTTATTTATTTGCAATTAAAACTTTATTTGAAATGGAAAATATACTTTAAAGGAAACTGAGAATAGTAATTCTTAATGAAAAAAAAATGAGAATGATGCTCATAAAAATTAAAATTTAAAATTATTCAGTATCATCTGAAATTCGTCGAACTGTGAAAATTACCCAGGAATTCAACCGAGAAATTATAATTGACAAGAACATTAAAAATAAATGAAATGTGATACCAAAGACTTGAATAGGAAGACAGATCTCTTTAAATGACAAATAAATTATGATTGAATTCTTATCACACATATAATTTAAGATATATTTTAATTACTAAATTTTATTAGAATAATTACATGTAATATGAACTTCAATTTCTAGCATTTGAGAAGTTAAAAAGTATCAGTTTCAGGCCCATGAGGGCATAACATACAATACTATATCATAACCAAGAATTTCCAAGAATGTAACTAGCGTTTCTTCGAGTACAATAATCAAGATATATAGGTGATGCATTTTTTTTTTAATCTTCCTTCATATACAAAATATTCATTTATTGTACTGAATAAATGTGAAGAATCATAACAAAATGTTACACCTAGTATTCGTGAACTATTATGGAACTACGAGGGTTGTCCCGTAAAATCGTGGACAAATTGTCTAGTGTGAAAAATAAATTAGAGGGACACAACCCTGGAACCCCCCCTTTCAAAAATTGCTGGATCCGCCCCTGAACATTCATTGTTCAAACACTGGTATCTTTAAAGAAGACCATTGATGAAATGCACTTGTTTACTGTTATTAAGTTATATATTTAATAAATAACTCTTATTTTTCGATTTCAAGGCTTTTATGCATAAAATGATCACGCAAGCCAATCGCGATTGATCATCGTCATGAAATCAAAAAATCTGACAGTTATTCCGTATATTTACATGTTCTGGATTCCGCCAATCCATGTGATACAAGCCGGGCTTCTTGTTTCTATTTGTCCCGCTCTGTACATGATGTTTTTTTATTGTACATTGATGAGGATATAAGGTACATTAACTATTTGTAATTTTATCTCGATCGGACAAAGACTTTGGAAATGTAAATATACAGTACTATATACATATGTTTGAAAGTACTATATACACATATGTTGGATAGGTACATCGATCTTTCTTAGCATGCTAAGACACACCGGTTTATCTGTACCACAGACCTCAATCAAATGAATTAGAGAAATATATGTCGTAGCAAAGCATTATTACATTATACGCAATATCGGAATAAACGGACGAAACTGTATTTATATACAAAACTGAGTAGACATTCAGGACGCAAAACACAGTACACAGAATATAAAGACGACATCAAGGCAATCAGATGTGTAAATATGGTTAGAAAAATTCTTTTCCTCGCATAGCTATATGAGCAGCATATTTAATGAGATACGTCTTCTTTAAACGTCTGAAGCAAGCCCCCGAGTGTTTGACTTGAGAAAATCGATAGAAAGTATTTACAGAGCTGCCCGATGATATATTACATAATGGTAAATCTTTTTGAAAATTTTGAAATCGGTGGAGAAAATCATTCAGGGAAAATATACTGCAGTTCAAACAATTTACAATATCAATCATATCAAAATACAAATTCACTGCAATCTTAGGACTATTTGGTGAATTTTAAGTGGACCAGTACGTCATTTTTAGTGCATTCCAATTAAGCCTGTTTCAGTCCTTAGGTCACGCAGTCAGGTAAGTTGATACTGGGGGTACCTTAAAAAAGAAGGGTGAAGGTGGGGGTTGTCAACTATACAAAATTTAAGTATGGAAGGAACTATATCCCTGTCATTTAACCTTTCAAATCCATCTACACATTGATCTAAAAAATCGATGAGGACCTGTGCTTTAATACTCTTTTTATTGTTTTTAAAACAATACATAATTTGTATATAATATTGGGTATTTATTGAGATAGTATTTTAGTGTACATCTGGATAATCAAATGCTAAACTTAAATGGATCCACCCTCCTACAAAAGGGGGTACGAATTTACAGAAAAAAGAAGGGTATATTATTTGACACGAAAAGAACAGAGTTTATTAAGGTACTCTGATAATCAGTCAGGAAGGATAACTCTTAAATTTATAATCTAATTCAAAAAATCTCAAAATGAAGCTTGAAAATTAAATCTTAATTTTCATGTAACAATTTTCATTTTATACCTCTCAATGGGCTTCAAGGTTCTTTTAAATTCTCAGAAAGGTCTTATAAGAAGTCGACATTTTTACCCAACTAAAGGTGTTTTTATTCGCATATCCTGAAAATTTATTTTAAATTTACTAATTTTCCCTATATTAATAACATGGTTAACTTTAATCTAGATTAAATTTGAAGAATTATCGTGCGTAAAACCAGGGACCTATATACTAAGTATATAGATCCCTGGTAAAACACATTACTTTGATAATTTAGGGATATATTTGTGAGCATTTTCAATAGTTGATGCCTAATTTTAAGAACCTGAGGATCAGAATATGTCAATGTTTGACCCAATTTGACCCCCCTCCCCATTATTTAATTGCTATAGAAAACAAAACTGTTTTATCGGTTTATAGTGGTACCTCCTTAAAATAGCGTCTGTTGACTTTTTCTTAACTTGTCAAAATCTTTGTAAGTCCCCAACCCTCACTTTAAACCAGTTTAAACTGAAACTGCTCCCGTCTTCAGAAACATGACGTATTGTCTGCTTTTACCCCTTCCCTTTGTACACATGATTTGGTGACGTTTTCCCCTTTGTAAACACAGATGTACAAGCAGCACATCAAAGAAGACTGGAAAGAAACACTTTAACCGTGTTGTATGGCAATGACCCAGACATATCAAGGACTACATTCTTCATCACAGAATATCTAATTGTTTTTGGTATGTAAAGAATTCGACCTGTTAGCTGCGAATCGCAAAAGAGGATGTTGAATAATCTGCTACTGTCTCGATTTGACTGACATTCTGTAGTAGCAGCTATATGGGTATAGGCTACTATAGGGGAACTTAGACTTTATCTTTATATTGTATTTTCACTAGAGGGAGATGTTTAATTGTTGCTTTATTAATATGTAGATGTACAATGTTTTGTAGACATAGTATTTGACCCAGGATGAAGTTTGCAGAGCATTTGGGAGCTCATATTACTCCTGAATGGAGAAAACAGTATATTCAGTATGAGGTAAGAGGAAATATACATATATGCATGTATCAACTACATTTCCATGCATATTATATGATAAAAGTACATGCATTCCAAGTGACTGTTTTAACATTCTTATGTTTGGTGAGACTCAATTGATTTTTCTCAGTCTGAATATGAAGGAAAGCAGTAACTCTTGTCAAAAAGTTGAATGACTTAATGTTTCTTCAGTCTCTTAAGTAAGGGGCGCATGTAAAAGCTGCATCTTTGTTTTTTCTTGGAAAAGTTAGGAAAAATACAGAATTGTATTTTAAACCAAGAAATTTATGTCTGCGGGGTAATTTTATGATACAATAGTACATATATGATAGCAAAACTTTTATTGAAATATGTATTGAAATTAATAATCCATGTACTTAGAGCAAATGTTTAAAGAAGTTAAAGCTTGGCATACATTTTAGGCAATGAAAGAAATGTTATATGAAGCACAGGAGCAAGCACCTTCTCCTGAAGGTAACATATTTTATTGTTAATTGAAGTGATTATTTATGGATGCATTAACATTTTTTACCCACAAACTGTTTTCATGTAATACAATTGTTGCTGCATAAAAAAAATCATGTTAATTCTAAATTTTGGTAACAGTGACAGATGAAGCCACCATCCACAGATTTTTCGCACGGTTTGATGAACGATTTTTCCAGTTCTGTGACAAAGAGCTATCCAAGATAAACACCTTCTTTTATGGTAATTTTGAACTTTCAGATAAATATAGATTTGACATTTATCTATACATACAATTTTGTGGAAAAAAAAGTTGTTTATGAATTTGCCCTGAAATCCATTTTATTAACGATATGAACATGATTACTGAAAAAAACTTTCCTTAAATGACTGATCAGAAAAATATCTTAAAGTAGCTGGTGTTTAGAAAGGGAAACTCATTTTATCACACATTTTTTTATAGAAAAAATATCAGAGGCCAACAGAAAATATGCCAGTTTAAAGGCAGAACTGGATGCTTACAATGAGCATGCCCACAAACCGTCCACATTGGGAGGTCTACGTCGCCGCAAGCGGGATGGGGTGTATGCTCTCTTCAAGGACAAGGAGAACCAAGGACTGTCCCATGCGCGCAAGCACAATGACCTGAAGCTGGCCTTCAGTGAATTCTACCTCAGTCTCATCTTGCTACAGAACTACCAAAATCTCAACTTCACAGGGTTTAGAAAGATTCTTAAGAAACATGACAAGGTACAATCTAATTAAAATTAGATGTTAGGTCCTCTCGCATACTCGCTACACTAACATCTAACAACATCCCATGGAGGGGCAGGTCAGAGGTCATATTCTATCAACCAATCAAATTGTTGCCTGCAAATTCATCATATATTTGTTTAAGCGAATAAGTCTAGAGTTATTCCAAATTTGACCTCAGAAATGTCCCTCTATGGTTTATTGTTAGATGTTAATGTAGCGAGTATGCGAGCGAATCTAATATAAAATTTTAATTAGATTGGGCAAGGTACAACATACCTACTGAAAAAATTTCATATTTTTATGGGGCATATTTTTGTCGTTTGAAAAGAAAAACATTTGTTTTAGGGATTTGATTTCATGGTTGGAGAAGTGTTGAGTATAGGAATGAATAAGAAATTTGACATTTTGTGGGTGTCATTATTTGTGGGTCTCGCCATATCTTGAAAACATCAATAATTACTAGTAAACCTAAATGAAAATTAATGATTTCACAGTATGTCTTTGGAACAAGTTTCCACTTGGTAAAAGAAACTTTCATAAGCCTTAGGTGATTGATCCAGCTAGCAAATCAGTATGCATTGTAGAATATTTATTGGCATTCATTGATTTATGCATAACACATTGGTAAAGTCAATATTTACCTAGAATACTGATTTACTAAATATGCAATGTTTAATTTTCTTACATTGTAGTTACTCAAAAGAAAAAATCAGATTGTTTCATTGTGAGATTTAAAAATTGATTGTCTCATTCATAATTAATTGCTATGCTTTTCTGAATGACTGAAATGGATTTCTTTTTAAATGTAAATATAGCTGATGCAGACACAGAGAGGAGCGGAATGGCGTCAGGGAAATGTAGAGATTGCCCCATTTTATACCAACAAAGAGGTGGATCATCTCATCAAAGAGGTGGAGGTATGTAATGTGGAGACAAAACTAAAACAAAGACTAAACTAAACAGGGACTAAACTAACACAGGGACTAAACCAAAACAGGGTTTTACATCAAGATGGTCAAATTATCTATAAATTATAAACAAAATGCAAGAGTATCCAATGAGAAAAGCATAAACACTTAGAGACAAACACCACACAAAAAGAAAGAGAACAAAAATTAAAGAATTTGATCCCCCCCCCCCCAAAAAAAAAACCAGTTTTCATAAATTACGTGTACTATTTTTAATAGATGTTTCACTTTTAGAGAGACTAGTAAGGCATGGTACACTTATTTTATGACAAATTTCAATAAAGGGGCATTATTCTTTGATTGAGGGAAAGAACCAATGAAAGTATAAGCTCGATCCTTTTTTAAAGTGATCAGACAAGGAATTGTAATGGAAAATCAAATAGAAGGTATATATGTAATAAAGTAAATTTCTACCTGAACACAAAAAAACCCCTGATGTTTATATATGTAATGTAAAGTTTAATTTTCCCGATTTGTACACAGAGATATCCTCTGAATTTGTATTGTTTTACAGCAAGTTGTAACAACGGACTTAGAGGGAGGAAATCGAAGTAAAGCGATGAAAAGGTTGAGGGTGCCTCCACTAGGAGAAAAGGTATGATCTAATCATATAGAGCAATAACAAGCTTCAGGGTACCAGGTTCTAAAGAGGAAAAACATGTATCAACCAGCTGAAATCAATTTTTTTATAGCTTAAAAAGTTGCTTCTGTAACAAAAATGTTTGCTTTTAATAGCTGCTTTTGTTTGTCAGATTAATATATCTTCACAACCCAGGTTTGTTTCTTATGTTTACGTTTGCTAAGAAGGAATTGGGTATAATTTTTCTGAGAGCATGCTTTTTATAGAATAATTCATATATAAATGTACATGTATTTGTAATCAATGATTAGTATAGTTTTTACTAAATGGGGTTAGCTGGTTAGGAGCATGTTCTGAAATTGGTGAAAAGTAAATGTGCCATGAAGTGTTTATTGAACTGTACAAAGTTAACACAATTTCTATTGATAAATGAAAGAAAATACAAAACAAAGTGAAAGACATTGGAAATGAGCACATCTAAAGCCTATTGTGATTTTTTCAGCAAAATCCATGGACTACATTCCGAGTTGGTCTATTCTCAGGCTGTTTTCTGGTATTAATCGTCTGTATTGTTCTAACTGGTAAGTAAGAATTGAAATGCCATAAATTTCCTAGTATTTGCACTGAATTTAAAAATATTGCATAAAATGAAGGAAAATTTAGATATTCTGTCTATAATTTTCTTCATTTCTTTACAGCTGTTTTTCCAATTGACACCAGCATACAGTGGGACACTTCGGTACACATGTACCGAGGACTATTTCTTGTCATCCTCATGATATTCCTCCTGGGCATTAATACGTATGGCTGGAGGTCATCAGGGGTCAACCATGTACTCATATTTGAGATTGACCCTAGACATCACTTATCTCACCAACAGTTATTAGAGGTACATGTACTTGAGTAAATGCCGTAATCAGTCTCCAAGGCCATAAAACTTAGATGAGCTCACTTTTGGTCTCAGTCTCACTTTTACTAAAGGAATATATGCTAGAAAAGTAAGGCTGAGATTAAAAGTGTGCTTGTCTAGTTTTATGGCCCAGTGCCTGGGCTCAAAAGATTATGACAAAATTCCAGGTTGTAACACATTTTAAACAATTTTACCAAAAGGAGCCTTAAGATCATAACAAGCAAGACTTTAGAATGCACATCCTGATAAGACAAGTTTTACTATCAGAGATCTTTGAAGCAAAAAAGTTTGTGAAACATCATTCATTATCTTCATCTTTTTCATAATGTTGTTTGTTCATAGAAAAAAAAACCATGAATGAAATGTCTCAAAAGTTTTTAAAAGACCACAAGACTCTGAAATTTGTATTTATAAAGAGCATGTAAACAGTATTTTGGGTTCAGAGCTTCTCAGGGAACATGAAATACACTGCTTGATAGACTTGAGAAGTGTTATCAGTAATTTAACATTGTATTTTTATAACAGCTGGCAGCATTTCTAGCAGTATTGTGGGCCCTCAATGTCCTAGCATTCCTGTACAGTAAATTCCTCCATATCCCACCCTATGCCTGTCCCCTGGCTCTGGTTGTATTCCTCATTCTGTATCTCATCAATCCATTCCGAATTCTCCACTACAGCTCAAGGATGTGGCTTCTAAAAATATTGGTAAGATACAGTATAAGCAATCCTAGGGATATTATGTAGTTATAACAAATACATGTACTGTTAGTAATTTTTCCAACATAACTGACTGTAAGCGGAAAAAATAATTGGCTGTAGAATGAAAAATTACTGGCTGTAAACTGCAAAGTTTGACATTGTTCTTAGGAGTTTCATGTGGGTTAACAAATAAATGAATAATGATATTTTGATTTTCACATGTAGGAACATGTAACTCCATGTTCATGTATTATACAAATAAGTGAACAAGCAATCTATTTAGTGCTTGTATTATTTCTTTTGTAGTTCCATATTTTAACTGCCCCATTTCACCACGTGGGCTTTGCTGATTTCTGGCTGGCTGACCAGTTAAACAGTCTTAGCACAGTGTTACTGGACTTCGAGTACATGATTTGTTTCTATGGTTTTGAAGTGGACTGGTTGCCAAATCCTGATAGTATGTATTCCTGTAATCTATTCCTGTATGATTACATGTATTTAGATCCCTTACACACAGTAACGGATTTCATCAAGAATTCTGATCACATTTTGTCCGTCTGTCCGTCCGTCTGTAAACTTTTCACATTTTCGACTTCTTCTCAAGAACAACTGGGCCAATTTTGACAAAACTTGGTACAAAGCATTCTTGGGTGAAGGGAAATTTGAATTGTTAAAATGAAGGGCCATGTCCCCTCACAAGGGGAAATAATCAAGAAAAGACAAAAATAGGGTGGGGTCATTAAAAAATCTTCTTCTCAAGAACAACTGGGCCAGTAAAGCTGAAACTTATGTGGAAGCATCCTGGGGTAGTGTAGAATCTAAATTGTTCAAATCATGACCCCTGGGGGTTGGGTGGGGCCACAATGGGGAATCAATGTTTTACATAGAAATATATGGAAAAAATCTTCTTCTCAAGAACCACTGGGCCAGAAAAGCTGAAAATTATGTGGAAGCATACTGGCGTAGTGTAGATTTCAATTTGTTTAAATAATGATCAGGGGGGTAGGGGGTCACAATATGTATTACAAGGGGGAAATCCGGTAAAGAACAGAATGGCCAAAACTTCTCAGGTGAGTGATGTGGCCCATGGGCCTCTTGTTATAATTATTATTCATTTTTTATTCCAGAATCAAATCTATGTTCAACAAATGTTTATGCTGTTGCCATTCGTGCCGTAATCAGCTGTCTGCCCGCGTGGTGGCGATTTGCTCAGTGTTTACGGCGTTACCGTGACACCAGACTAGCATTTCCTCATTTAGTGAATGCTGGGAAATATTCCACTACATTCTTTAATGTTTTGTTTTCGACACTATATAAAGTAGAAACTGGTAAGTTATTACTCTTTCTGTACTTTATGTATACGGGGGGTTGGGGATGCTATGAGTCATTATTTTTTTTCCTCTTTTGTCTGAGTATTGTCTTGTCATCTATGGTAGGTCATGACTTTAAAATGAAGGAACATTAGAAAGTTTGATATTTAAAATAAACATTCCAGTAAATGTATTTAAAATAAGAGGTAATTTTAGCGAGAAGCAAATTTAGCGATTTCTCTGTAGATCTTATGAGTCATTATTTTTTTTTCCTCTTTTGTCTGAGTATTGTCTTGTCATCTATGGTAGGTCATGACTTTAAGATGAAGGAACATTAGAAAGTTTGATATTTAAAATAAACATCCCAGTAAATTTATTTAAAATACCGTATAAGAGGAAAGATGCAAATTTAGCGATTTCTCTCTAGAAATTGGTATTTTATTTTTAGCAAGAAGTAATTTTAGCAATTTTAAAATACTCACTTAGGAAGCTATTGCCAAAAAAAGGCAATTTTCAGCAATATTCAACTTTAGGGATCTTAGCTCCCTTACTAATAATGGCATTATTAAATACTCACTAAAAATTCTGCTTATAAGGTGCGTATACATATATATTTTACAACAAAAACTTTTTAATCTGACACCTGCATAATATTTTTCTCTTAATTTACAAGTACATGTGTACATTGGTAGATGTGATAAAAGTTTTGACAAATGTTCATTTATATTTCAGTGGTCAATAATAACACAGATTCCATCCAGAACCATTCTTTCTTTTATCTGTGGATAACATTTGCCATCATAAGTTCCTGTTACACTTTAACCTGGGACCTCAAAATGGATTGGGGTTTACTTGACTCCAATGCGGGGGAAAACCGATTTCTTCGGGAGGAGATCGTTTATGCTTACAAGGTAACACCAGTATTCTTTGTCTGTGTGCTTGTCTGTGATTTTCACTCAGGCAGCAGCGCTTCATGTTTAATATGTCGATATACTATTCACTGTAAAAAAAAAAATGCTTTCAATTCACTCCCTTTGTATAATTCTCTTGGGGACAGATGTAAAATATACCGTACGAAATCACTTGAAGCATTTTTAAGCAATTATGTAACCTCATGGATTTATAAATGTGGGGAAAACTAAAAGAATAAAATAATTTTATGAGATTTTTGACAACTAGAATGGATGAATTATCTTGGTGAAAATACCTGCATGAAACAGTGTGACAGTGCTTATGAATGTCTTGCTAGCATAGGCTGATAAAGACAGTGAAATTTATTTCATTCTGTTTTGTATTCCAGGCCTACTACTACTTTGCTATTATTGAGGACTCCATTCTAAGATTCGTGTGGACTCTACATGTCTCATTAGGAGAGGGAATATTATTTCATCAGAAGGAGGCATTGGTTACAATATTGGCTTCATTTGAAGTATTTAGGTAAGTCTAACTGGAACTGGGACCATAAATCTTAGTCAAGCTCACTTTTGATCTGGGTGTCACTTTTGTGCAATTTTATAAAATTTTGTTTTGTAAAGGTGAGGCAAAACAAATCAATTTAACAAAATTAGCAAAGTGGTTTTGTATGAAGCTTGAAAACTTAAAAAACCCATCAGTTGATAAATGACAAGGGGCCAAAACTCTGCCGGTGTACTGATATAAGAAGCTAAATGTTAGAGTATGCAAGAACAATTCAGTGAGTCTTTCAGAAATAAATCTTTAATAAAAAATGTTAATGACATGGATGTTTCAAGCAGATATTATTTTTATTAAATAGGAGATTTGTATGGAACTTTTTTCGACTGGAAAATGAGCATCTCAACAACTGTGGACAGTTCCGAGCGGTGCGGGACATTTCTATCGCTCCAATTGATTCCAGCGACCAGAATCAGCTGGAGGAAATGATGGACGAGGACGACGGAGTGTTTACGTATCGCAGCGAAAAACGAAAATTACTCTCCAGGTAACATTTTTACAGGTTCTGGGGCTGTTGTTTACAGATACATATATATTTTTTTCCTTTCCGTTTGGTGAAATTTTTTTCTCTCTTTTTTCTTCTAACAAATTTTTTAGTGCATTTATGTTTGGCATTACTAAAATGTTAATTTCCAGTCAAAAAATCTAATTTTGAAATAATTCATGTACGACTAGTTTGCTTCTACATGTAAATCATGTACATGTACCAGACAATCCAATAAGGAGTGGCCAGTAAATTATCAAATTTGTATGTTGATGAATTTTTCTTCCAGTCAGCACAGAAGGAGGTACAGTTATCTATAAAGTGAAGCATGAAAAGCATGCTTTAATATCTACAAAATAACTGTTGTATGCTTAGAGGTCATAACAAGCATTGCAACATATGGTACTCATTTTTAGCAAGCCCTTGGTTCTGCAGCCAAATGCATTTGTGGCCATATTATTTTTAGCCTGAGATATAAAAAGAATGGATGCACCTTAAAAGTTTTGCATGAAGTTATCTAGAAGTCAAGCTTTCCTGCATTTTAAAATTTATTTGGGGCAATTTTCTTAGAGTCATAGCTTTAATGGTGAAAACATATTCATTATATACCGTTACATGTAGCACTATTACAAAGTAAAGTTACATATAATTACCAATATGTTTAGTTCAGCAAATATTTACAGTATTTTGTCATATGCTTGAATATGATTATATAGTGTTTATAGAGCCCATGCTGTGTATGCATGTATACATGTAATGTGTAGTTCATGAAAATCAGCACATTTTGGTGAAGGTAATTCCAGCATACTTTATCATTAAAATTAGGGGGGAATTTTAACAATTTTTAGCACCTATAAACAGTGTGCGCCAAAAGGACTAGCCCGATGCCCGAACACTAGTAAAAATTCGATCGGGCTAGTAGAATGTAGGTCAGCACTAGCCCGATCGGTCTAGTGAAAAGTTGCATGCATTTTACATTTATTTGTTGATAAATTTTTAAAAGTTATAAAATAAGTATAAGAATTTTTATTGTTTCCTTTCTTTTTACATGTGCGTGGGTTTCTTTTGTTTAAGCGTGTCGAGAACTTTCGGCAATCGGTCTTCTCTGTACAGTTTGGGTTTATAAAATACACATCAGCATTTACTTCTGGTTATGGTTGCGTTATGTTAAAAAGAAATATGAAGTAAAAAGGACAAAAGAATTTTTTAACAAGTGGAAGGAGGGGCGGCCTTGGCTGTAATACAACGAGGTGAAAAAGACCATGACTTGTACTTACTGCATACACGTGAAAAACAAAAACAAATTCACAACTGGATCTGAAAACTTCCGTATCGATGTGGGCTAGCAAAATCTGATTCGGGCTAGTAATTGTTCTTCATTACTAGCCCGATTGGGCTAGTGCTGAAAAAAGTTTTTCGCGCACACTGTATAAATTTGGGATATCCATTTCCATCTCTCGATAATTAAATAGGTCTCTTTTTGTTAATTCTGATATTTACATTCCCTAATGATTAAACATATACATTGTAGTTGGGTATCAGCCCCTAAACCAAAAGCCTGAAGGTAGGCCCTGGTAGATCTGACTGTTGATCATTGTTAAATTTCTGAGTGAAGTAGCCAAATTTTTATTATAAAACTTGTATTTTGATGTTAGGATTAACATATTTTTGTACAAAAGTAGGTTTGAATTGTTGTCAGTGTAGAATGTTTTATTTGTATTCTAATATGAATTTCAACTTCAAGTCAGAAAAATATGCCCTAAAACTGAAAAAAAAATCTAATAATCAATTGTATAGAATCCTGTTGGATACATTTTTTTGAAACTCTCTGCTTTTTACTCTGTTATGAAATAACTTAAGATTTGATATGCATTTACCCTTAATTGTTGTTTCTAATGTTGTGTGCTTATTAATACTCAGTATAACATGTCACGCCTTGAATGTCATTGATTGGATGTTATATACAGTGAAACTTGTCTAATCTGGATGTTGTATAATCCAATATCTTGCCTAATACAACCTAAACTTCAAGTACTTTTCAGTTAATTTGTTTGTATAAAATGTTGTCTAATCCGGAATTTTGTCTAATCCAGTCAATTCCTTAGGAACCATTGGTGTCCAGATTAGTCAAGTTTTACTGTAGTTTGACAAGCCAGCTTGGACTGGTAGGATGTTGCATGTATTGCAGTGGGCAGTGATTTAGAAATGTGTGCTTTTATAATTATATCTACTACCACATTCTAGCCTCAACCAGCTGTGATTGTTGTGATAAATTAAGTACTCATTTTTTTCCAGTAAAAGCTCCGCATCACTACGAACTCGACGATCCTCTGCCCTCTTGCGTTTCATGGACCCGGTAGGCCTGTTCTTTTCTGTCTGCATGAAATAATTTACTCTCTCAACTTCTTATTTAATGAAATTCTTTTTCCACTGCTAATTGTCCATATTGTTTTTTTCCCCTCATGAAACAGTAAACAGAATCAAATTTGTTAATACATATGTTTTAAAAATCTTAAAATTCTTATTGACACAGTTGAAGAAAAATGACCGATATTTTAATGTATTATCAATTCATATCACTTATCATGACAATGGATGTATATAAATGGTAATGTATTTGATGAATACTTTTCTGATTGTTAAGTTGAAAGCTGCTTTGAAAGGCTTTTTGCTTTGAAAAAAAAGCTTCTTCAGTTTTGTATTGATTGAATTGCTTATCTATAAACTAGATGTAGATCATGTAGATTTTTGAATGTCTAGTGTACTAGGAAGATAGGAGCAACTTTCAGATCCACATAACCACGTAAGTGTGTTTTTTTGGTAAATTCAGATCATTAATTGAATCTTTTGTCTTTTCTCGTTTTTCAGTCGAAAGAAGGATAAACATGAAGAAGATACTACTAAAATCAAGTGGAACTTTAAGGGTGTGTGAAATTATAAAGGTTTCCAACATTTCAACCAAACTGAACCACTCTATAGAAAAAAAACAGAGATTTTATGTGTTCAGGAGTGAAAGGTGGAGAGATTTTTTGCTGTGATCAGTATTGCTTGTGATATGTATGTGTGTTAGGATGAATGTCCTGCTATTGTGAAGAGTGGATATGAAAAAGAAATATGTTATAATTTTCATCTAAAGATGATGTGAATCTTTAATTTTATTTTTTAAAGTGACCAATTTTGACAATTTCCAGATTTTGTTATGATTCCTTTGAATGAAAAGGATCTCTTTCTTTGCTTTAAACTTGTCAAATGTCTTCAATTTGATAAGGTCTTTTCAGACAGTTAAGTTCTTATTACTTGTTATACATTTCTTAAGCATTCTTTATTTAATAGCACCAGACAGTTATTTTGAAATTAGGATCTCATATAGACATCCCCCCTTTCATATAGTCTTTCATCGCATTTATTTAGCTTCAGTTACTTCACCATAAAAATTGGTAGGTAAAGATAAATTATTTAATTCAGAATTTATATTATAACTTTATAAAACATCTGATCCTGAATTCCACTGGTTCCATAAAAAATGGCCAAATCAGACAGGAGGAGACAACAGTTCAAGCAATACAAGAGAAAAATTCATATCATATTAGACAATATTTAAGGAATGACTCTAATTCTTGGCCATATTATCGAGTATAATCTGGTTTGGGTCAGTTTACGCTTTATAATCCGCGAAGCGGATTATAAAAAAGCGTAAACTGACCCAAACCAGATTATACTCGATAATATGGCCAAGAATTAAAGTCATTCCTTATAATTTAATTTTAAAATAATTAAACAACTTTTGATGTAAAATTGTGTTGCTTTTTATAAGTTCAAATTTACCGCGCAATAATACAACCGTAGTAACGGAAGTGATTTGAAGCGAGGGGAGGTAATGACTGATACATAGATCTAGCAGCCATGATGTTTGTTTACATGAGGTAAGAACGAGTAATTGATTAAAGTTGAAGGTACATTTATTAAATCTGGAATTTTCCATGGATTTCGAGGACTGGAAATGAGGGGATTGCATGGATATGATGATTAAGCTGGTCGTCAAGGGGGTGTGTCCCCATACCAAACCAGATTATACAAAATGTTATGCGTTCCTTTTTGGAAATCAACCAATGAGAGGCGAGAATACAAATAAAATTAAATTATTTCAGAATAAAACAACAGCTGATTCTAAAGATATCTTTGACTGTAGAGTAGTGACAGAATATCAAATTTACAATCCCATACAGGGAATCTGTACTGAAATGACACTTGCAACTATGACAGAAAAATTCAAAAATTTGAAAGTACAAATATCAGCTTATATCATTTACATGTATTTTTCTAAAATAGATGTAAGGGTCACCATTTTTGTATGTGTAGTATTGTAAATCATGTACTACTTGTTTGAATTGATGTGAATTGTTTACATTTACCCAATAGTACTGAATTTGCTCCTACTTTGATGTTTTGACAAATGGAGCCAAACAGATTTCATATCTACTTAAATATAAATTTCACAGGTATATACTTACAATGTAGATGATTTAGTAATTTCTTTTAATTCACCTCAGTGAGGTCAGAAGAATAAAACGTACCATTAGTGTGATTATTCTTGGATGAGTGATTCTACCTTGGTCCAGGCCCATGGATGAAATTAGATGCTGAATGTACAATGTACTGCCAAACAATTTTTTTTTCCATTTTCATACACAGCTGTGTTTAGTCATGATAATTGAAAGTTGATAGTGTGCGAGACTTAGATAGGGAATTTGTTGAAGTGATTTGCAACTTCTTTATTCAGAATCTTTGATAATATTGCATGTATATAGCTTTCATTAATTTCTTTTTTCCCTTTTTATTTCTCTGTTTCAATAATTTTGTACTTACCAGGCATGTAGGTACTATAAAACATAATACCAGACTTGTATTAAGATTATTTTTTTTTAGTTTACACAATGTTGTTATTACCTCAGTTGGATCTGAGACCCAGGTATTTTTTCTTTGTTGATATTTTATAAAAAATATGTTTACAAAACATGCAGCATACATGTATGTTTTAAAATATCTATTTGTTTGATGTAATTAAATGTTAACATTTCAATTAAGTATTTTTTACCCTGAAAGATGTTATGTAATCAGATTTTTTAAAATCATATAAACATGTATTGTAGTCAATATAGTTGTACACGAATAGCATGTAAAATTACATTGGGAGTAGATTATTGTAATGTTTGTACAGTAAAACTCGGCTATAAAGAAGTCACCAGGACCTATGAAATTACTTTGTTTTACCCATAATTCATTACATAAGGAATTTGTTAAATATATATAGATGGGTTTTCAATATAACTTTGCTTTATCCATGAATTCACAATAATTGTGATCGTACTAAAAGAGTTTTACTGTATATTGTGACTAGGGTTTGAAATAATAAGTACATGTACATGAACTGTATGTAATAATTTTACACACTATAGTAACTGTATTATATTTGTTAACTATGTATTCTGATGAACTAGAAAAAGGTCAGTATTTTAAATCAGTATAGTTATGTGCAACGAATTCCAAGATCCATGACCAGCCAAAATTGCTGCTATTCATTTCATCCAGTCTGCTATGTATTATTTTCTCAACAATTACTTAATTGAACAAAAATTATGTCTGTATTACTGTTGTGATTTTAAGGTATATACATGTAAAAACATCCATAGCAAAGGGTCCCAGTAATACATGTATATGTCAACATTTATATGACTGTGTGAAATATCCGCTAGATGTAAAACAGTTTTAGATTTTTTAAAACTATAAAATAGGATAATTGTTATTCTTAGCAGTCCGGTTCTTGATTTCGCAATTGGCAAATAAAATTTTTTGCGTATTATACGTGGTTTACAGTGACGTGGTTTACAGTGGTTGTCCTCTGATTTATTAATCAGATGATATTAGTTAATAATTTTCTTTTTTGTGATCTATGACTTTTCAATGTTTGACCATTTGTCTATGTATAAAAATTTGGTGCTGATGTACTTGTCTCTTGTTAAAGAAAATTTGGTTGTAAGGGGGGGGGGGGGGGGTGCTGGCTGGCAGGTTTTAAAGATAAAGTCTAAACACCCATGCCCCCTCATATTGACAGTTTCTGGTGTTTCTTAATTTGCCAAACTTTTTTCATCAAAGAAGAAATTATTTTAAAAATAATCTGCCCTTGATTGTCTGTAGTAAAAAGATAATCTACATATATCTTGACTTACATGAAAATATATACCTCCCCTCCTTCAGAATCAAATGGTTGTCCCCTTTATAGAATTGAACAGAACTTGTACATTTGATGCATAATATCAAAAAATTATAAATGCCAGTTGATTTGTTTCTAGTCAAACATGTCAAGGTTAGAGCAATATATATGTAACTTTTTTATGTTGTTGAAAATTGTCCATCTGCAAAAAGTGCTAAATACTGCTTGCTGTGTCTTATTGAAGTTCGTGTAAAATTTCAAAACATATACATATTCAAAACCCAAATAAATCTTTAATTAATAAGACATTTTGTGTTATTTTTCAAGCAATCGCATGTACAGTGTTGGTTTGATTATTACAAGAATAAATTTTTACCAAAGTATTGAAGTCTTTTGCCAGAGGGCCAGAAGTTCTGGAGTAATGGTGGGACAAACTCTCCTCTCCCTTGCATGGTTATGGTGAACAAGGGTGCCTGTTCCAAAATTGTGAAAATTCATGGCTCCTGAATCAGAGGTTCTGATATTAGAGTGGGGCATTGTGAATTACTCCTATGATAGATTGTAAAATCTATCTTAAGCCCCTAAGTATCTTGAATTAAAGCCTTGAAATTCCAAAAGTAGGTCATCATGACCTTTGTTTTGGCTAAAACACACTGAGAGCCAAGCATCAATTGACAAAGTGTGAGTATTCTAAGCCCCTTATTATCTGAAATATTAAGATATAGCCATGAGACTTCAAAAGTAGGTCATGGAGACCTTCTTTTTGGTAAACAACCATTGAGACCCCAAGATGCCTCAAATGACAAAGTTTTGATTATTTTCTTATTACTTTAATACTAGTATTTAAAAAACGCCATGAAATTGAAAAAGTAGGTCAACATGACCTACCTATCATTTAATTCATTCTGAGGAGCCAAGATTCATAAACTAACAGAGTTTGATGATTGTAAGCTTATAAGTACCCGAAATATTGTAAAATTTACAACAACAAAAATTCAACAGTAGGTCACTGAGACTTACATTTCAGTTGCCGTTCTCTGAAGACCCACGATGCATCAACTGACAAGGTTTGATGATTCTGAGTCAATGAGGACTTGGGATATTTTAGTATTGCAATAACATTCCATAAGAAGGTCACTGTGACCTACTTTTGTTTGACATTTTCCAAGGACCTATGAATCATTAATAAAGATTGAAGATACCAAGCTAACTAAGACCTAAAATACTAGTAATTCAATATAACCGTAAATTTCAAAAGAAGTGACTGTGACCTACATTTTGGTTGATGTTCTATGTGGACCCGAGATGCATCAACTAACAAAATTTATTGATTCTGAGCCAATAATTACATAGACCTAAGATTTTCAATATTTTGAATATAGACATAAAATTTCTAAAGTATGTTGCTGTGACGTTTTCGTTGACATTTTCCGGAGACCCGAGATGCATCAACTGACAAAAGTTGACTGATTATAAGCCATTATTAATTGAGATATTTCAAATAGCCATAACATGTCAAAAGTACTCAGTAGGTAACCATGACCTACTTTTTAGATGACGTTCTCTGAAGACCCAAGATGCATCAACTGACAAAATTTGATGATTCTAAGCCAATAATAACCATAATTTTTCAAAAGTAGGTGACTGTGACTTTTTTATTGAAATTGTCCGAGGACCCAATATGTATAAACCGACAAAGCTTGATGATTCTTAGCCAATTATTACCTGAAATATTAAAATATAGCCATAAACTCTCAAAAGTAGTTCATCGTGACCTACTTTTCGGTTTACGTTCTCAAAGGACCCATGCATCAACTGACAAAGTTTGATAATTCTACGCCAAAAATTAACTGAGATATTTAGATACATGTATAGCCACATCGTCGCAAGCCACGGGTTTTGTGTCCATTCTATTTCCACGTTTGTGGAAATAGAATGGACACAAAACCCGTGGCTTGCGACGATGGTATAGCCATAACATTTCAAAAAGTAGGTCACTGTGACCTACTTTTCAGTTGAAATTGTCCGAGGACCCAAGATGCATCAACTAACAAAGTTTGATGTTCATAGTTTTGATATGTACTGTAAACAATTTGAGAATAAATGCCTGCAAAATTTAAAAAGTAATTCATTGTCACCTACTTAAAACAGTAGGTCATTGTGACCTACTTTTCAATAAACATATTACAAGGCCCCAAGATGCATCAACTTACAAGGTTTGATTATTCTAAACCTCTCAGTATCTGAAATTATGGCCATAAATGTTTTTAGAAAAGATAAGCCATACAATTCATAAAGTAAAAAAAAAGTTGACGTTGTTTAAGGACCCAAGATGCATCAACTGACAAAAACCATGGACTTTAAAGTGTCCAAAATATGCCTCCAAATCAATTTGAAAATGAATGCCCGCAGAATTCAAAAATAAGGTCACGGTGGCCTACTTTTGACTTAACATGATGTGAAGTCCTAAGGTTCAAAATAGGTCACCATTACCTATTTTTGACAATTTATGGCTATATTTAAATATTTTTCGGTCCTAATTGGCTAAGAATCACTAAACTTTGTCAGTTGAGATTTAGGGTCTTGGAATATGCTTAATGAAACGTTGGTCACTGTGACCTACTTTTGGAATCTTATGGCTACCAGGTATATCTGAACGTTTAAGATAATAAGGGACTTTGAATCATTACACTTTTTCATTTGATTCATCTTTAGAGTGTTTTAACCAAAATGTAGGTCATGATGACTTACTTTTGGAATTTTTAAGGCCTTTGTTTTTCCACAACATTTTATTAAAATAGAGAAAATGGTTTTATGACGAACACCAAATTTTCTATTTTAAGTAAAAATTTGTGGGAAGACACTTTATCTGAAAAAAACGTAAAGTCTCCAAAAAGAAGTGATAGCTAAGTTGTACAATTTATCAGAAGAGCGATTCAAGACCCTTGGGCCTCTTGCTTCACATTTATACATGCATCCACCAATTACATGTACTAAGGTAGGTTTTCTTAATCCAATTCGGACGATTTTTTTCAGGAACACGGGTCCAGATTAACAAGTTTCGACTATACTGTCATATCCGAACTTATATCCAAGACAAACAGACAATTTAACAAAGCTCGACTGTATTATCATTCCCTAACTTATATCAAAGACAAACGGACATATCAGAGACTCAACTGTTTGTTTTTCCATTTTATAATTTTATGACAGAACGTTCAGTTTCGAAATACGCAAAGACGTCCACTTCTGAATAATACTTGGTGATTAACATTTCCATAATACAGTAAGAGACCTTGACACACGATAAGACAGCGCCTGATGTTCCCATAAAAATGTACGGAGTTGGAATACTAGTTCTGTTGTCGGGGACCTGGGGAGCTGTGGTCCAAAAACGGGAAAGTTAGTGCAATAAATCGTCGAGACATTTTTACTAAAAAGTTATTTAACTGGACAGATATATACGAATCTTTCCATAAACTATATTACTTATCACCTTTGTTATTAATATTTTATTTAAATAATAAGTTGCTCTTTAATGAAATTAGGTGACAGTCAAAGTTCTTTGCATCCTCTGCCAGATTTGAATTTGCATAGGCGTCGGAACCGGGTGGGGGTTAGCTTCTTTTATTTTTTGCTCAGGTCCTCATTTCGACCATGGACACACAATTGGGCACGTGAACAGCCATACCGTAAGAGAGGAGTCGGGTCTGTGTGCCAGCAGACGACACACCAACATCCTGTACACGCATAACGACTCTGGGGACAGTGCTCGATTTTACGCTCTTGACGCCACGACAGCCGAGTTAAGGGGAACAATCACCGTGGAGGGAGCCACAAGTCACGACTGGGAGGATATAGCATGTGGTGAGTTACGATAATTCTGTTTGCTGGACATGTCTACAGTATTAAAAAAAAAACCTCAATTGCATTTCAACAAAAAATATGTGAGTTAACTGTTTTCTTTGCTCTGTGTTTTCAGAAATTTTGAGACTTCTGGCTGAATATTTAGAGATCTATATCTTATGATATTAATACCACAGGGTCTTTTAAAATACTTTTGCTCCAGGATCATGTTTCTGAACATTGTTTTCTTGTACAGGTCCTTGCGTGTTCGGACACTCGGGATGGTGCGTCTATATTGGTGACATTGGCGGAAATACTGGGAGTGGAGGAGAGAATAAGATCTTTATGGTGAGGGAACCACCAAGCATCCATGACAAAACTCTTCACGTATTGGAAACACTAAGATTTACGTAAGTTGTAATTAAAACACTGGTTGATATTTGACAGGGGCACCTAATTAAAGTTCATTGTTTTTCATTTTTGTTACGTGTTCGATTAATCTTTCTCTTAATTACATTTTCCATTTTGGACAGATGGGAAGAACACAACGCAGAAACATTGATGGTAGATCCGCAAGGAGAGCTCTATATTATATCAAAGGTTGACGGAGGAAGGGGAAAATTGTATCATATCCCCAAAGAAGCGTGGGTGGAATCTTCCCATCGCTATCACCTGACGGGAGGGCGTGAGATTCCAACCCCCGATCACGGGAGGGGCCCGGTAGCGGGCGACATTTCCCCCAACGGCCAGGAGGTCCTTATCAAGACCTATCATAAAATTTACTACTGGAATGTTGGGGATAATCGGGACTATATGAGCGCTTTAATGCACACTCCGACACAGGTCCCTTACATCAGCGAACACCAGGGAGAATCCGTTTGCTGGGAAGCTAATGGGAGTGGTTATTATACCATTAGTGAGGGGACATCAGAGGCATTACATTATTATAAACGGCTATCATGATTTGTTCAAATTGTATATTTAATTTTGAATTAAATGAAATCATGTGTTGGTTTTCATTGAAGAGAGTGGAATCAATGTTAACAGCAATTAATAGATTACCTTCATTGAACAATCACTAAACCTTTAGAGTACCCATCGTCGCAAACCACGGCCATATGTTCGATCCTCTCCCATTCTGGCCGTGGTGAGACGAGAATATTTCGTAGTTCATTAAAGTATTGACCAATGCGCGTAAAGCATATTCGGAAATTGACCTTTCATGCGACCTTCGAACATGTTCAATACCCAATCGCAGTGAACGAAATACTATGGCACGCCAAATTCACAAAAATGAGATAAACCTAGTTTCACAATTGATAAACTAGGTTTATCGACTGTAAACTATAGTTTACAAACTGTAAACTATAGTTAACGATTCGTTAAGTATAGTTAACGATTCGTTAAGTATAGTTTTCATCTGTAAAACTATATTTAACGGTCGTTAACTATAGTTTACGAATGCTAATCTAAGTTTATCTGTCTGAATAAAGCGTTAACAATAGATTTTGTTGATAAACATAGATTCACG
>PRKT01000103.1:322135-343843 GCA_003671525.1 Saccostrea glomerata | reverse complement strand
ATTTGAAATTTCACCCTGTATTATTGAGAACCAAGAAAGTTGTAGGCATTTAAAGTTTTAGCCAATCAGATTGCAGCACACGTGCATGTGCGTGCGTTCATGATTATTCTTATATCATGCTGTAGATCTTCATGATGTAAGACTATGATCAAAATTTCAAAGGATTTTGTCAGAAAACAAAATAGATATTTAGACTTTTAGTTTCAGCCAATCGCAGCGAAGGGCACCTGCATGCGCGTGAGATCTTGCTATTTTGACCATGTCATCATGTCTATACTACTATTATATCCTTATATTATGAGTTTCAAAGCATTTCATCCAATATTTAAAAAGTTACGGCTAAATCTATTATATTGGTCATTTCAGGTGTTACACGTGCGCGCACATGCACGCACGTGCGCGCAAAATGACCTTCGTTCCGCACATCTACATAACATATCTAGTGACCCTAAAAAGGTTTCACCTAGATCGGATGAGTAGTTTACGAGAACACTCGCGGACAAAAAAGTACCGGAGAACAAAGAAAAAATTCAGAAAAAGTAAAAACAATATGTTCCCAAACTTCGTTTGGGGAACATAATTAATAGGTTATCTTCATTGAACAATCACTAAAACTTTAGAGTACCCATCGTCGCAAACCACGGCCATATGTTCGATCCTCTCCCATTCTGGCCGTGGTGAGACGAGAACATTTCGTAGTTCATTAAAGTATTGACCAATGCGCGTAAAACATATTCGGAAATTGACCTTTCATGCGACCTTCCAACATGTTCACTATACCCAATCGCAGTGTACGAAATACTTCTGATGTAATTTGGCGATGGAAACAAAACTTGTCATTGACTGAATATGACGTCACAATAGAGAGGCGTAAATATTCAAGATTACGACACTTTTAGTGCTCAAGCAGCCACGGGTAGGAGAGAGCTTTATGCGGATTCCGGACCGTGGCTTGGGACGATGTAGAGTACCGTACAAGTGGAAATTTTTAGCGAGCCGATCCGTCCATAAAAACTGGTGTTTTATTTTTAGATGTAATTTTAGTGATTTTAAAGTGTTATTACAATTAAAACGCAATCAATCTGAGAGATATTCAATTTTAGCAATCTCAGCTAAATCTCGCTAATAATGCCAAAATTAAATCCTCGCTAAAAATTCTGCTTATATATATGAACCATTTTTGAGTTCCTTCGAATTTCTGCAGACGTAAGTCTGGCTAGCACCCAAAGACTTTTTGAACTTGGAGTTTGACACACTTTTACACAAAAAATTCCAAACTTTTACTTTGGTGGTAACTTTTGCACGATAGATACTAGGATTTTCATAGTTCGTGTATGCATTCTTTGTGGCAAGACCTTTACTTGGTTACCAACAATTTTGACCTCTTGACCTTGGAGATTTTTGTCACAAGGAGTACATGTGACCCTTTGACCTTTACCTACTTTTTAAAAACAAACCTTGGCCATAACTTCTGCACGTTTAGGGCAAAGGCTTTCATACTTCATATATGTAGGTCTTGTGACCAAAACTTTAACCTTGGTCATAGCTTTTGAGCAGTAAGGGCTAGGGCTTTCATACTTCACATATGAAATTCTTGTGAGAAGACCTTTCATTGGATACCAAAAATTTTGACCCTTTGATCTTGACCTTGACCTACTTTTTTAAAAAAAAACTTGGCCATAACTTTTGCATGTTTAGTACAAAGGCTTTCATACTTCACATACATGTATGTAGTCCTTGTGACAAGATCTTTCTTAAGAAACCAACAACTTTGACCCTTTGACCTTGGAGTTTGACCTATCTTTCAAAAAGTTTAACCTTCGCTATGTAGCCATACGGGGGCATCAGTGTTTCACATACACATCTTGTTTTTTTTTAATTTAAAGTTTTCAAGCTACCAATATTTTCTTGCCTTACTCCTACACTTTCATGAGGATTGAGTGGGGTGTTTGTGCATCAATGTTGAGAAATATTTTTCAAATCTCAATTTGTTAAACAACTTCCTTAATGAATGCCTTTCAACACTGTACCTTTGGTCAATATTATTTATAAATTATTTCCTATTTGACATCATTTTCATGAGAAAGTTCATATTTATATAGCATACTGTCTCTTAGAGCAGTTTTGGGATAAACCCTAAGTTTAACAAATAACAAACTCTTGTTTTATGCTATCATTGGACTGGTCATCCCCATGACATATTTATTTACAATTCATAAAAAGACAACCAGTTCCATTACATCTAGACGACAGTAAAATAATAAAGGGGCCACACAAATTGTACAGCAAGACATCAGCCAACGAACCTCATACCCCTCCCCCTCCAATGGCAACAGAGGACATGACAAACTAATAGTCAATACACATATAAAATCAATCACAGAGGGGTAAATTTAAGTTTTGAGAAAACCATAACTAAATACAGCAAATTTAAACATACATTGGGTTTGTAATGGAAGAAAAAATTCCTGCACAGAGAAACTGACAACTTGACTTTCAGTAGCTCAAAAGATTGTTCCAAGTCAGTCATCTAACATAATACACTTTTAGTTATGTGTGAAATAAATCCTCTAACATTTCATTTTGCAAAATATTTGCCAGCAATATTTTTACAATGGTCTCTTCTGAATACATGCATCTAACCTATTGTATGTATCTATGCTTCATAAATCACATTCTTTCAACCTCTCTACATATATTTTTCCCAAAGTATATACCTTTGAAAATGTATGCAATTTTTTTTAATATTTCTCATTTAACAGACTTTTGGTATGAAAAAGTATACACACAAATTTGATTCAAATTAAAAATCAAAAGATAGAGACAGTATGAAAACACTACGAGAAAAATACATAAGTGAATTGATAAAATTTTGCATATAATGCATCATGATAAAAAAAAAATTCTGACACCAAAACAAATATGAAGTGGCTGGGTTGGAGGGGGAGCCATTCCAGTTTAAAGCTACCTAAAATAAACAACAGTTCTAATTTTGGATGTCAGAGTTTTGGGGGTGAATTATACATTGACAATTAAAATAGCACTTTCAGCAATAATGCATGTAAAACTGTTTTCCATATTGAACAATCTAAGCATCATTTCAATGTATAATTGCATCCTGACAGTCCATTTAAAACTTTCAACACATTTTGAAACTTTTAAAATAGATCACAGTCTCTAATTATGGAAAAAAAATCATGTACTTATCAATGAAATGAATTGTCTACAGCCAACAAGAGATTGAAAATTGCTCACACATCACATAATTTGTATATCGGGACAAAAAAAAAGTAATCTGTGTCAATAAAAACAAACATGTATGCAAGAGACATGTTCTAAAAAAACTTAAAACAAAGAAGTTGACCTGGTAATATTTTTATGGATTTTAATGAGTTGAAATAAAAGCATACTATATAAACTCATATTACATTGAGATCAATTTTTTCAGGTTTCAGTGATAACAAAATACAAACATTATACAGTTAGTAGGGAAAATGTTAAAATAAAAATTCAATTAAAAACAAGTTCTGCAATGACCTTTAGATGTGTTGACTATGAAAAAAAAATTAAATAAAAATTAATTCTGAATGTAGGATATGATCAAAGCTGACTATTTTAATGACAAAATATGTAATGAAAGCCCTGTGGATTCTAAAATAGGAAAACTCTGACCATATCCATTTTGAGAATAACACAATAGAAATCAAATTACATGTCACAAAAACACACTGAACAAAATAACCGTCTCTAAAGCATTACTCGCAACATACACCATCTTTGACAATTTCATTCTTCATACGTGGAATCTTGGATGCCGACATTTGAAAAATGGCCTTGACATTTGATGCTGTTAATTAAAACTGTTGTTTAAAAAACACTTAAAATCATTCCCTGGTTTGGCAGCTAAATCAATTAATGGCTCTTTAACTGCCAAACACAAGTCTGGCTGATGTCTTTTAAAATTAAAAACAACAAAATAAGTACAGGAAAAAAGATAGGGTTATATATGCATTAAAAGAATTGTTAAGTTTTTCCTAGAAAAATGTAAAACATCTTATTTTGCTTTTGAAATTTTTTCAACTACCATATTTGAATGATGACAGACTGCTTCTCTAAAATTCCAGTTGAGAATGAATGTTTCATACATCATACAATTTAAATCTCCAGTCTGTCTTGTCATGGACAAAAAACAATATACATGTACATCAATTTGTCAGTGAAAAAGGGGAGAGAAAAAATGCCAATCTGACCTCTTTTTACTTTAAATCTCACTGCAATGTTTGTGCCCATCTTTCGATAAAAAATAAAGAATAACATCAGAATTAACATTGTATATGAAAATTGCACAATGACAGATCACAGCTTTGACTGTTAAAAAGACACTAACAAAGATAATTAAAAGCAAAGTCATGTAATATCACATTCAGTCACTTTATATGTCAAAACATTGACTATCAAATGGAATTTTAGATCATTAATTTTCCAAAGAAAAAATTTCATTATCCACCATTAAATTGAATGTTTTTATGGCATTATTAATCAATTTCATTACATACAGTGCTGCAATGCAAGAGAAGGGTACAAGCTAAATCAAAATATCGAAAATTTTTGCGGATGTGTTTTTGTAAGAATGCAAAAGGACAAAGTAAAGGATACATGTATTTGTGGCCCCATTTGAACACGTATACAGTAGATTTCTGACATCGAACCTCACGCCTTTTTACAGACATGAGTGTATTGGGTTTTCTCTCAAGTTTTGAATACTCTTTGTAAAATTATGAAAATGGATTTATATACAAAATTGTTAACACAGTTTTTGTTTCCCTTGTTTACAAAGAATATCAAAAAATGGAGATAAAACACCTTATTAAAAATTGGCAAAATCCACAGCCCTCTACCAAAGCAAAGAAAATGGCACCACTTGCCGGGATTACTAGAAAAGGCATAGGAAAGTCAATCTTAAGTTGAAGGAGATTCTTTAAAATATCTTGTGGTAATAAATGAAAAAAAAAGTTTTAAGGATATCCGATCCTCAGCCAGGAAGGATAACTCCAAAAATTAATATTTAATTTGAAATGCATCAAAATGAAGCTTGAAAATGAAATTTTTTCATGCAACAATTTTCATTTTATTCATCTTTATAAGATTCAAGGTTTTTGGAAGTCTTAGAAAGGTTAACATTTGTACCCTATTAAAGGGAAAAAAATAATACAGTTTTAGAGAAATAAGATTTCCTTGAATCCAGCCTTAGATACCAAAGCTTATTAGCATGATATGAAATAAGAAGTGAGTTGTGGTGTCTTGCAATGATAGCAAAAGCCTTTTACACTATGTATTATAGAATACATGACGGAAATAGAAGACAATAAATACCAAATAAGTATAAAAATCATGACAATTTCTCTAAATGCCTGGATACCTATCGTTTTTTTTTACCTAAAATATACTTGTTAATCAATTTGACATTAGAAAATGCATTGCTGATATTCTAATTCGCTTTTTCTGCAAAAATATTGGAGATTTGACAATTTTCTCTGTATAATATGATTCACTTTAATCTTTAACTTTAAAGAAATACTGTGGATAAATTTACATAACTTTGTGGATTCAGAGATACATGTACTTTTATGAGTAATTTTGATTATTTAACTGCTAATTTTATAAACCTGAGGATCGGACTATCTTAAGCCTTAAAGAAACAGTTTTTACATTTAGTTGTTTGAATTTTGTCTGTATTTTTTTTGTAGGGTTGCCAAACATTTTAAATTCTCTTGTAATGCTTCATGTTGAAATGGAAAACCATAAATACTCTGCTTTAAAATGCTTAAAGGCAAACAGTATCTTAAGCTACCCATTTAAAAAAAAAATACAAAGTTGATTATTTCACCTTGCACTGCATGTACAGAGATTTAAAAATCACAGATGTAAATCTTGATAATAACTAAAACAATTCACTGAGCCCTGAACTGAGCTCTCTCACAGAACTACTGTAGCTGATCAAAGAGAATACTGGAAAATCAAGGACTAAAATATTGAATCTTTCCTCCTTCTAGCTGCCACAAAGTGTTTTGATCCACATGAAAATGCTGCCATTTTCTTTTCCTGGGTGACGACTGCAATGTGCAGAAGAATGTTCTTAATTGCTCTATGAACTTGCTGACACTGAGTTGGAATCTTCCACAGTGGGTGTTGAATTGTGGTTTTGATAACTTGTCAAACTTTCATATCCTGAGCCATTCTGAACATAAGAAGTACCAAGTCCATAAAGGTGTCCACAATATTTGGCATCATCAATATTGTCCTCAAAGAACATCTGAAAAAAAATTAGAATGTAAGTGTATAAAGAAATCTAACAGATACAGTGTACTAAGAGCAGAAAAAAATCCAAAAAAAAAAAATTCATAATAAATAAAATTTATATTAATTTGCAAGTAAACAAAGTTGCAAGATTGCAATATTTGCAATATTGCAATATTGCAATATTTGCAATATTCAATCAAATATAAAATTTCCAACCAAAAAAATTTACTTCTTCACAATGGAAATTCTTTTAATAAACAAACAATAGGGCTGCAAACAAATGTAATTTATTACAAAGTTTTGTTTAAATGGTTAATAGAAATTAGCAAAACATGAATCTTTACCTCTCTCATTTTGAAGAAAGCAGCTCCTGTCAGTAAGCTATCACTTCCAGCCTGATGTTGAGGGCCGATCCTTGTAATCTACAAAGTCATGACAATGATTTAATACATCTATGATGTACTTTCAACCCACACCTTATAACCTTACGACTAATTTATACTTGGAAATATGCTTATGCTTGGCAGGAGTTTTTTTTTTTTGTGAAAAATGTAATTGGCATTCACATCTTTCCTTTTACTACCAATCAATTAGGAAACTGCAGAACACCTCAGATATAAAACTTCTCATTTGAATATATCAATAAACAGTATGAAAATGACAAAACTTAATTACTGATTCCTGCATTTGATTTTTAAAACAACAAATTTCACTTCAGAAAACCTTAAGTATTAAAAAATGTGAGCTGTGGAATGTATAGCAAAGATATAAAAAGACATCTTGATCGTAAAGTGGTTTATTTAGAAACATGTTGTTATCTATTGAAACCTAACATAAAGCATGATGATGTCACAAAAAAGCTAATGTTATGTATAAGCATGGATAATCCATGATAATGTGATTTAATAATTTAAAATTACCTCTAATTGTTCTGCCACTTCCTGTAAACCTCCTTTTAAATTTTTACAACTCTTCATTAGATACTTGACATCGTAGATGTTGGGAAAGTAAATCCTTAGATATTCAAAGAAATCGGCTTCTTCCGCTGGTAACTGCGTATTGGTTAAAATCTTCAGGAGGTAACCAAAGTCATAACCACTGAAAATCACAACAAACATTAATTTAAACCACTGGATAAATAACAGTACAATAAATCAACAAATTTCAGCTTCCCTATCATGCCTATTGGTACAGTCATGTTTGAAGAGATGCATCACAAGGTTTTAGACAATCTATAACATTTTAAGCAATCTTCATCAAGAAAGTTTACATACTCATACATTTGTAATTAACAATTTAATAATGCAGTTCCCAGTCAAGCTACAGTCTAACAATCTGAAACTCATCATCAACAATTATCCTGATACATGTACCTACCATTTTAAGTACAATTCAGGAATAACATTCTTTTATAAATTTCTTTACCTGTGAAATGAGAGCCATTTGACTTGTTCGCTTAGCACTATTCCTGATGTCATTAATAATTCAGCAAAGTCATTTACATCTATCCCCTCTTCCTCATGCTTCTTGAACTGAATGCCTGAATGTTGTAGCAAGTCTATCGACTCCTGAGCATACATTTCTTCTCTGAAATATTTTAAAAAAATTCATCATTGTAAAATTTATCAAAATCTATGTATATTTTGATTTCATTTATTTTGAACTCTATATAAATTATGAACCATCAACATACCCCTTTAGTCTTCTAATACTTACGTTAAATTATATCTAAAATTGAACTGCCACGTAGAGATTGGGGACGGCGTCTGTCCATTTTCATCCATAAATGTAAGGCCCACCTGGATGATTTTTAGTAAGTCTACATTACATCTTAGAAGTTGATACTGATAGTCTGATGTGCTTCTGAACTCTCCTATAGGCCTCGCTACAACTCCTGGAAATTCTGTATCCTATAGAAAAATAAATCATAAGATATACTTTGGTATTAGTTCACCTCCAAATTCAATTGCCTTTGCTCAACCTCCCCTTGGTAACCAAATAAACTGCCAATTTCCCATTAATCCTACACTGTAAAATTATGATAGTTTGTCAACTACATTTGAATTACTATCAGATGAATTGACTAGTAGACATGTCTGATTTTTACTGAAAAAACTCAAACTTCTATGTAACAAAATGCTGCATTAAATGAATACAAACCATAGCAACAAATCTGTATCGCTGAATAACATGGCGGATCTTTTTGAACTCCTCTTCCAGATTGCTGTTCCAGACATCTTTGATGCCATACTCAGTCTGTGCTACCGAAGGCATATCAGCATATCTGCTCTTACCAAACCCTGCCTTCCAACACTTCTAGATTAAGTTTCACACCTCTCCTAATCTATCAAACAATGAATGTGATATGAACATTATTTTCTTTCATAAAAACCATCAATAAAATTTAAAGGATAAGGCTTACTTTCTGTCCTCCAACACCTTTTTCAATTTATAAAGTAGATACACAAACTTCTAATTTTCGGAATTATTTTTGAACATCAAGGATGTTAGCCCTGCGAATAATCTACTTGCCTGAGAAAATAATTGTCTTTGATTTTAGCGATAATTGAATGAGGCCAGATCACCATAACTTCAATCCTGAATCTATATGCACTAATTCCATACCCCTTTGCTTGTTAAACTTTGCTAACAATGCTAGTATCGTAGTTGAATTGAGAAAGAATCTACTAATATGAAAATTTTAATGTTTGGGAAATTTTAACATGCCCAGTCTGGCATCCAAAATTGCAAATCTGTTCACCTGAAACAAGATTTGTGCATCTCAGGTGGCCAGGCTCACAATTCTCTCAAACAATGTTTCAACGAGGATTTCAATTGGATAAAATTACTGATAACATAGATTTTAAAGGCTTCCATGGAGCTATAAATACAGGTTGGTGTATGATCAGGAGATGCTCACTCCTCCATGGTGCCTGATCCCACCTTTGATGTTTTGGAGGTCCGTGTTTGCTATGCTCCTCTTTTGTAATGTATTGTTTAATGGACTCTTGATTTTGAATACTGTCCATTATCTCCATATGTTTCATCAATAAAAATCATGCATAATTATATAATTTAAAATTATACCCTACTTCTAAGCATCAAACACTTTCTATTCATAACAATTATATACTGGACTCAGTATTCATTCATCTGAATTAATTGTCATTTATTTATTTAAGCAGTTAAAAGATCACATTTATTTGCAGCAAACATATTCATGCCTATGTGTTAAGCTTTGTTCCTGTGTTGACTAAACCATGTTAACCAGTAAAGCATTACAAGTAGTTAAATTTCAAGCAAAGTAACAGAAACTAACACAATGCATGCATGCTACATACAAATTTTAACGTTCAATTCCTGAATTGACACTGGATTTAATTTTCTCAGTTTATATTACTTACACTTATCTATATTCAAGATATTGTGCTTAACTGCAGGAGCAATTAAATAATCAGTGAGTAGTGCTGAGGCGTCTACATTTCTTTTTACAATGGTCAAGTCTTCACACTACAAAATTACACGCATGCTCTGAAAGGCGGAAATCAGACTATCGCAGAATTTGATGACGTTCATAGACTTCCTGTTTTCATTTGACTAAAAAGTTGTGTCGTGAAAGCTGTCAAAATATACAACAATGAGTTGGATCTTTGGAAACAAAAACAAAAACACTTCTTCATCACAAACAAATCTACAGGCCCACAGGACAAAACAAATTGATTCTCTAAAGAAAGCGAATTTGAAGTAAGTAACCATAAATGTTTCCATAATATTATTTGTAAATATTTCATGACTCATACTTTCATGAGATCTAGTATAAAATACATAGAAAATGACGAAACAGTTTAATGTCAATGTTTTTATTCCAGAAAATTTCTAACAATAAAACTTCTGTTGTAGTCCAATTGAAGTTCTACCAAATACAGAATACAGGATAACATTTGTTACAGGAAACAATAACATTACTTTAGTTGTGTAAGTAGAATTTACTTTAATAAAAATGTCAGCATATCTGTATATTAATTCTAAAAATAGCTGTATTTCGATCATTTTAAAGCCATATATGGCGTATGTACAATGAAAATTATTAGAATAGAATTATATGAACTTATTATTTGTATCATTACTTTATATAAAGATAGAACTTTTCCTTAAATTACAAAATCTAAGTCAATTGCGTTATAAAGATATCACAATTTAATTTGGATTCTCGGAATTTTCTCCGACTTGGAAGAAAATACAAAAGATTTAAATAACACATTACAGAGAAGATAAAATCGTATTATTAGTTGAAACGAGGTGTTTTCCGTGTTCAGAATTGTATGAAAAGCTTTAATTTAAATGTATTAACTATATTTCTTTACTTAATTTTATTATTTTTAAAAAATATATTTTTTTGATCAGTTACGCCATATATGGCTTTAATACTTTTGAACATCTTATAATATTCCATTAAAAAAAATCTACAGGATTCATTCATTCTCCAAACAAATTAGTAAAAATGATTTGTGAATCGATAAGGATAGGCCTGCCATCTCTTCAGGGTCCTGAGTACAATCATGCCAATTGTGGCTGTTGAACCCCCTTCAACTTAAACAGGGACATGTTTCTGCTCTGCTGAGATGATCCATGACCTCTGGCATATATCAATCCATGACACACATCCAACCAGTGTAACATATAGGGTTAAACAAGCAAAAAAAAAAAAAAATTATGGACCCACGGCAGGCTTTCGGTGTCTTAGTGAATGGGATGCCATTATTAATGGCATATTGTGTCAAATATAAACTTGAATCATGTGCCATTCAAAAGAAATCACCAAAGTTGAAATTTTAGAAAATTAGGTCAAAGATAAAGGCCACGTTTAAGGGTTCAAAAATCATTGCATGCTCAGAAACATCTTGTCACAGGTAATGCATATGCCAAATATGAAAACCCTATCACTGTTCAACCAAAAGTTATTTTGAAATATAACATTTTTGAAAAGTACGTCAAATTTCAAGGTCAAGGACATGGGGGGGGGGGGGATCACAGTATATTTGGAAAGGTCTTGTCACAGGTAATGTACAGTCATAGATGTCATGTTTTTTTTTAAATTTTAGATCTCTCCCTCCCCTGTTTCCACAAGATCCACCCTCAATATCAGTTCATCCCCCAGTATATCATCCATGGGTCGACTCAGCATCGAAAATTACCAACTGTCCAAATCTCTCATCGGTAAGTTAAAAAACAGGATGAAATAAAACTTATCAGATATTATAAGGAAAGTATCTTGTAATTTATTACTGTATTACTGTTGTATTAAATCCGAATTGCCTTTCTTTCCAGTTTTCCATGCATTCCAGTCTAGCTGCAGTAGTTCAGTCCATTATTGATGAATTTAAGTTGCACCCTCCTCAACTTCAATCAAATAATTTGTAAGCATCAGGCCTTGCTATATTATGTTGAAATTTTAACACTTAGTTGGAACTTATCCTTAGAGAACTAGGACACTAGCTATTTTGATAAACCCAATTTTAAAGCAGTAAAAAGACTCTGCAAGTACAAGCAAAGGAGTTATATTTTACTTAAATATCTCGAAAGTAATTAAAATTCTAGATTTATCAAAGTTTAGCTTTCTGTTTAATATTTATATTTTCTTTTGTACTGTAAAGGAATAAATTCATGACATTCCTATTTTTATAATTTTCAGTGGTGTAGTGGGACCTCCTCCATTTCCCCCGGCTACTTCCTCAGTGTCTGGTTATTCTAGCTCCGGGGGGTTGTCCGGTTACTATCAGCCCCCTGGTGCTCAGTATGGAACCAGTCAGCCAGAACCAATGCAAGGCACTGAAAATTCCTCAGAGGTACAAAAACAATGACACTAGACTAGATGTTTTAAATCGAAATGTAGCAGAATTATTCATGGACAGAATATGACAAGTTTTATTTGTCTGCTTTCTAGCAGGATGGAGTATCTTTAGGGAGAGTTCCTGATGTGTTTACAGCCTTTCCAGATCTCAAAACAAAAAGGTTTGTAAGATTACTTCACATGGATTTTTTTTCACACATAATCTATTATTTCATGTTTTACTGTTTATATATATATCTAATAACAACTGACAACTACTTTCATACACATGCATGTATATTAGCAGACATGAAATATACACAATTATCTTCCTTTTGTTTTTTTTATATGTCAATAATGTCATCTGTATCTTTTAAAAACAAGATACTTTTTTAAAGTTTTTATTATCTATTCAGTTTAATTTATTTTGATTTTATTGAAGTGACATAATAGATAAGGGGATGTTTATTTGGGGGTGGGATGGGTGGTTTGAAGGTTTTAAGAATTATTTTTATTAACATAATTGCATTCTATTTAACACTTTTTTTCTCCCAGCCTTACACAATTGTATGAATTACAAGATGAAGAAGACAAAATTTTAGAAATGATCCAGAAATTACCAGAGGTGGGAAAATTTGCTGAGGAAAGAGAGAAAATTTCCAGTGATTGCATCGAATTGGCTAGTAAGTTCCTTGTACAATTTTTATAGTCTATGAAGTAGTGGGTAGTAAAAAATGTATTCATATGTCTTGATATTAAATATGAAAAATCAATTTCATGATTGGGGCTTTTTAAATTTCTATTTCATTTGAATATACATGTGTTTTCAATTTTTCATTGTCTTTTGCTTTTATTTGAATAAAAAAACAAGACAGAAAAATATAAGGCACTACCGAAAAAATATACATTTCTTGATATATGCCAATTATGTTTATTTGCAGGAAGCAATTTAAGTTATAAACCAGTACTGGAACAACTCAGACAATGGATTTTAGAAAAGGTATGGTGCCAATATTATTTATGGTGAAGTTATTTTTTCAGGGCATTTATTTTCCATTTTTTATGTTCATAATTTATCTTTCTTAGAGTACCGGGTATCTTATTGAGGTGTCAAAATTTGGGAAATGTGGAAATTCTTTATTTGTAGAAAATTTGTTTGCATGAATACATTTTACATTTCAAATATAATTTATAGAACAATGTTTATGAGAGAGCACAAGAAGAGTTTGAACAACATCAGAAGAGACTAATGACCAGATCTGAGGATTTTCATCCCTCTGTGATCCAGAACAACCTTAAGGTGGCACTAATGGAAGCAGAGGAAGAATCTGAAAGCATTGTAGATCAGTTCCTTGAAAGTGAGTAGCATTTAGAAATGATTGTTAGATTTTAAAAATGTGAAAGAATATCAGGGCATTGTCTGATTTGTATTGATCTCTCTCTCTCTTTCTCTGTCTAACAACTACATGCATACATGAAATGAAATCTTTTCATGCCATCATATATACTGGGGATATCTCATACCTGTATGTTACATGTGCATGCTACTCATACAAAAATTTATATTTGCTGACTATAATTTATTTTCAGAAAAAATGGATGTGGAGGAATTTAAACAGAGATTTATTCAAACAAGAAGTGTAAGTATTATTTATTCATTATTCAGTTTTAGAATATCAATAAAATTCAAGAATACAAAAGCAGTAAATATCTATGGTGATTTACTTCAATTATCACCTGATTTATTTATTTTTATTCTGTTTGTCATATAATTTTTCTTCATTCTAGTTGTGTCATGCCAGAAGGTCTAAAGATGAAAAATTAACTCAAATAATACTACAACATGGATATAGAAGCTGAAAAATTCACTTTGCAAGAGTTTTGAGGCGGATAATCCGGTCCCGAATTTGTGTTGGAAATCGATTCTTAAAAAGTCACATGAAAATATTCGCATCCATTATGAATGAAAACATGTATGACGATTTTTGTCTGTTTGATTTAAACAGGGTTTAATCTCTATAATTTGTATCATGAGATCTAGAGACTGGGCATCCAGCATTGCTTTATCATATAAATATACATGTCCTTCCACCCATATTTATCATTTTATTAGTATAAGCTCAGCAGATACTGAATATATTGCAACTTCCATACAATACTTTTGAAGAGAAAGAAGTCCATCATTATTTTAGAAAGTGTAATCATGTAAAATTTGAAATGATTCATGCTTTTCATTTTCCTATTCAACTGGAACATTTAATGAAAACTTTTCTTGTATTACTGTATTTTTGTTTACGTTACATTTGTTAAAGATACATGTACATGTGTGTAGTCCCTGTGCAATACATTTTTTAAATGTTCCCTGGTAGGCAAATGTTTTTAAAGAACAGATGGTATTTTATTCATTGCTTTCATGCAGACATTTGTTCTAATAATGAGTACTTTGTATTTGCCTATTAACTTACCATTGTTATGTTTCAATAAAAGATTTGATAATGAAATGCTTGATGTGAGGTTTCATATAAAAGTATATATCTGACATGGATTGCAAGTATAATTTAAATTTTAACAAAAAAGTCAAAAAGTGTATGTAATTTGTCATGCACTAAATCTTGTTGTGTCAAGTTTTTTGTGAATGAAAGAAGACGGTTGTTTAAATCTGCAGTTACAAAAATTGATATGTGATAAAAGCTATTGAAAAATAAATATTGTTAAACATTAATGGTGTCGCTTGTCTGAGTAAAATGTATTATATGTACAATTGTATATCGTTATCTCAAACATCCATATCTCAAATACCATGGCATTTTCCAGTGATTTGGCAGTATACATGGTTTGACTATATTAGAGTATGAATTACACTTGAAGTCCATGGAAAGTATCCTTTTTAAGTAAATTATACAAGCTTAACACATTTACATTACTCCAGCATGCTAGAGGTTCACCGAAAGATACTATTGACTCGGCACCACATGTGTAAGGAGTGAAAGGAAATTGACGAAGGCCCTTTAATACTTGTAGGAGTAATATTTTCAACAACAGGGGAAAAAGAGTTTTAAGTCAAAGTTGTAAGACTTTGGCCATAATGCTTAGCTCGGAATCATTTTGAATTCTTTATACCTTTATACATGTATTTAAACTCTAACCTTCTGGCTCTGGGGCCATAATAATTAGATGAGCTCTCCTTTGTCCTCAGTTTCACTTTACAGGAAGGAATATATCGTGGACAAGTGAGATGAGGATCAAAAGTGAGCTTGTGCAAGTTTTGTGACCTCAGAGTCTGATTGTATGATCTTTTCTAAAATCACCAATGCTTAAGATTACCATAGTTAAACATTACTACAATGTTCAATCATAGGTAAATCTGGAAATAAAAGAAGTCGGTATGATAGGACTCCCTTTTTGCTCAACATAAATGATTTTCCTTTCATTCAATACCAATCAAAGATATCCCTTGATGAAGATCAAAATACAATTAACCAAAAAATATAAACATTTTAAAATAGTTTAATAAAAATTAAAATGTCATGTACATATATAACTTCCAACTCAGATGCACACAACAATTAAAAAGTGCATCAAGAATTCAAGAGGGCAGAAATTTGTTTATTTTGAAGACAACATTTTGATAAATCAATATATACTGTCACTTTTTTCAAAATAAAAGACAAGTAAAGTAATGATTATGAACTATAATTTCCACTTTCAGTTAATATTACACATAGAATATGCACATGCACTAGAGAGAGCCAATCTTTAAATATAAAAGCCCTCAAGGTTGAATGATCTATTAATAATGCAAAGATTCATAAAAAATAAAAATGAAGGCTTTTAATATATACTCTTGGTAATTCTAACCCCTTGCCTTTTGGGAAAATATTAAAAACTTTCAAAGACTAATGCAAACGTATCTGACAACCATAGCACAAGAGGAAAATAGTGTAAAAAATAAAACCTGCATCAATCAAACTTAATAAAAAACACAGTTTTCCTTCCAAAAGTTAAAAACAGATGTGCCTGCCACACTGAAAAAAGGTAGTACATGTATGTGTTTAGTTTAAAAGGTAATTTTACAGGACAATATACATGTATAAAATTTTGAACATTTCGTCACTTAAAGTTTCTTGGAACATTTTCAAGAGCAACATACTAAATTCTTCTGTGTGTGAAATAAACTGTGATTTGTACAAGTTTCTTTTAAGAATTATCAATGCATACACTAGTGTAATAATAGATTACCACAATAAAACATGCATAATCTGAATACAAGAAAAATTTCATAATTTCTATTCCAGATGACCAACCAAATATTACAATAACTTTGAATAAAATAATTTAATAATAATACCGGTATAAAATATTCAATATGTTAGCAATGTTCAAAATAAAGAGAGAACACAGTTTTCCTGAATAAAATTGAGTCCTCGTCAAGATAGCTGACATGATGTTTTATTTGCTTCTCTACGCTGAGCGGCTTCTTGCTACAATAGAAAACAGACAAGGCTGAATTCTAACCTGTTTTCTATCTTGCTGCCAACAGAATCTGCTGTAAAAGGGAAAGGAAAATAGAATTTCAACATAATTTACAAAAACTTGTATAATGGTTGTGTTGATTTTTGCTTTGCATGATTACAAGTAATGAAAATGGAATGTTTGTATTCTTTGCAGGGAATAACCCTGGCTTATTATCTTCAAATTTTAAGGTGTCAAAACTGTCATCAATATCACATTTTAAAACATATCAAGATCAACTTCTGTGTTGAGAAGCACATAGCTTTTGAGATTTCTATCTTGTTTTTAATAAATCAAATGGACTTTTGAGACTTACCCTTCTCCTCTGTTCTCGCTGGTTCTCTTCCTGACTAGCTGCTATGGCCTGAGCTAAAAGTAGGTCCTCTTTTTCCTGTTGTGTCAGTCTGAAAAATATGATTTCTGTATGTATTCAATCTGTTAACTTTCTAAAACCAGCTATAGTTATAAAACTATATCAATGTTTCAAATTTATTTACAAATATGAATCAAGAGAAAGAGAGTAATATTTTGTCCTTACGGTTTTGAAGGTGCTTCTGGCTGAGATGAATTGGCCAAAGATTGTTGAATTGCCTGTGCTAATGCCTCATCTTCTGTCTGTAATAAGGAAATGTAGAGTTCAATAAATCAATTGTAGGAAACAAGTGTCTACAAAATATTAATACTGATCACAATGTGAATGTAAAGATCCTATGTTTTTGCTACATGCAATAACAAACTAGAGGCATAGGAGGGGAAATTGATATCGAGATTTGTTTCCTTTAAATCATGCTAAATAGAATATAATGAACCTACCATTCCCCCCTGAACAGATTGGGCTGCAGCAGCTTGCCTCTGTCTTCTCTCACTGAAAAAAGATGAGGTATTATGAAATTCATTATTTACCAATATTTTTTAATACATACATGAATATTACAAAAGAAAGTTTTTATAGAGCCCCACTTGTCTAGTTCCCTGCCTAGCTGTGACAAAGGTGTTGTCTGAGGTTTTGCTTTCGGTTTACTACTAGCACCACTTGTTGTCGGCTTACTGGAAGACTGCATATTTCTAAATATAGCTGCAGCACTGGAAAAAAATGCATTTGATTATTTTTATTGTTCGACACTGAAATAAAGATATATATTTATATATCAAAAGTATGATACACTTTATTTGCTCCATTTCAAGATACAATACTAAAATTTCAGAGAAACGTACACAAAAGTCATGACATGTTTTCACTTTGTTGTCAAGAATTGATGGTTAAACTTAAAGCAACACTTCTCATCTCTGGGCTGATAAAATAGCTTAGCCTACTTTTTCTTGTATCCAGTTGGATTTATAACTTAACATTAGCATTACATTACAACTTTTGCTATTTCTCCTTACCCCATCCTTGACACCCCCCTCCCCGTGTCCTGGAACCCTTTACAGTCGTGATCGGTCTCAAAGCGGTGCTTCAGACAAAAATTCTGTTGACATTTTTCACATAAAACTGGAACCAACTGTAAAAAGCATGAAAAGTAAATTGTATTACACATTCACAATGTTAACTTTCATAAATCAATTACTTGAGCTACACATCTGCTTTTTTTCCTGTTTTAAGTACTTAAATCTAATAGATTGAGGACAGTAAGACATTGATAAAGTGATGTGTAGACAGAAGCTTTAGTTTTTCATACCTCTTTCTGTTTGCACCCTTTGTATGAACATTTGTTGGTGTACACCTGAAATTTAAATTCAAGATGGTTACCGGAGTATTCATCAAGAAATAAGTGGATAAATGTACAGTCTTCGTAATAAAGTTAACAGTATTGATTCGATCTATCTGATTAAAACAATCTACATGATAGAATATAATGGCTTTAGATTTTTAAGATCATGTAAACAGTTATAAATGTGCATGGTACATCATTTTTTTCCTCTCTCAAATAGTCAATCAAAATATTACAGTTACCAAAATTCTAGAAATTAAAAGCTCTTAATCTAAAAACCTTAATCCTCCCATAAACTGAACATGGCATGGATTACTTTCATAACTATTTAGTGGCTTAATTTTTCCTATCTGACAAATGTCAAATGAATGATAACTTACTGAAAATGTATTTTATTTGACTTATGCGATACTTGGAGGAAATTGTTTTTTTTTTTTTACAAGTTAGCGTAGATTTGAACTAGCGCTTTCTGAATGTGCTTTAATTTATATGAAGATATGAAAACAAAACATTTCGTGATGTACGGGTACTTGATTTAGTGGATGATGCTTTCTGCAAAAGGTGCTAAATAGAATACATAGCCAAGTGATATAAGTTTACAGTATGTATAATTAAGTCTTCTTTCATGCTAAAACTACTTGAGATGTAGACTCTACGGAGACACGTCATACCTTTCTCCGTTTGCGGGCGGGGTCAGATTGACAATCCCGGTCTATATGTTGGCCTATCACCACATCCGGCATCTCCTCCTTCTTCACAGGGATTGGTGTGTTGCATAGTGGACAAACCGGTACCTGGTTATCCTAATTCAAAATATACAGATAGATGTTCAAGAACATGTTTTTATATTTTTAACATTAAAAGGGGGATTGAACTTGAATCAGTGCTTGAAATTACTATGCGTCCTATGGCCCCGCACATAAAAATTGCTATAATACATGTAGTAGATCTTTAGCAGGCCCGGCTAATGTTTACAGTGCATTTCAAATACTGCTGATATTCAATTCTTCATATAAATGAGGTGTTATCACTGACCTTTTTGTATGATTCCGTACAATTGTGGGTGTTGTAGTGTATATGGTCTCTGCTACAAAAGAAAGCAAGACATTCAAATCATTCATCCCAGAAAGGATTTTCAACTGCTGTTTTTTTTTATTGTTGTAACTAGATGATCTTATTTACAAGTTAGGAGGGAAAGGTGCCTGAAGTTTCCAGTGTGATCATTAAATACACGACCATTAAATATGTATCTTAATTTTGTCCTCGATGTTATTTTTACCATTATTTCAAGAAATTCAGGAAAAATTTTAAGAAAAGGAATACCTTTGTTCAATTTATTGAAAGGATCTAAAAATAAAAAACAATGTTCTCTTCAATTTACTGTAATACACAAGACTGTAAAATTCAGCTTACCAAAATATCTGAGAACAAGCATCACATTTCATAGGTAGAAAATCTGAAAGAAAATGTAATTTTTAGATATACATGACTCATTATTTCCTAAATCTTGAATATATACACTGATTATATAATATAAATTGAGTTTGTATGATGATAGGGCCAATCTACAGCAAATTAGTGGCTCTAAGATTTGACATATCCATTCCAGATCAACATCATGTAGTCAGTTCTGTACTTTATCCATACATTATAATTATTTTCAAATAACATACCAAGTTGTTTACACGTTTTTTCATAGCAATTTTGGCCTAAGTCTGGAAACTCCATCTTTTACAATGAACAAGTTATTCTACTTCTCTTCTACAGGTACTAAATGGTGACCAGTGACTTTGCTGTTTAGTTTTTCACATCGCTATTTATAAGTTTCGTGACGTCATATCCGTAAAGGAGTAGTCATTAACTAAAATACTTAGTGGTGGGGCTCAACTCCGAAGAATAAAATTTAATAGTAATTAAGAACGACAATACCAAATAAGAAAAAAAAAAAAAGTTTATTTTTATAATAGAAGTATTCAAATGTTAAATAATGTATACGCGCGCCATAAAGAGATTTAGTTTTTGTAACTAATTCATACTCCTGTCTAGAGAATCCCAGAATATTCTTAGCAGATACCACGGTAGGTCCCTGACGCAACTCAATATTTGTAGGAGGAACTGATATTGAACACATCTAGAATTCATTATTTTATTCAAATAAAAAGTCGATTTTGAACATATTTTTATAGTTAACACCCCCCCCCCCCCGGGCTGAAACTTTTTAAAACATTAAAATTATAACTTGAAATAAATTTATAAATTGAATTGAAAAATTATAACTTAAATTGGGATGTCACAACAAACTGGATTCTGAAACTCTTGAAACTTTCTTTTCTCTCTTGAAATTGATTCAAAACCCAATAGAAACATTGATTTATTTGGTAAATATTGGCTATCACCATGGATTTTGGTACTGGCATTTTCCTTGCAAGCATGCTACACTAGGATCGTTAATTGACATCTGTTAATTTTCAAATACTTGTAAAATAAATAAATAAATAAATAATAATAAAAAAAAACCTACGTAACATTGTAATATTTGTTACAGAATTATGTATTATTTTACTAAAAATTTCGGTAAAACCATTACCATGATTACAGTATTACGGTAAATTACGTATTTTTTTTATTTACTGAAAAATTCGGTAAAATTATTAAAAGGTACACCAACTCCTGTGCCCACTAGCTGTCATTTCATTCTAGCTACTATATCTATAAATTTTGAAATATTTGAAGGATCAAACGAAAAGAATTAATTTTAGTTTGGGAGGGGACACAACCACATATTTATAGGGAGTTGCACTACCAAGCAAAAATAACGTGCATATGATCGCTTAAAAAGGACACCAGAGACGTTATTATGGAGAAAACAAGAGCATCAAGAAGCTATGTTTTCTAAAATAAACTATTAATAGACAAAATTGAGGGATCCCCAGTATCCATCGACCACAGGCACCTGACGTTACTTATTTTTCTTTTAATAAAAAAAGAATATACACATACCTTATATTTATCATAATATTATAAGGCATGTGTATATTTTTTATTAACCTGTGCCATGGACGTGCAAAATAATTCTTTTGGAGGAATAAATTGTAGATATATACGAAAGCCTATTAGCATCAATCTATGTAGAAAAAAATTAAAAGGTGTTATATAACGGCTTTCAAAAAGGCGTAACAACGCGAAAAATTCAATTTTTTAAGTGTTTAGAATTGCACATCAGTTGTATCTTCCCCCCCCCCTCTTTCGGCCTGTTGGACTTTAACACCCCCTCCCCCATGAACTTCTGGATTCGTCACTGAATTATATTCTATATCAGTGGCGGATCCAGGAAACTTGTAAAGGGGGGGGGGG
>PRKT01000103.1:303372-314268 GCA_003671525.1 Saccostrea glomerata | reverse complement strand
CCCCCCCCCCCCCCCCCTTGCACTTTTTAGTCACATATACATTAATTCACATGTATATGATAGGTATTAATATATATGTTAATTTGTATGTTGTTCAAGTGAAATATAGTAGGTGTGTGACAACAGTAAGGGTAACTATAAATTACATGTTTGTCTGTCTGTCTCTAGTAGTTTATATTTCCAGTGAATATCAAAGTACATGTATACTGAAATTTTTGGTACTGAGTAGAGAATATCTTCCTTATACTTGCTCACTATATAGTGAGTAGATTTGAATATAAAGACTGCCACTATTTTATTCTTTTATGTTCTCATATTTAATTTTCTTTTCACTCTTTGTATTTAATTTTATTGTGTATATTAATATATTCATTTTGTTGTCATTGCCTTTTGAACATCTTTAAATTGTTGTTTCTCTGACTATTGTGTATACAAAATATAGACCCAATTGAAGTGAACTAGTCTAAGAGTTATTGCCCTTTATTCAGAGTAATCGGTCATTATTTTTAAACAAATATAAGGTTTTAACATTAGCTCTTAATTATTTTATGATTTTTTTTTGTATTTTTTCAAATATAATCAGCTATTATCAGCCTTTCAATGCTGAAACCATACTTTTAAAAAAAATTTTTTAGGCATGTATTAAAGATCTATTCTATGAAATAAAATGTTAGTGTGGCATTCCTCCTTAATAAAAAAAATATTTTTTTTTTTAAATTTGATAAAATTAGTTGAATTGTTATTTCTTTGATTTTGTTAATTTAAATTTTATTGTTCACAACCAGAATTATATTGACTGGTATTTGGACTAGAGTAAATTTACTGGATATTGATTACTGTTAAGTGATTTATTTTCAAATTTTTGTGAATGTTATTTAATTTTTTTGGGAAATTCCATTCATAAATTGTTGCCTGCGTTTGCAAAGGTGAGGGGACATATATAAATCTCATTTGTCTTTAAGGGGAGACAGGACACATGTCACATGACTAAAAAGAACAAATCACGTCATAATCGGTGATGATATACATGTTAAACGTTGTTAAGATCAACAGTTCTTGTGTAATTTTATTCTATAAAATTCTAAAATTGTTTTCTAAACATTTAATTTTAGAAATTATTATTAATAAAATTTTTAAAGATCTTGCCATCATTTAGATATTGTGAAGTTGCCCAATCCACACATTTGTTTCTCTTTACCCTGCAGTCTGACTTTATTGACGTCATAGACGTAGTGTTTGAATTCTCAGTGCAGCGAGATCAAGTACACACACCCGTCATGATCAGTTTTATTTCATAATAAACAGGTCACAGTCAATGTATCGTGATAAATTTCTGAAGCAGATTTTTAAAATTAATATTTTTTGTGTTTAGTAGCAGAGATTCTCTCTATTTAGATAATTTTGAATGTTTATATTTTCGTGTGACGTCACAATTGATTTCCCGCACTCGGAAAATACAAACGTGGAGCGTTTTTATCATGCTTATGCGTAATTCAACGATGTCCTGTGCGATATTGAGGTAAGCTTCACCCTGTGGTATTTATGCAGTGAATAATTACGATGAAGGACTAACATTCAATCGTAAATTTAGAAATATTTATTGACAGAATTTTTTCTAAATGAGGTTTTTGTCGTTGAAGCTGCCTTGAAAAATGCAGAAATTATCCCACTCAACTACTATATAAAATTAAAACAATTGCTTTCAGATAATTTAAACACTATGAATATTATGAAATATTTGAGTATATAGTGTTATCTGTCATATTTATCGTTTGTGCGTAAAAATTCGCATTATGGACTCTGTTATGGGCCCGTAAACATGAAGTATCTAAACTCCATACAAACTCGAAACAGGGCAGTATTTGTGGGGCGATATCTTTTAAATAAGTCAAGAAATCCCATGACAGGACCGTTTTAAAATGTTAAGTACATATTAAATTAGTAATACAAAAAATACGAAAAAAATTCATTGACAGGAATTTTTTCAGCTAAAGGTCCTGTTCCTCCTTAAGTCTGTCACAGATATTTTAACATTGGACATTACTTTAAAAGGAGAAGAGATAGGGTTTTCATATTTTACATGTACACTACCTGTGACAAGACCTTTTCAAATATACTATGAATTTTGACTCTGTGACCTTGACCTTGAAATTTGACCTACTTTTCAAAAAAAATTATCATTACTTTTGATTAGTCATAACTTTTGAAAGAAAAAAGGTACCACTTTCATATAACACATTTATATTTCTAAATCAGTGGAGCCTTGCCCTTACCAAAGTAAAATTATTGCAGCAATATTGCTGCTATATTGCGGCAACATTTCGGCAACACATTTTTGTCTTTTTGGGTTAGTGAAATATCACCGCTAGCTGCAACAACTTCTGGTGACATTCTGGCAATACTGCCAGAAAAAATGAAATATCACCGCTAGCTGCAACAACTTCCGGTGACTTTCTGGCAATACTGCCGGAAAAAAACTTTCTGGCAACATCTAGGATTACCCATGAGCCATTTGTTGAGCATGCTCAGTCATTTACTTCCTCTTTTTAAATAAAGTGGAGGGAACTCAAAAGCAAGCATCTTTTGCTTCATTACTGACTTGTATCAAGTTAATTAGAGTTGTTAATTGTGTACAGTGGGATTAGTCAAGATGAGTAGTAAGACTGCATAGTGTGGAATGACTAGAAAAAAGAATTTAAGCAGAATTATAGGAATGTGTACGCTGTTTCCATATCATCAGACTTGGTGAGTCAAAACCAATATTCTTTTTGAGATGAATGATTCAATGTAGATAAAATTGGAAAAATTATATGTGTTTCAATTAGTGCTTGTGATGCATGCATACTAGACTTGTATGTCTATATATCCTAGAGTAGCAGGAAAAGATGAATTAAAGCATGTTATTTGAAAATTAATGCAGAGTTGCTGGACATTTTCACAGTGGCATATTAATATTGTTTCTATAAACATTTTTTATGCGCCCGTCTCGATAGATCGGGGGTACATATTGTTTTTGTCCTGTCTGTTTGTTTGTAAACTTTAACCTTCACCATTACTTTTGAACCAATGAGAGCTGATAAAGATTTCATATTTGGTATGTCTACTCCACTAATTAAGTTCTTTCAAATGACATCAAGGTCAATGACCTTGTGACCTTGACTGTGACCTATATGCTAAAAATAGCTTTTTCGAATATTCATCATAACTTAAATTAATGAAAGATAGAGACTTTATATTTAGTATGCATAATTCACTAATTAAGCTTTTTCAAAAGACACCTGAAGGTCAATGACCTTGAGACCTTGGCTGTGACCCATATCCTTAAAATAGATTTTTTGAACCTTGGACATAAATCTTGAGCCATAAAAGATAGAGAACTTGTTTTAAGTATGCACCGTTGATTAATTAAGCTCTTTCAAATAACACCAAGGTCAATGACCTTGGGACCTTGACTGTGGCCATATACTTAAAATAGATTTTTTGAAACTTCGACATAACTTTTGAGTCATAAAAGATGGAGAATTCATATCACTTTCTTTTTAAGCTCACCTATAGCTAGGCTGAAGGCTCAAGTGAGATATTTTCTGATCAAAATTTGTCCATTGTCTGTCATCATCATGTCATCATCATAATTGTAAACTCCTCATATTTTGATCTTCTTCTCAAGAACCACTGGTCCAATTTCAACCAACCTTGCCACAATTTATCTTTGGATGAACTGGATTTTCATTTTTTTGCAAATGATTCTTCTTCCTGCAAGGGGAGATTATTATGATTTTGTGAAAAATTAATGGCATCATTTAAAATCTTTTTCTCAAGAACATCTGTGCTTGAAAATATGAAACTTATGTGGAATAATTGTCAGATAGTGTAGATTCAAAATTTGTTCCAATCATAACCCCAGGGGGCAGGATGGGGCTACAAGGGGGGTCTAAGTTTTACATTGAAAACATAAGGAGAAAAATCTTTAATTTTTTTTCTCAAGAACAGCAAAGGCATGATTAGAAATATTCATATGGAAGCATCCTCAGATAGTGTAGATTCAAGTTTTTTTTCAAATCATGACCCCCGGAGGTAGGGTGGGGTACAACGGGGGTATCCTTTAGCCATCATGTGTCATTTAAATTCAAAAGCCTCCTTGGGAAGTGGAGATTTTAAGTTTGTTCAAATCATACCTCCCCGAACCACTTTAATATTTAAACTTTGCAGTACTAAACTGATTTCTGCTTTTCCTTAGCCAAAGTGCTCAGGTGAGCAATGTGGCCCCTAGGCCTCTTGTTTTTCAAGTATATTTTATTTTGATTATTTAGATGTTACTTTGATATTCTAGGTATATTCAAAACAAACAGTCTATCATATTAAATCATGTATATGATATTTGTGATGTTAATCAAAGTGAAACAATACATTTTGGGATGTGAAAAGTTAAATTAAGAAATCAGTGAAATATCTTGAATTCAATTCAAGTGATACATGTGAGTGAACTTTTGAAGTGATTTACAACATTGGAAATTCAAATTCTGACTATAAGGATTTTGTATTCTTGGAAAAATTCATTATGGGAGATGATATTTCAGAAGAAGCCAAAGACATCATCAATTGATTCTTCTAAAGCCTTGAAGTTGAAACCCAAGGCAGATACACCTCAGGATCTTCAAACATGGCCACAGGGATGTGCTAGTTCATGTACTGGATTATTACCTGAAATACCAACAGTGAAAACTGAATCTGAAATTCAAACTGATGTTATAAAGCACTTCACAGGATTACCAAAAAATTTCAACATTCTCCAGATCATCAAAATTAGAAACTTCCTATGAGCTATGGCATTACAAAGTCCAGTGTCTTGCTAAAGAAAAGGTGTACAGAGAAGACCAAATCCTACAAGCCATTCCAAGATCAGTGAAGGAGAAGCTGCTAATGTTATCATGAGACTGGGTGTCCTTGTGCAACTTAAGAATATACTAAGAAGTTTTATGAATTTTGCCCCAGGACTTATGGGAGAATTACAGATTAATATCTATGGTATGGAAAAAATGGATTCCATTTAGTTTGGCCAATGCCCAGCAACATGTCAAAGTATAATGGAAGATTGTTTAGTGAATTTACATCTCAACATCAGTGTTACATCTATTTGAATGATTTATTAATATTTTCAAGAACATTTAGAGATCGAAATCAGAGAAGGTATTCCAGTACCTCATGGAAAACAAGTTAAAACTTTCACAGAAGTGTTTTTTCAAGGACAGAGTAAAATGGCTCTGACAAATTAAGGCAGATGAAGTTTATAAGCTTCTACCACTGCTTCATCAAAGACTTCACAAAGTTAACAAAGCCATTTAATGGACGTGCATGCTAGTAAGCATATAAAGATTGTTATTCAAATTAAATACATGAACATATGCATGTAATGCCATGATCGAATTGCAAACTGGGAAACAGTGTGATGTTTAAATTTAATTTTAGTCGTAACACATCATTTGGTTGGTTAAACGGTTTTATCCATTTTGTATAACATAACTTGCCTATGTCATAATGATTTACGTCAGAAACGTACTACTCCACTTGACTTTAACTTTAAATATGGGGTATTTGAAGCCTTTTTCCGAAGAAGAAAATGAAAAAATTGTCTCAATGTCTACATTGAAATTAAATTATAAGGAATGAAGCATATTTCAACTTTCGTTATAGGATATAACATAACTTGGGGCAGTTTATGCTTTTTTATAAACTGCGAATGGTTAATAAAGGGTAAACTGCCCCAAGTTATGTTATATGGTATAACAAAAGTTGAAAAAAGTTTGATTCCTTATATAATTTTAAAATGCATTATAATTTTTTTTTTTTTTGCAAAAATATACAATTCTGCTAAAGTAAAAATGATTTAAGTAAAACTTAAAAAACTTTTTAAAAAACCCATTTCATAATAATTCTTAGATACTTATTTTTATTAATCTTATTTTAGATAAGTTGGAGTGTGGGAGAGAGTAGGAGTGGGAGTGAGTGGGAAAGAGATAAGAGGAGTGGGGAAAAAGGGACAGGGAGTGGGGGGGGGATGGAATGGAGTGGGTAGAGAGAAAGGAGTGTGGAGAGAGAGAGGGAGTGGGAGTGTGGAGAATGAGAGAGAGACTTAGAGTTGGGAGTGTAAGAGAGAGGGAGTGGGGAGAGAGAGGGAGTGGGGAGAATGAGAGAAAGAGAGGGAATGGGGAGAGAGAGTGGGTAGGAGTAAGAGTGGTAAGAGAAGGAGTAGGAAGAGTAAGAGTGGGGAGGAGAGAAAAGGAGTGGGGAGAAGGAGAGAGAGGTACTGGCAAGAGTTAGAGAGAGAGGGAGTTGGGAGAAGGAGAGAGGGAGTGGGGAGAGTGTGTGGAGTGGGAAAGAGAAGGAATGAGGAGAAAGAGAGAGAGGGAGTGGGGAGAGTGAGAGAGAGGGAGTGAAGAAAGAGAGGAAGTGGGGAGAGTGAAAGAAAGATGGAGTGTGGAGAGCGACAGAGGGAGTGGGGTGAAAGGAAGTTGGGAGAGAGGGAGTGGAGAGAGAGAGTGATAGAGAAGGATTAATAAGGGGAGAGAGAAAGTGGGGAGTGTAAGAGAGATGGAAGGGGTAGACTGATGGAGAAGGAGTGGGGAGGAGAGAGGGAGTAGGGAGTAAGAGTGGGAAAAGTGAGAGAGAGGGAGTGGGGAGGGTAAGAGTGGGGAGAATGAGAGAGAGGGAGTGAAGAGGAGTAAAAGTTGGAAGAGAGGGAGTTGGAAGAGTAAGAGTGGGGAGGAGAGAGGGAGTGGGGAGAGTGAGAGGAGTTGGAGAGAGAGGGAGTGGAGAGAAAAAGTGAGAGGGAGTTGGGAGAGTGAGAGAGAGGGAATGGGGGGAGTAAAAGTGTGGAGAGAGGAAGTGGGAGAGTATGAAAGAGGAGCAAGATTGGGAAGAGAGGGAGTAGGGAGGATAGGGAGTGGGGAGAGTAAGAGTGAGGATGGTGAGTGGGGAGAAAGGAAGTTGGGAGAGAGGGAGTGGGGAGATGGGAGAGAGGGAGTGGGGAGAGTGAGAGAGAGGGAGTGGTAGGGAAGGAGAATGGGAGAGTAAGAAAGGGGAGTGGGGAGTAAGAGTGGGGAAAGTGAGTGAGATAGAGTGGGGAGAATGAGAGAGAGGGGGTGGGGAGAAGGAGACAGAGAGTAGTGAGAAAAAAGAGAGAGGGAGTGGGAAGGGTGAGAGAGTGGGGAAAGAAAGAGAGAGAGGGAGTGGGGAGAAAAAGAATGGGGAGATGGGGAGTGGTGATAGTAAGAGTTGGGAGAGAGAGAGGGAATTGGGAGAGAGAGGGGAGAGAGGGAGTAGGAAGAAAGGGAGTGGGGAGAATTGGCGAGAGAGAGAGAGTTAAAGTGAGGATTTTGGAAACAGGAGAGAGAGCCGTTTGGCAGAGAGAGGAGTGTGAAGAGTGGAAGTGTGGAGAAAGAAAGAGAGGGAGTGGGGAGAGAGAGGGAGTCCGGAGAAGGAGAAAGAGGGAGAGGGGAGAGTGAGGGAATAGAGAGAGTGAGAGGGAGTATGGGAGAAAAAGAGAGGGAGTTTAGAGAAAGAAAGAGGGAGTTGGGAGAAAGAAAGAGTGAGTATGGAGAGAGGAAGTGGGGAGAGTGAGAGAGAGGGAGTGGTAGAGAAGGAGAATGGGAATGTAAGAAAGGGGAGTGGGGAGTAAGAGTAGGGAAGATAGAGGGATAGGGGAGAGTAAGAGTGGGGAGAATGAGAGAGAGGGAGTGGGGAGAAAGAGAGAGAAAGAGAGTGGGGAGGAGCAAATGTGGAAAGAGAGGGAGTGGAGAGAGTACGAATTGGGGGAGAGAGAGGGAGTGAGGAGAAGGAGAGAGAGGGAGTGGAGAGAAGGAGAGAGAGGGAGTGGAGAGAAGGAGAGAGAGAGAGAGTGGGGAGAGAGAGAGTAATGAGAAAAAGAGAGAGGGAGTGGGAAGGGATAGAGAGAGTGGGGAGAGTAAGAGAGAGAGAGTGGGGAGAAAAAGAATGGGGAGAGAGGGAGTGGTGATAGTAAGAGTTGGGAGAGAGAGAGGGAGTGGGGAGAGAGGGGAGAGAGGGAGTGGTAAGAAAGAGAGAAAGGGAGTGGGGAGAAAGAGAGAGGGAGTTAAGAAAAAGAAAGAGGGAGTGGGGAGAGAGGAAGTGGGGAGAGTGAGGGATTTGAGAGTGAGAGGGAGGGAGTATTGAGAAAGAGAGAGGAAGGGGGAAGTGAGAGAGAGGGAGTGGGTAGAAAGAGACAGGGAGTGTGGAGAAAAAGAGGGAGAAGGAGAGTGGGGAGACTGAGAGAGAGGGAGTGGGGAGAGAGTGGGAATTGGGAGAATGGGAGAGAGAGAGGGAGTAGGGAGAAGGAGAAGGGAGTGGGGAAAAAGAGAGAGGGAGAAGGGAGGGAGTGGGAAGAGTGAGAGAAAAAGAGAGGGGGTGGGGAGAAGAAGAGAGGTATTGGGGAGAGTGAGAGAAGAGAGGGGAGAATGAGAGATTGGAGAGAGTGAGAGGGCGTGGGGAGAGTGAGAGATGGGGAGTAGGGAGAAAGAGCGAGGGAGTGGGTAGAAAGAGAGCGAGGCAGTGTTGAGAAAGAGAGGGATGGGAAGAATGGGGAGAAAGAGGGAGGGATTGGGGAGAAAGAGGGAGGGACTGGGGAGAAAGAGAGAGAGAGTGGGGAAAGAGGAGAGAGAGAGCCAATGGGGAGAGAAAAGAGTGAGTGAGTGGAAGATAGAGTAGTTGGAAGAGAAGAGTGGGGAAATTGGAGAGGGAATCAGGAAAAAAGAAGAAAGATGGGGAGTTGGGAGAGTGAGAGTAGGGAAAATGGGAGAGGCAGTGGGGGAGAGAAAGAGAGTGGGAGAGGGGATGGGGAAGGAGAGGAAGGTGGGCTAGAAAGGAGTGGGGAAGGAGAGAGAGGGAGTTGGACGAGTTGGGAGAAGAGATTGGAAGTGCAGTGAGCGAGAGAAAGAGGAGTGGGGGGAGTGAGAGAGAGGGAGGGGGAAACTGGGGAAAAGGTAGGGAGTGAGGAGAGTGGGAAAAAGAGATCGGGGAGAGAGGTAGTCTGGAGAGTGGGAGAGAGAGAGAGAGTCGGAAGTTGGAGAGAGAAAAGGAGTGGGAGAGTGAGGAAGTAGGAAGAGTGAGGAAGTGGGGAGCGGGAGAGAAAGGCAGTAGGAAGAATTGGAGGAAGATACGAGGGAGTTGAGAGTGAGAGGGAGGGAGTATTGAGAAAGAGAGAGGAAGGGGGGAAGTGAGAGAGAGGGAGTGGGTAGAAAGAGACAGGGAGTGTGGAGAAAAAGAGGGAGAAGGAGAGTGGGGAGACTGAGAGAGAGGGAGTTGGGAGAGAGTGGGAATTGGGAGAATGGGAGAGAGAGAGGGAGTAGGGAGAAGGAGAAGGGAGTGGGGAAAAAGAGGGAGAAGGGAGGGAGTGGGAAGAGTGAGAGAAAAAGAGAGGGGGTGTGGAGAAGAAGAGAGGTATTGGGGAGAGTGAGAGAAGAGAGGGGAGAATGAGAGATTGGAGAGAGTGAGAGGGCGTGGGGAGAGTGAGAGATGGGGAGTAGGGAGAAAGAGCGAGGGAGTGGGTAGAAAGAGAGAGAGAGAGTGTTGAGAAAGAGAGGGATTGGATGGGGAGAAAGAGGGAGGGATTGGGGAGAAAGAGGGAGGGACTGGGGAGAAAGAGAGAGAGAGAGTGGGGAAAGAGGAGAGAAAGAGAGCCAATGGGGAGAGAAAAGAGTGAGTGAGTGGAAGATAGAGGAGTTGGAAGAGAAGAGTGGGGAAATTGGAGAGGGAATCAAGAAAATGTTAGAAAGATGGGGAGTTGGGAGAGTGAGAGTAGGGAAATGGGAAAGGAAAGAGGGAGAAGGAGAGTGGGGAGAGTGAGAGAGAGGGAGTGGGGAGAGAGTGGGAATTGGGAGAATGGGAGAGAGAGAGGGGGAGTAGGGAGAAGGAGAAGGGAGTTGGGAAAAAGAGAGAGGGAGAAGGGAGGGAGTGGGAGAGAAATAGATAGGGGGTGGGGAGAAGAAGAGAGGTATTGGGGAGAAGAGAGGGGAGAATGAGAGATTGGAGAGAGTGAGAGGGCGTGGGGAGAGTGAAAGATGGGGAGTAGGGAGAAAGAGCGAGGGAGTGGGTAGAAAGAGAGAGAGGGAGTGTTGAGAAAGAGAGGGATGGGAAGTATGGGGAGAAAGAGGGAGGGATTAGGGAGAAAGAGGGAGGGACTGGGGAGAAAGAGAGAGATAGAGTGGGGAAAGAGGAGAGAGAGAGAGCCAATGGGGAGAGAAAAGAGTGAGTGAGTGGAAGAGAAGAGTGGGGGAATTGGAGAGGGAATCGGGAAAATAGAAGAAAGATGGGGAGTTGGGAGAGTGAGAGTAGGGAAAATGGGAGAGGGAGTGGGGAGAGAAAGAGAGTGGGAGAGGGGATGGGGAAGGAGAGGAAGGTGGGCTAGAAAGGAGTGGGGAAGGAGAGAGAGGGAGTGGGGAGAGTGAGAGAGGTGTAGGAAGAATGAGAGAGAGGATTGGGGAGAGTCGGAATGGGGAGAATGGGAGAGAGACCGAGTGAGGAGAATGGGAAAGACAGGTAATGGGGAGAATGGGATAGATACAGTTGGGAGAGAGGGATTGATGAAAAGGGAGGGAGAGAAGGAAAAAAGGGTGAGTGGGAAAGGGGGAGTTAAATAGAGAGAGAGGAGTGGAGAAGAGTTGGTGAGAGAGGTAGTGGGGAGAATGAGCGAGAGGAGTAGGTAGCGGGAGAGAGGGAATTGGATATAATAGAAAAGAGAGAGTGGAAAGAGATGGAGTTGGGAGAGAGGGAGTGGGGAGAGAGGAAGAGAGAGGAGTGGGGCAAGTAGGAGTGGAGAGAATTGGAGAGAGAAGAGTGTGAGAGACGGGGGTCTGGGGAATGGGAGATAGAGTGGGGGGGGGGGGG
>PRKT01000103.1:131432-303102 GCA_003671525.1 Saccostrea glomerata | reverse complement strand
GGGGGGGGGGGGAATGGGAGAGGGAGTGGGTGAGTGGGTAGAGAGATGGTGTTGGGACATTTTGGAAAAGAGGGAGTGGTGAGATAGAGAAGGTGTGCGGAGAGAGAGAAAGAGAGAGAGAGAATAGGAGAGGGATTTAGTAGAGTGGTGGAGAGTGAGAGAGAGCAGTGGGAAGAATTGGAGAAAAAGAGAGGAAGTGGGAAGAGGGAGTGGAGACAGGGAGTTGTGGAGAGAGTAAGTGGGAAGAATGGGAGAGGTCGGGCATGGGTGGAAGAGAGTACTGAGAGAAAGGGAGTTGGACGAGTTGGGAGAAGAGAGATAGGAAGTGCAGAGAGCGAGAGAAAGAGGAGTGGGGGGAGTGAGAGAGAGGGAGGGGGAAACTGGGGAAAAGGTAGGGAGTGAGGAGAGTGGGAGAAAGAGATCGGGGAGAGAGGTAGTCTGGAGAGTGGGAGAGAGAGAGAGTCGGAAGTTGGAGAGAGAAAAGAAGTGGGAGAGTGAGGAAGTAGGAAGAGTGAGGAAGTGGGGAGCGGGAGAGAAAGGCAGTAGGAAGAATTGGAGGAAGAGATGAAGTGGGAGAAAGAGGGAGAGAAAGAGTGGGGATAGAGGTAGTGGGGAGAGTTTGGAGAGAGGAAGTGGGGTGAGAGATGGTGTTGAGAGATTGAAAAACTGTGGAGAGAGAGGGAGTGAGAAGAGAGGGAAAATTTGGGGAGATTGGGATAGAGGGAGTTTAGAGATAGAGTAGGCAGAGAGTTGAGAAAGAGAGATATAGAGAGAGAGTGGGGAGAGAGAGTGGGAAAAGAGATTGGGGAGATAGACGGAAGAAATTAGGGAGAGAGAGATTGGGGAAAGAGTGTTGAGAGAGAGTTTGAGGGGAGCGAGAAAGATAGAGGACGGGGTGAGTGTGGATATGAGGTATATTGAAAAAGGGTAAATGAAATAAGTCGATAAGTAAAAAAATAAAACAAACTAATTCAGAGAATTATGCATATTTACATCACGTTCTACATTGATAGAATTTTACAACGATTTGTCTAGTTTACTCTCTACTTAACCTTTGACTTTAAAACCAATAGGCGTTTTAGTTAAGCCATAGGAAGTGTCATGTAGAATATTATGGCAAAAGTTCAAATGCTTATCGAAATATTGCTTGGAAATGAAAGTGTTACAGACAGAAATACAGCCGAACGGAGGGTCGGACAGAAGGCCGGTTGGGAATAGATGGTGTTATAGTATAAAATTTAATTGCAAAACCCGAAAGGAGATGTTTCCTGGAAATGAAAGTTTAACACACACACACACACATAAAATGTATCAATTAACGACCTTGACCTTTGACATCTTGACCTCAAATTTGATAGGGGTCTTTTTTGAGAGTTGTGGTATAAAATATCATCGCAAAAGCTCATGGAAACGAAACTGTTAATACAGACAGAATTTGTTAATTGATGGCCATTAACCTTTTATAACCTCAGAATTAATGTGAATCTTCCATATGCTTTGGAGAGTATTGTTTAAAATTTCATTGCAAAAGCTCAAAGACTTCTCGAGATATCGCATGGAAATGAAAGTGTTAAGCAGTGTTATGTGAGCTATTGTTTGTGTTTAATGCCAGGCTGTGTCAAGGTTGTCGATGCCCGAGAGGAAAAATTCTCGCTTTGCATGCGAAAGAACCCCTGTACAGCAAAGGTCTGTAAGAGTAGAAAATTCAACTAGCGTATTGTGTGACCGATTGGCAGGGATGCTTACTTCTCCATGTCACCTGGTCCAACTTCTAATGTTTTGGAGTCCTGGTTTTGCTCTGCTCCTATTTTGTATTGTTTCATGTCCTTTTGAGCTTAAATACTATACGTAATCTCCATTTATTCCATCACCGTGGTCAATAAATGCATAAAGTGAATATTGCACTGCCAGTGTTATATTCATTTTTGATCTCATCGAGACAAAGCCAATTAATGTATACAAAAAGGCCTTAGTACTAGTACTTTGAGTTTAAAAAATAGATGAAAACAAAACTAAAGGTAAACTAAGTACTAAATTTTGTTGATCAATAGTAGAATGATTTTTACTGAATCAAAAACAAAGAACAATGGAAAGAGATGCCTTTGATTCCATACTTCCTTGAAATAACCCTAATCCTGGATCGACCGATTTTGTAAATTGTCAATTGAAATGCAGTCTAAAGTAACAAATAATGAAAAGGTGATAAAATAATTCAAGGATACATTATAAACCTCTAAAGTCCCGTGATTGATTGTATATTATGTATTTCCTTCTTCTGATGTAGTAGCAGTTGGTTGGTAATTTGGGACTTCTTTTAGAATTATAAGCCATTAATTCTGATTCAAAATCGAGACCTTTTAGATACCAAAGGTCCTGTGGGAGCAGACATCAATCTTTTATAGATGCAGCATATAGTCCCTTGATCCCATATATTATTCACTGATCGCATTGAAAGTTGCTTGGTATACATAATTCAACACATATATGCAAATGTTACTATATATACAGTACAGAATAAATTTACAGTTTTGGCGGAAAGAATCGACATTTGACTTAGCATGCACAATTTGTTTCAGTCAGCATTATGCAAATTTTACTGTTTGCTAATCGATTACAAACGCAAATTATCATTAGGTCGTATTTTTAGGTCACCTGATTAAACTCTGGTGACTTATTGCTATCCGTTTTCGTCCGTAATCGTCCGTAGTGCGTTAACATTTAAATATTTTCAGCTTCTTCTCTGAAACCGCTGATCAATTTAAACCAATTTTGGCATATAGCATCTGTTGGTGAAGGGGAACAAAAATTGTGAATTGCTCCCCTGGGGCCTGGGGGGTGAGGCAAAAACCTTTAAACTTAGTGCAATCTTTAAAAATCTTTACTCCTGGACATCAAGCAGTAAAACTGTTGGTATGATTGTAATAAGTATTGAGTCCTCTACCAAAATTGTGAATTTCATGGCCCCAGGGTCAGGGGTTCTGGTGTTAGGGCGGGGCTGTATTGATTATATAATGAAAATGCATTAATTCTTTGAAAATCTTCTTCTCTGCTCCTGGGTATTAAATGAACTAATTAAGTTCATAGTTATGATGAGCAAGAGTGTCTCTACAAAAATTGTGAATTTTATGGCCCCATGGTCAGGGATTCTGGTGTTAGGGCGGGGCTCTATTGATTATATAGTGAAATTCGATAAATTTTTGAAAAGCTTCTTCTCTGCTCCTAGGTATTTAATAAACTTACTAAGTGCATAGTTATGATGAACAAGAGTGCCTCTACCAAAATTGTGAATTTTATGGCCCCAGGGTCAGGGGTTCTGGTGTTAAGGCGGGGCTGTATTGATTATATAGTGAAAATGCATTTATTCTTTGAAAAGCTTCTTCTCTGCTTCTGGGTATTAGATAAACTAATTAAGGACATAGTTATAATGCGCAAGAATGCTTCTACCAAAATTGTGAATTGTATTGCCCCATGGTTAGGGGTTATGGTGTTAGGGCGTGACTCTATAATGATTATACATGTATAGTGAAAATACATTACGTTTATAAAAATCTTTTTCCCCCTTTTCCTGGGGAATAAACAGATGAATATTATATAGATATGATGTGCAAGGGCTTTTCTTCCAGAATTGTGAAATTCAAGGCCCCTGGGTCAGGGATACCAAAGAGGGGGGGTCTACTTATATACGAAAATGAAATCTGCTTCTTGGTATTAATCAAACATTTTTGATAAGCTAGTGTGCCTTTTCAAAAATTGTGCAATGTGTAGACCTAGGGTCAGGGGTTCATGTGTGGTAGGGACACTCCTGATTATTGCTGAATATTACTGATTAGTTGACATGCATTTTTGTTCCCTTACCCTGCTTATGGGTATTAAGTTAACAAACTAAACATTTGCTTAGTGTATAGTTATGATTAGCAATGGTGCCTCTTTCAAAATTGTGAATGCCATAGCATCTAGCTAAAACATGAACCAAATTCAATTATTTGAAAGTTGTTGCATGATGCTCAGGTGACCTATAAGGCCCATGGGCCTCTTGTTATTTAATATATATTTTACCAATTTTTAGTGTTTGTTTTCTTTAAATACAGATTTGAAAAACAGATTGCTTCTTCAGCATGATCAGTGCACGGTGCTCACATCGGATCTGACCTATGGACAGGGGATGCTTAATCCTCTTGAGCACTTGATCCCACCTCCGATTTTGCGTCAGGAGTTTGCGTTTGTGATTTTGCCCTGATTACGATTTGTTTCCTTCACTGGATTTATGATATTGATCACTCTGCTTTATTTCAACATTTTACACATTATCATGTTTGAAAAATACCAAAATAAATATCATTAAATCTACTTCAGTTGCATGTAAAGTCTGTCTTTAATTTAAAAACGACAAAATAAGGCACACGACACCGGCCAGTGACCTACTAATTAGTTTATATTGATTGTAGATAATTTGCAGACATTGGATGCTTTCGATCATACTTTATACTTGCTCTGTTTCAAGGCAACTGAAAGGTGTGCAGTGATTTTAGACATTAATTGTGTTATCTTGGAGCAGCACTATGGTATAACTAGGAGACAGATTATAAGGTTTGTTATTGATAAGGACACTTTTGAAAATTAATGCTATATGATCAATTTTCTTTTATTTTTAAATCTTGAAATGTTTCTTGAAGAAAAGTTACTCTCTTTTGTAAAATTGATATTTACATGTACCTTGTATTATCCTGTATATTAAGCAGAGGGTGAGCTTTATGTAAAAATGAACGATAGAAATAGAATTTGAAATAATTAGAAAAATACGTACATACATACGATATAAGAATATGATGAATTCCCAGGGAAACCTGGTGAAAAGAATATGTTTAATTTTGAAGAAATGACACACAAAAGTGTGTTAAATTTATTTGCACATTTGTTTACTATGATGATCCTAATATTTTAAGCACCAAGAAGCTCTTTTTATGTGTTTTCAAAATAGAAATAAAACTTTACACATACGAATACTGAATTCTCGTACTTAGCAAATCATTAAGAATGATTAAAAATGATAAGTCTTTTTCGGTAACTATATTTCTTCAAAAACCGGTTAGTTAACACCATTTTAAAGGATAAAAAATGGCTTTGGAGTTTTTAAAACGGAGTGAAACATTTTTCTTGCAAAGATACTTTAAAGCAAAAAAAAAAAATCCTTTTAATTGTGTTTAAATGTGGTTAAAACGAACCATTTTAAAACACGACTTAATGTATTTAACAATGTTTAACCAAAATCAATTTGGTGAGGAACATTTTGTAGGCAAATTCATTGAAACAATAATAAATGTATTTTAATTAGTAAAATAGTTCATTTTTGCTATTTTTCTTTTAAATGAAGGATGCACCATTTAAAGGATATTATAAACATATCTCTGATTTTTACAGATATATCTATTAATACATTAAAAAATATGCTAGTAAACAAAAATTTTTGAAAAAAAAAAATTGAATGACATAGTGCGAGCCAAAAGAATACTAGTATTTGAAAATTACAAGATGATTCAGTTTCCGGTCTGGAAAAATGCTTCGTCTATGTTACTCTTTGAAAAATATTTTGCTTTGAATCCTAGTTTTGAAAAGAAAAATTGCACTTTTGTATTTACTTTGAAAAGAAAATCTAAACAACTCTTGCTGCTAGATTCTCAGGTAAGGAGACCAGTATTTATGATTTCTATTTCTGAAAACAACGTAAGTCAAGTGAGCGTTATGGCCAACGGACTTCATATTAACTTATTAAGGTATTAGTTTTTGAGGCATACTAGAATAAAGAATAACCTCAGCCAAAATAATTTAGGATTTAGATCAATCGCTTTTATCATACCTAGAAGAATTTTAAATCTTTTTTGACATACTAACTTGTGTGTCTTTGTGGATTTACCTACAGCTTGGATAACCAACATTACTGTTTATGTTTTCCGACTGGAAACGTCGCGGAGGAAGTCACTTAAAAGTGTTGTGATGAGGCAACATTTAGTGCTGGCTAATTATCGGTTGTTAATGGAACTAAATTGCATCCTTAGTTGCTGATGCAAAAGTGCATCTTCCTGTTTCACTGTTTTAGAGCGTTTATATACTTAATTCCATTTCGCAGTTCAGACAGAATGATAGTTTGAGTGCTTTCAACTTCATCATAATGCAGGAAAACAGTAAATCGCTCATATGATGTTGAATACACAGGACTAATAGAACATTTTTAATCACCGACACTTCCTTAAAACACTGACGTATCTCACAAGTTCACAAGTAAAATTCTCCCTTTTTTGCCTCTTCTCTTTACTAGAAAATTTCAAGGGATTTTTTAGTTTGATATCATACAATAAAGACATACATGTTCATTTTTATAATGAGGTATGTGAATTTGAGTGTAGGATTTCAAAAGCATAATCACTGGTAGTCACTTTCATAAATGAATGACGATAAACAAAATACGGGAAAGCGTTACTTCGTGTTTGACGTTTTTTGTAGATCAAATAAGACCAAAATCAGTGTAGCGTCTGCTGGAAGTTTGGTTTTCGTTTCTCTGTCTTTAAAACTCTTCAGCGTGCTTTATGTTTGTCTGTTAGCTTTTCATATTTTGACCTTCTGAAGGACTAGAAATTGAGAATACAAAGTAAAAAAGAAGTACCCCTACCCATTAAGGTGAATTAATTCCTCATAAGGAACATATACTATAGGGTATTCTTAAAAAAGGACTATATTTCAAACGTATTGAAAACAAGCGTTTAAGGGCTTTGGGTGTCATTTTGTATGCTATATCCATTTCTTTTTTTTTTCAAAAAGAACATCGTCGTTAAAATGACTTATGACCAATATTGGTGTGTGGTATTTTAAGTGTTTGCTTTCTTTCTTTTTCATGTGAAAGAACCTTTCAGAGACCGACTCTTCTGGACCCTACTGTACGGTTACTATAAAATGCTGAGCACATGATTCTTGAATGTTCAATAGAAAGCCATTCAGTTTAAGATCGTATACATGCATATATACTTAATTCCCTTTTTACAGATCAGAGATTCATGGCGTATAGTAAGTGCTTATAACTGCATCAAACTGAAGGGAATTAAATTGTTTATTAGATGTTAAATACAGCGAATATTGAAATATTTGTTCATTACCGATACTTCTTTAAAAATATTGACACTTAATTTTTTTTCTTTTTCTGCCTCTTCTCTTTGAAGAAGTTCCACTGGATTTGTGTTTCATTCAAAAAAAATATATATTCGTATAATGAGGTTTTTGAAGTTAATTGTATGATTTCAAATGCATATTCACGTGTCTCATTGTGTTTAACTTTTATTTTAGATTAAATGAGCCCAAAATTAGATTAACATTCAGCTGGAAGTTTTGATTTTGTTTGTCTGTCTGTACAACTTTCAATCATTCCGTATGTTAACTTTTCATATTGTTACCTTCAGAATTAACTTTGCACAAAATTCAGTGAAAGGGGATAATTAAAACTTGTTCAATGAAGCACCACTTCCTTTAAAAAAGTGAATGAATTCGTACATAGGGAACATATAAATGTGTTATTAAGAACAACGTTGTTTATAATTTGTTGAAAGCATGCTTCTAAGGGCATCAGGTTTTATTTTGTATGTAAAAAAAAAAAATCTTTGATTTTTCTCCTCAAAGAATATCAATGCTAATTGGCATGTGTTATTTTCAGTTCATATTTTAAAAGCCTTATTCAGTTAAAAGAATCTCTGATAGACAAATTCTACTCGGGCATACTTTTTCTTTTACCATATAATACGGAACACAATATATTTTATTGTTCAATGGAAATCAATTCAGTTTAACATACAATTTTTTAAGAAATGTTCTATTTGTTAAGAAGACCAGATAATCCTATTATTAAAAAGCTTAACGATTTATCGATAAACATTTACTGTTTTAATGTACACTTCACAGTAGAATAATTAGTACAATTAAATTATGAAGTTACTGTATGCAAACCTCAGGATCGCTTCAACCAGGTTTCATTAATTGAAAACTAGATTTAACACAATGCGGTTGTAAGTTTTAAATTTAGTGGCTGAAATTCACTCGGTATTTTATTCCTCAAGGAAATCTAATCTAAAAATGGGAGATAACTGCAACAACTGAAGATTTGAATTATATTTATTCCGCGGCAGAAGATTTTTGGGACAAAAAAATAAAGAGAAAGCGCAATTATTACCAATATCATCATATTTTTGATACCGGTCTCTATTATTAACTTAGAAGAAAACTATAGTTTAAAATTAGTTATATGTTACATTAAAGTTTTAAAATTCAGAGAATTTAAAACTAACTATAACAGATTGTTATAGTTAGTTTTAAATTCTCTGAATTTTAAAACTTTAATGTAACATATATATATTTTATAGCGCACGAACTTATCTTCTAGGCAAAAAAAAACCTTTCACGGTAGCTCAGTCTGTAGAGCGTTTGCTTCGTGATCGGGAGGCCATTAGTTCTAATCTTGGCCGCGATTGACCTAACTCGATAAAAAAAAAAATGGGTAGCGACTGTTCTTTCGCCATGAGCTCGGCACTTGAAGTGAAAGTTGTGGACCTTTCGGATCGGACCCTAATACCGAGTCACGGCAGGCGTTGGCACGATAAAGATCCCTCACTGCTCAGTGGCTCTGGGTGCCGATTAAAAGGACTAAAGGACGCCTCTTCATGAGTGAAAAATTCTAGAATTGGACGTAAAACAACATACAATTAGTCAATCAATCTAGGCTCAAAATCATGGCGAAAACGCAGAAACTATTATGAAGTTTATCTGAAATTTTAAATGTTGGGAAAAATTTATTATCAAACCTGAATGCTTTCTTTTAAAAAAAAATATTATTTTGCGATTGATTTTTCCAGTTTAATATTGGCATTTACGATACGTTGCTAATTCTTTTTATTCAATCCATAAGAAATTAATCGAGTATTACTGTAAAACCTTCAATAATTCTATAGTACTAGTAATTCTTCAATAATTCTAGAATTATTAATTCTAAAATCGCGTTAGTTGTAGTGATTGTAGATCTGAAAATGAAATATGTTCATAAGATAAATAAATATGAAATGTCGAGATGTAATATTCAATTGCAAAGCAAAGGCAGATAAAAATGTCAATAAAGCTTTATCATTTTTCAACATCACTCGTACTTGTTGAAATTGGGTTTTTCTTTTAATTAATTTACTTCTAAGCGATTGTATTGACTGGTTAATACACAGATATCATTTACACCCACAAACTCAATCTATAAACACACATTTAATTAAAGATTTCTAAACGATATAAAAATCAAATCGAAAATATGGAAGGAAAACCAATTAGATATATAAAAAAAAATATATGAAATAACATCTGCATGTTTGCAACAGTTCGTGACACAACTCGATTTCCTATTCAGTCTCTTATGAAAGCCTGGTTCGATTTAGTTTTAAATGGTAATTTATAAGTAAGCTATCTGTTTGAACATGAAATCCACTTGTATTTCATAAAGATAATCGATCCATACATATTTATCAATAAATGTTTTAAAATAAATATTTCAACAAATGAGAGAAATGATTTATTTTGTAATATTACCCATGGATTTTGATTAATGATAACGTTTCTCATGTGATTTTCCTAAAATAGAGAAATAATTCAATTTAACAGATTCATTTCTAATTATGAAATCATTACATTTAAATTTATTAAGCTTTTTTCTCATCGAAACAAGATATAGTTTCTTTGATTATTTTGATTTAAGAATATTTGTAAGTTTAAGTTCAACACTAGTAAATTTTTATGAAAGAAGTACAATGTACATTAAAAAAGTAAAACATATTGAGTAAAATTTGATTACAGCTAAATCAATTATGTTTTTTAATTATAAAAAGGGGAAAAAATCTTAATAGCTAATTGAAGAATAGTTATCCTAACAATATTGAAATTGAATGACGAGAGAGAGAAAAAAAAATGTTAGATTTGATTCGGAATCGTATGGTTAAAACTATTATGAAGAAAAAAAAATGATTTATATATTTTTTTATTGTTTAATGTTTGTTGCCTTTATTACAAAATGTAACAACGGCACATCAAACATTACTGCGTTTTTGAGTATCCATAACATGACGATATTGATAGTCCAACATCATTTAACATTTTTTTATCAATTTTTTTTTCCTTTACTTCTCTGCAACGAATCGTGAACAGGCTTCCGAGATAAAAGGAAATTTCATCAGATATTGTAAATTTCTGCCAGTGCTTGTAGATTTCGTTGTCATTGATGTTCGCCAAATCAATTTCTCAGCTTTATTAATTTGTACAGAAACTAAAGAATTAAACCGTATGGATGGCAAACAATATTTTGTCAATATTTATCAATATTACGTTTTAGAAATCTATTGTCCATTTGTATGGAAATTGACAATTTTTAAGTATTCAGGTGAGCAAGCACACAATATATATCCGTCGTATTTTAATTTTATCTTTAAATCTGAAATAAAAAAATGCAAATCAAATCGAAAATGAATATTATTTGACTAATGGAGAAAATATTATTTAGATGACTTGAAAGATTCTTATAAACAATAAAATGTATATATCTAATAAGATTTTGAAATAAACACACATCTGAAATCATGGGGAAATCGTTAGTCATCATTCTTACGAATGTCATCTGTTGTATTAGACTCTTTATCAACATAAGAAAATTTTTAAGATAATTCTATCTCACTAATTTGCAATACAGCTCAATATTTGAAAAAAAAAAAAAATCAGGTGAGTTGAACTGTTGTTAACGGAAAAGCAGACATCATCTCGTTTGCTCGTTTGTCATACAGTTTTACGTTGGTTTTAATCAGTAAGCTATTTATTTATGAAAAATATGCCTATGTGCAAGTCTGTGTGATTTATGCACCAATAAATCTCTCAAAACCTAATAACATTCCTTATATTTACATTTTGAATGTTTGAAAGCATAAAAAATATGCTCAATATTTGAATTATTTGCTGCCCTATATATCGTACTAAAGTTTCATTGCCTCATTGTGACGTCATGTTTGCGCACATTTCTACGCATGGGTATACACGAAAACAGGTTTTCAAATCAATTTCACTGTTGGCTTACAAGAAAAACACAGCAAATGTAAATAGTCGATGATCATTGTAAAATCTCACTAAAATAATTTAACTAATGACATTAAAAAATGTAAACCAACTTATCAGAACCTTTTATTGGGTTTTTCTCTACTTCCCTACTTGACACGTATTTTCTGTAAGTAAATACCTTTCATAAACAAACACTATTTAAACACAATACAATGTAGGTTAGATGGAAGTATAGATAAAAAAAACCCTTTTTCAAAATGCTCTATATTCTTTTTTTCAATTATTGTAGAGTTCTTGAAAAGAGGTGTACGACACTTTTTTATTCTAGGAAAATTATCCATTCAGTTTGATAGTCCCCGGTAATTCACAGTCCCGTCATATAAAAAAAGAAATTTAAAGCAATAAATTGGTTTGTATATAATCAAAGCAAATTAAGAGCTCTTTAAACAGCCATATTATCTTTATCATTATGATGTATTAATTTGGGTCTGTAATAAAACAGAATGGCAGTCCACGATATCAAGTAGTTTGAAGTTCTTTCCCTCGATACTGGCCAAAAAAAAAAACAATTAAGAAATGAATTTTTGAAGATTCATGAGGTTATGAACTACGACGCTTCACGCAGGTGTATTTCAAGAAGCGCGTTAGCGCTTCATGATAAATATGCCGGCGTGAAGCGTTGTAGTTGATACACCTCATGAATCTTCAAAAATTAAATTCATTTCTTATATTTACATTACTTTTCTGATAACTTGCCATTAATTTGCATCATTCAACTGTCATTTTTAAAGCAAAACAATGTGCACTATATTTTTGACGTCAAGTGAGGTATTATAATTATGACGTAATAATAAATATATTCATGCTTATTCGTGGTACATATGTAATGTAGTTCATGAGAAAATAAACTGCATTTTATTTTGTAAAGAATCAGAAGAAATTTATTGGAAATGTAAATATTTGATTTTGAAATGTTGCAATATTTTTTTTTCCAAAAAAAAATATTCTTGAAGACATAAGATATAGTTTTAACAAGTTTATTTTTTACTGATTTGGTCTTGGTGAAATAATGTTTAATCTGAAAATCATGCATTACCTATCCACCTTTAAGAAAATTGCAAATCGAAATGCAGTTTTGCAACAACTCTGTGAATGCAGAAATATGCAAAGGAAAATATATAGTACATTATAGTGCTAAATAAATCTATACCTTTTAATGACGAAATTAATTTTAGCAAAAAGTAATCATTAACTTCCTCTGAAGCCTGTCTCCCAGTGTCACGAAAGTAGCTTTGAAAGCAAGATAAACACAGATAATTAAACATTGCTTTTTAAAATCGTGCCATAGAGCAAAATATACATTAAGAAAGTCACACGGGTAATGTGCAGCCAATTTGAAAATTATGATGTCAAATTTTATCAATGATAAAAATATGTGACGGTAAAAAGAAATCCTTGATTCGGAAGAAATTCTCTCGTTATAATATCATCTTTCCAAATTGTGGCGGATTTGGCGATTTTAATAAGAAAATGAAATATGTGAGTATTCTTTAAATATGGCAATTAACAATTCAAAAAAGTACATGTATACCACTGAAATTTTTGTGAGTGAGCATACTGATATTGTTTAAATTTGAAGATTTGATTTCGCACATAAAGTTTGACTTTTTTAAAATTATATAAATTTCGAACAAAAAAATGTGTGGAGCATTTTTCACCTGTGTAAAATAAACGAAAAAAATTTCGATCAATTACAAAAAAATTTATAAAAAAAACATTTATTAGAATTAACAGGGAATTTTCAATGAAAGGAAATCATACGAGCAGCACAGTGTGCTTTGACACACAATGTAAACTTCTATTAATTATAAATTTCATATGTCATCCTTATTTGAGATGTCTAGAATAAATAAATCTTTATATTTTTGGTTATAAAATCAAGTGGACTTTATATTAATATACAGTAGTGATATGAAATTAAATTAATTAGCGTTAACTAAAATGACATAACATGAAGTGAACGGACTGCAATCAGTCTCAAACGTCCAATCAATCAATACAGTTTGAGGCAGATCAATCCTTTGGAATGAAAGATATCGAGATAACGAACAGAGGTTGGATCAGGTACCATAGAGAACTGAGTATCCTATGATGACCATTCACATCCGCCGCATGCCCCCTATAATGATCGGTCAAAGGAACAACCCAGTCGGAAAATTATTTCTTACAATTTGTCTGAAAGACATCAGTCAACATTCAGCTCAATAATAAACTGTCTTGCAAACGAGGTCGTTATGCTGAACAAAGAATTTGTTAAAAATTTACTTAAAATGAGATTTGTGTTATCCTTTTATCATCTTATCTCTGAAAAACCTGCAGCATTTTAAAAAAATTTTTTTTATATATATATACTAGTAATAAATAGTCTAGCGTATAAATTCAACTGGGGACATAGATATTAGAGGCAAGTTATAGTAGAGGTTGCTTTAAATTTCCAGAATAGAATAGATATTATGATAATTATTTGCAAAGTACATTTACAAAGTACTCTAACCTAACATAGTTGTCCCAAGCGAAAAGTTAATAAAGAGAACAGAGAAATTAACAATACATGGATACGCAGTACCAATTTTTATATAACGGTATCATGAACAACAATTCCCCATCTGATTCTATTCTCTATGTCAATTTACTCTTTGTCAGAGTATCCATATCTAACACAAGAATTAGATTGATTTTCTTTGATTGTGTTTGGCATACAAACCAAAAAATCACGCAAATGAGGATGAAGAATGTTTTCTATTTCAATATTTCACTCTTTATTGATAAAATTTGTAAATAGCTCGTATTATCGGTAAATATATTACCTATTGTAGCTATTATAGTAGCATTGTCTGTTGTACTCTTATGAGGAGCTGTATTATTGCAAATATATGTCACCGCTCACATGCAATGTTGATTAAGGAACACATAGAAGAGATAGGCTTTTGAAATCTGCTTGATGGAAATAGAAATATACATCTTGCACGCGACTGGTTGTTTGATAATGATTATAAATAATGGATCATCCAATGTAAATTGTCAAAGGAAATTAAATACATTAATAATTATTTTGTACATAGTGTTTTGATTTTAAAAAAAATTAAAATCTTTAAAAATTACACGGCAACTTTCTGAATTAAACAATAAGTAAGCATAGTACTCGAAGTTAAAGTTAAAATAAAAATAAAACTGTTTTGAAATAGAAAAATGTCATAACCTCTGAAACTGAATTAATGACATCATCTCCAGCCATTTGTATCTCAAAAACTAAATTATAAATCGCTGAAAAAGAAAGTATTCTTCATATCTTGGGGTCAACTTGTACGAATTAGAATGCATGTAGAAAAGGGTATCTTAATTTGATAAATATAACAGCTTCATTTTATTCTTAAAAGTAATACTAGTATATAATAACATGCATTTCAATAAAGATGTATTTTTCGAAAAAAAAGTTGATACGGTTTTATGAGTTAAAAATTAAATAAAAAAAGAAAAAAAAAGAACTGTGGAACTGTATGTTTAAGAATCTTCGGTCAGAAGTTAAATAAACATTTAATTTAAATAAAATTATTTCAGGTTCTCCGGTTGATACACTAGAGGGATGGTTAAAGCTCCAATGTTCATTTTGTGTCTCTTTACTCTGTGTGAGTAGTATCTATTTTTCTTCAAATATCACCTGATCATATTCTAAAAATAGCCATTTACATAGAAATTATGTCTTTCTTGGTACTAGAATATCAGACAGAAAACTTTTGAAAAAAAATCTAGCGGAGCTCTTACGAGATTGCTATCATTAAAGGATACCAAACAACAATTTAATAAAATACTTATCTTCAAAATTATTTCCAGGAAAAAATATTTCTCAGGGCTAAAACATGTTGTGCTAGTTGATGGAAACAAGAAGAGAATTTTATATCATGTTAAATTTTCTCACAATAGGTTATCTCCCGGAGTGTTTAATGCAGAACATTTCAGTCGAAGGTAAACAATCGTTATAAAGTATATATATGCATTATTTAATAAGAATTAAAGATAACAAAGCAGTAGATGTTTTTAATATCCATCAAATCAATTTTTGCGTATGGCATTTAATCAAGAGCTGTATTATACAAACCAAGAGCTAAAAAATTGAAATGTACTCGAAAGAAGTAGAATTACATACTTGAATGCTTATCAAAATCTAAATTTAATATTATTTGTTATATGGATATGCATAAGTATAATCCTCAAAATGTAAAACAAGAAACTCATGATAGTACATATTTAGTAAACTTAAATCTCAAAAATCCTTAATCTATCTACTTTCTTGTAAATTTTTGCAAATATTTTTCTCTCTCCTCGAAACACAATGTAAATTAACTAATTTTGAAAATGAATCTTGTATTTCAGGTTACTTTGGCAACATCAAAAAGTTGACATATGAGATTTTTGATGCCGAGGCTAACTTACCTGAGTCCCTTGCTCATTGTGCAACGGTTGGGATGGGGAAAGCTAGCACGAATTCGGCTACATTCATGTATGTTCGAGCGAAATTACTGGAATACGGGTGGTAAGTGACAATGATTAATACAAATTACAAGATTTTATCAATCCTTAAAATGAACATTATATAGTACAGAAAAAGTGAGATCACTTTTGTAGAATTTTGAACTGAAACATAATTTTTTTTTAATCAGTTTCAAAATGCATATTCAAAATTCAGATTGTATATTCACAGGCCTCAGAATAAATCCTTGGTATTTCCTATTTACTACCCATATGACGCCACCTATGAGTGGTATGACGTCAGTAGATGTAACGTTTACAGAAGAAATGATGGCGTTCCAATAGCAGGGTCTCCAACTGAGAGATGTGCTAAACTTATCATGGATCCATTCAGTCAATACATATGGGAGGCTGTTAATTGTTCAACGAGACTACCATTTCTGTGTCACAAAGGACACAATATAGGTGAGAGAGACTAACAAATCCAGTAAAATTTAACTTTCAAAATTATATATTTGCATATCCACTGCTCTCTCCCACTATGAACACCTAGTCATCAACTGCGTTCATAGGACTATATTTACATTTCCAATAAATTTCCCCTATGATTCTTTACAAAATAAAATGCAGTATATTTTCTCATGAACTACATTAGGTATGTATCACGAATAAGCATGAATATCTCCATTGTTACGTCACAATACCGCTCTTAACTATAGTATATCTATTTCAAGAATGATTTCAGCTATTAAAAATAAATAGAAAAACTAAAAAAAAAATTATAGAAAAGTATTCTGGAGTAATAATCATTATAAAAGCATTCTCATTTTTCATCATAGTGTAAAAAATATTGATTTTTGTCAGAGGGTTTTTATAACGTTGATCGATGACGTCACATCTGCATCAAAACAAAAATGTGTTGGCAGCTCTGCTTGTATTCAGATAACTGTGTTTGAGAAGGAAATACTTTATAAATTGTATGTGATTTATTAGAGAAAAGGAGCATTAACCAGGTTTACTGATTTTAAAGCCGTATGTTTTTCTTTACTGAAGACAAGAAACAGCGTCCTTATGTAAGTCAGGATTTCCTCTGATACTCTTGAAAAAAAAAATCAAAGAATGCAAATATAAGTAATAAACAACGATTATTCAGTGAACATGGCATTATTAATAGCAATAGCTCTGCTGGCATATTTTTCATGATGCGCTAGCGCGCATCATGGAATATGCCAGCAGAGAAATTGCTATTCATAATGCCATGTTCACTGAATAACGTTGTTTATTTCTTAAATATATCTCAATACTCTCATGTATCTTTATGAAAATAACAAAACACAAATTTCTTGAAAATGGTCTTCATTACTTATAAAATATTGTATTAGTAGTTTAGCAGCTAAACTAAGTTTACATTGGAAGCTTTGATTATGTTTGAATATTTACATTCGCTGTGTTTTTCTGCTAAGCCAACTGTGAAATTGATTTGAAAACCATTTTCGTGTATACTCACGCGTAGAAATATAAACGGAGAAACGTGCGCTAACGTGACGTCACAATAAGTCTACAGTGACGTCACAATAAGATTACAGCTACGTTAGTAAAAGTACAACGATATAGGGCAGCGAGAAATTCAAATATTGAGTATATCTTTGGTGCTTCCAAACATGTAAAATGTAAATATAAGGAATGTTTTCAAGTTTAGTGTGAATTATTGGTGTGTGAATCACACAGACTTGCACGAAGGCATATTTTTCATGAAGCGCTAGCGCATTCCTTAAGGTAGTCCGATCCTCAGGTTTATAAATTTAGCAGTTAAGTAATCAAAAGTACTCATGAAAGTATTATCTTAATCCACAAAGTTACGTAAATTTGTCCACATTATTTCTTTATTACTAAAGATTAAAGTTTATCATATTATAGAGGGAAAATTGCCAAATCTTCAATATTTTTGCAGAAAAAGAGAATTAGAATATATGCAATGCATTTTCTTATTGCTAATTGAACAACAATTATATTTTAGGTTTAAAAACGATAGGTATCCAGGCATTCAGAGAAATTGTCATGATTTTTATACTTTTTTGGTATTTTTTGTCTTCTATTTTCGTCATATATTCTAAAGTACATAGTGTAAAAGGCTTTTGCTATCATTGCAAGACACCATAAATCACTACGGATTTCAAATAATACTAATAAGCATTGGTATCTAAGCCTGGATTCAAGAAAATCTTATTTCTCTAAAACTGTATTATTTTTTCCCCTTTTATTGGGTACAAATATCAACTTTTTAAAGACCTTTGCTAAGACTTCCAAAAACATTGAATCTTATAAAGCTGAATAAAATGAAAATTGTTGCATGATAAAATTTCATTTTCAAGCTTGATTTTGATGCAAATCAAATTAAATACTGATTTTTGGAGTTATCCTTCCTGGCTGAGGATCGGATATCCTTAAATGAATGCACCAGTAAAATGAGATACTCTTCAATAGAACAAACAATAAACACACATCCTTTTTATCTGGACTTAAAACAACAAAATTAAACATCTTTCCTATCCATTGTTTATTTATATTCATCCATTGTGCAATGTTTTCTTCCTCCTGTGATAAACATTTTCCCATGTTGTATATTTTTCCAGAAAGCACGGGAAACGAAACATACACAGGAACACAAATAAACCAAAACATCACGGATGAAAGCGTTATTTTCCAGGTATTTACCAACATGAGCACTCCCCTGGATTGTGAGGAACACTGCCTCAGGAGAGTACGGATTTGTATCGCCGTGCAAGTAGTCCAGATCAACGACACAGACTTTGAATGTACCGGTGCCATGATTAATTTCAAGCATTATATCAATCTTAATATGAGTGTTCAGATTAACATGATTCCAGCGCCTGACAATTACACAGTGTTTGTCAAAGGATTAAATCAGAGTGATGAAGGTATCTCACATGTTTTATTTGGTAGTTTTTATATCTGAAATTTCAACAATAATGTTTAATATCAAATTATTTAATTATACACATTTTCAACTTTGAGCATTAAAAATATACTTCATATTTTTGGCATGGATTTATAATTTGAAATGTTGGTGTAAAAAGCTTTTAAATAGCAACAACTCTAGTACTCATATACAAAGGTTGAAACAATGTTTTTCAGTATAAAAGGGAGAACTTAAAAGATTATAAAAAGATACTTAAAGTTGAATCTTTTTCAACAGATTAACAACAGATACTCATCAATTTATCGAATATTACAACGATTGGAAGAATATAGAACATTAATTTTCTACATGTATTATTACAATCAACATATATAGTACTATTGTAAATTTTAGGTGCTCTGCATAATATATAAGTAAGAAACTATGCTCTCTTTACAGTGATTTTAAACAATGGATCATCATTTGTAACTGCCATAAACTTCACTGAAAATAACCTAGGATGTAAGTGAAAAAAGCAATTAATTTGAAAATATGACAAAATTGTATAATGCATTATTCTATGCTTCATTTTTTTCAAAATCATAATTTATATGCCATGGAAAAATTATATAAACCAGCGTCGTTTCTTTATTACAGGCTCATATAACTACGATTTTCCAACGACAACAGTAGCTCCAAATTGCAGTTGTCTCTGTTCTTTTACCAATTACACCGACGCCGAGCTCCAAGCTTGGATACAGCAAATAAAGAATCAGCTACTCCTTAATAAAAAGGAATTGTCCTCCAACGCCCGAAAGAAGATTTCGGCGAGTGACCCTCGGGCCTCGTCACAGACTATTGGGAGTTTTGGTGCCATAGTCATTGTAACTGTTATAGGAATTATTGTAATTCCTGACATACCACTCATTTTAAAACAGATCAAATATTTATCTAAAAGATGACTTGTATTATTGCTGAATAAAGGGTCAACGTTTTGTTAGGACATTTGAATCTACTTCAGTTTAAAAGTTTATAACCAAAAACGATTTGTGCTTATTTTCTTTGAATCTGGAAGTGGTTTCTTAACAAATATTTAGCTTTCTTTAAGCGTAAGGCTAAATTTTGGTCCACAATGTGAAGTCAAAATTTTCATAAATTGATATGTAAAAAAAACATTTTGCTGATGTCAGCAAACAATAGAGCTTTAGTTACTTTGGCAAGCATTGTGCCCCATGGGACTCTCGGTGTTATTGATATGTTGAAATATCTACAACAAATGAAGATATATATTCCGAGTAACATGAAACTTTGGTTTATTCTTTGATCTTGATAAACAATCGATGAAATTTCAGTAACTAAAATTATAGTCCTACAAAGTCATTCAGAATGCCTCTTAAAATGTCTTTCTCCACTAATAAAAGAAGGGGTTCATTAATATGAAATAAGAAAATTTATTTCTTTAATCTTTGTTAAATTTGTTTAAATAAAACAGAATTATTTCTTGTTCATGTAGACAGCTCTATATAAAGCATATAAAATACAGGAAAACGTACCTTGTTACATAAAAAGTTTTAGTTCGTCTCCGTAACATCATAGCAGACCCAACAAGACATTCACATAGGGGGATGCAGAGAAAGTAACCTGATGTATAACCAGACAGGCCAGAGAAACTCGAGTGAGCCTTGGACTATATTTTACGGTTGGATTTGAAAATATGGTTAGTGGTTGATGCTTATATACTGGTGGTTTCTCTGCTCTTCTTCCTGTGGAATATAACTTGTTAGTGTAAAAAAACAACAATTTTTGGGCACAAATCTGTCATACGTGTGAGCATAAATGATACCCTTCAAGAAAATATCTTACACAAAAAATTAAGGGTTTGCAACAGCAATAAAAAACACTGGTTTAAATCCGTAATTGGCTGTAAGTTTCTACATAAAGTTTTACCAACAAGGAAGTTTAAAATATACTTACAAATATATCAAATATAATTCGTTGGAGGGAACTTGTGTTTATTATATTAAAATTCACAGAAAAATTAAAATCGTATTAGAGAACTCGTACTTTACTGACGCATCTAAACAAATTTTCGTTGAATTGGACAGATCTTTGAAATCAAGATCTAAATGCTGGATAGTTTTTTCAATTTATTGATTTTGATTCATCTTATTTAAAGGAATGGATTCTTTGCATGTCGTCCTAAAGGTAAAGAAATGAACCATGTTTGATAGCTACTTATCTCAAATATGACATACACTGTACTCATTTCCATAAATATTATAAGTGAAAAGTATAACTTCAGCATTATGAAATACTCCCTCTTGTTTTTGTTAATTTCATAAACGTTGAGTATAAAAAACATGATGTTCTGTTACTATTTGTCTCATTTTGAATTGTTAATGTCGACATTTTATATATATTTTAGTGATGATAAATAGACGCACAGGGATATGAAAGATACATGATGAAAACTAGGTTTCTTCAAATGATTTGTTTCTTTTTAGCACATAACAAAAATGTTTTCGGTAAGTTGATAAAGATGTAAAGTTTTATATATCCAAAAATGTTCTTAGCTAAAAAGTGCTCAAATAGTCTATGTAACCACTTTAAATTGCTCCATAGTCGATGTTGACATCGCAGATTTTATCAAGTATAATGTAACAACCTACATGTATTATGTTTTAAAAATATTTCATGCAGATGCAATGTGGCGCTTTCATCCTCTTTCATGCAATAAATATTCAAATATGTACATAAACTATGTCTATAAAAATTATCACAAAATCTTTGATTTCTAAAATTTGCATTTCTTGTCTATTGTTTTGTAGCATCCATTAAGATGTCGGTTTCACCGTCTGCTCCAATAGAAATAAATCAGACTGTTTCTTTGCAATGCTCCTTTAAGGATAAAACAGTCGCTGCTTTCTTTTACACCAGTTCAAACGTGTATATACCATTCTGTGGTCTCTCTGGCTACACATCAGGTGTTGAGTGTAAACTAAGTGATTGCGCTATTACGTACAATACATCATGTCTCAATGATACAATATTCATCGTACAATATCCTATTCCTCTCAGCTGGAATGGAACAAGTGTTTATTGCAGGGGGTTACTGTCTGATGAGAAAAGTAATGAAGTCAAATTTACAATTCAAGGTAGGATTTATCTTATCACGACTTGATTTTATTCATATCTATATAAGAACCTCTCTTAATTATTTCTTTCTCTTACCCATTTGATGCAACTACATTGTAATTAAATGATTGAGATTTAATAGTTTTAAAGGTACTTGGACACAGATTTGAAGTTATTATTTTCTCTATAATATTACGACTTATATATTTTAATAGCATTTCACACAAAAATTAATTAAAAATCTTATTTCATATAAAAGATATTTAAATTTCAAATTTTTTTGCGGGTTTGATTGACACATCCTTGCAATTTCACAAATCAATTTTATTCTTAATCCTTAGGAAAAGTGGCAATCTCGTTGTGTATAAATGAAAAATATTAATACTATAATGCAGAAAATTCAGAGTAGACATGTTTGAAAGCAAAACAAACTCACAATATTTTGGCAGACCATACAGTTGTGGTAAGCAGACTGTGACGACTGAATGCACCCGGTGAATTGTAAACATCAACAAAAACAGAACTCGTGCCCTGTTTACAAAAACTGTGTACATAACACGAGTGTGCTCGATTTGCTAAACTCTGTACGCAACACTTAGTTCGGAATGACGATACTTGTGAATGAATTTTGCTTTCTAGTATTTCTACTCTGATTAAAATTATTTTTCTGGATAAAAGTTTTAATATTTCTCAAAATACACAACAAGATTGCCACTTTCCCTGAGGATTAAGAATAAGGTTAAAATTTGTGAAAGTGCAAGGATGAGTCAATCAAACCCGCCAAAAAATTTGAAGTTTTAATAACTTTTAACTGAAATAAAATTTTAAATCAATTATTGTGTGAAATGCTATTAAAATATACAAGTCGTAATATTATAGAGAAAATATTGACTTCAAATCTGTGTCCAAGTACCTTTAATAAGTTTGGAATTTCAATTTAAAATACTTTGTTTTAATATGATGGGCGATTATTTGCTGAAAATACCTACTTTTGGACAATGTATATCTTGTAAAACAAATATTTGCTTTTTATTTCTCTTAAAATTATACATATATTACTTATTATACATATGAAGAGCAATGCGTTTTGTCAGACCCATGCCTGAAGCCGTAAGGCCGAGGGCAAATATTTCGGTTCGATGGGTCGAAAAATAGCATTTTCCCCGAAACCGCACTCAAAAATGTTTTGGCATAATTTTCTCTTTATTTTGAATATCATGATGTAAATTTTGTATACCCTCAATGCAGTTCTGTTGAATTCTAACTAATGCAAAAAAGATATAGCTCACCCCGCCCACCCTGTGACGTGAGCGGTTCATTTGCTCATCGATAGGTCCAGCATCTCATTTTGTGGACAAACGTCACATTTATATGCCCGCTCAGTAAATCATTGAAAATGTTAGACTTTTTTAAAGTATATGATTATTTAGGATACCATATTTAAAAGTAAAACGATAACGAATGTTTAATGTAAAATCAGTATCTTTATAGAAAGAATTTTGCATAATAGTTGTCTTTTCCACGTTTGTTTAAAATGCCATTAATTGAACAGTCTGTATATTGCTTCAACAATTACCAACTTATTAGTATCTCGATTGCTTTTGATTTGCATAGAACCATTCGCATACCAAATTTCATTGCAATTCACGCTGTCATAGCATTACCACAATATTCCTATGCCTTGAGGAATGTATAACAAAACTCATAAGTTCATTTCACATTTATTAAATTGAAAACAGTAGTATTACACCAATGATTATAATCACACATTTGGATACAACAATTGTCAACATTCACTGTAAAGTCACTGTAAAGTCTACGGATAATGGACATAAATGGCCACATTGTCCCCAAATCTTATATGAGGTCTGGGGTTACGGCCGAAATACCAACACACAAAGGTGCATAACGGGCATGACGGAGGCCTTGTGTTAAGCACAAGTGCCAGTGAAGTCCCAATGCTTGACAACTAGCATGTGGACGGGAATGGCCTGGGACATATCTGTTTACCCTGTTTCCAGAAGATTGCTCCCTGGTTCGATAGTACTTACTGACACTGAGTACTCCAGACTGTGAGCCTTCCCTCCTTTTAAAAGAGGTGAAGGGGGCACCAAGTATGGCTTAAACTTGTAGAACCCCAACCATAAACTACATAAGGGGTAATACTTTCCCCACAAACAACAACTGCCCTCTGTCTTAGTTGACAGATGGGGGAAACACAGGCCAGAAATGTCCCGAAAACCCCCCTTAAGTCCCCCCATGACCCGCCATTAAACATTGATATAATGTTCCTCCATTTACCTATACCCTAACATACTTAATTCATTGATTTGTATTATGAGAATGGATCTTATGTAGGCCTCTATGGAAATTCCGTGGCTGTATTAGACAGAAATGATGATAGCCCCCCCTGGAGATTATGAAGATACAAATGGTTTCCCGTCTCTGAGAGGTGTGTCCCGTCATATCTGAATAATTCTACAGATTTTGCAGATATGTTATGGTGAGAAATAACGGATCCACCCAGGTCCAAAACAAATGATCTGATTTTTCTGTTTATCTTTTTCCTTTTCTTATCAATTTTGCCTCCGCAGTTGAGTGGAGCCCCGTGCCAGTAGAGGCGGGGTAATATAGAAGACCATACCAATTTGGTATTGGGTAATAATGCATTGTAGCGTAGGAATGTGCACTGTATTTCTTCAATGAGTTTTTTACTAGTCAAACCTTCTGTTGTCAAGTCATTTGAACCTAGGTGAATAACTAAAAGTTCAGGGGGGGTGAAGTTTTTCAGCAATTTCAAGATGTGAGGGTCAAGTTGTTGCCAATGCAATCCCCTTATGGCATGCCATTTGATGCAGGCTGGTAGGTTAAGGTTCCTGCCACCCGGCTGGGTGGCAGCCAGCTCTCCGGCCCAATAAGGGATTGAGGATCCCACTATCCAAATGTTTTTCAGGACACCTGAAAAACTTTGCTTGGATTAGAAAAAGTTTGTTTGTTTGTTTGTTTGTTTGTTTTTTTTGATTAACTTGTTATAAACTAATTACATTCTGACATAAGAGGAGTAAACTTGCGACTTCCACCTGCCTGAGGCTTTTATGACCTCATCTGACACCCCATGTAGGGCCATATCTGTTGCCCTCCCTATTCTGAAACTATGGGTACAGAAATGCCCCTGTTTACCTGTAGAGACAAGGGCTTTCTGAAGGACTGCGTTAAATTGATATCTTGTTAAAGGTTTTGAGTTGATGTGAATGAAAAAGGGGTCTAATGGTGATGTTGAGGGGCGAATGTTCAAATAACTGCTGACAGCTCGAACTGGACACAAGACAGTATCCAACTCTTTATAAATGATGAGTGTTGTTTTATGGGCTTTTTGATCTGTCTTTGAGTGAGGGATAGTTACTTTAATGTGTGATTGTGTTTTATGTACTGTTACATTTTGAAATTGTATACATTGCGAGTACTTCCCTTTGTTTGTGCTGGTAAATTCCCCTACCCTGAGTAAGCCAAAATAAGCAAGTGAAAATGCAGAAGTGAATAACGTGGCTTCATATGGTGAGGAGCATATTTCAGGTAAAGATAAGATTAACTCTCTAAGCAGAGGGCGGGTGATTGGGCAGCGAGTATCCACTGCTCTACCTATTGTGCGTTTGAGACCTTCAAGTGCTTTGGCTATAAGAAATGACTTAGTGGTGTCTTGTAATCCTTTTAGCTTGTGGTAAAAGGAAAGTGCCCGTACATAGAGTTCGACTGTGTTTGCGGAAAGCCCTTGTATTGACAAATAAGCAATAAAGTTGAGGATTATGTCTGTAGGTATGGGCCAAATTTCTTTTAGATTGTATGATTTGAGAAAGCCATGGAATTTTTTAAGGGCTGCATTATAAACCTGTTTGGAGTTTTGAGAGATAGATTTTTGAATTAATCGCTCTGATTCGGCGACCAGATGTTCCATATCTGGGGTGGAAGTTGTGTGGGCCACTGTTCTGCGTCCGGTGCCAGCTGGTGGAATTTTGTCCACTGTGAACGAGAAATACAGTCTGCTATAGAGTTTTGTTTAGTTGGGATATGTTGTGCTTTTATTGTGATATTATACTGTAGAGTAATAAGGACCAATTCTCGGACAATTTTCATTACTTTGTTAGATTTGGATGTGGAGTTGTTCAAAACCTGTACCACGGCCATATTATCTATGTGGAATAATATACGCTTGTTTGCTAGAGACTGGTGCCAGATCAGAACTGCTACATATACTGGAAACAATTCCAAAAATGTCATATCTAGGATGATTTCAGATTGCACCCAATCTTGTGGCCATTTTGAATAAGCCCAACTCCCAGAGAAAAAGATTCCGAACCCCCCGTTTTGCCCCCCAGCACTGTCAGTGAATAGCTGTAAGAAAGTATCTGATGTCCAGATGTTGTTTGATATTACCGTGACTCCATTGTAATTTTGTAGAAATTTCAACCAAACAAGCAAGTCGGCTTTCATTTCTAGAGTAACTCTTAACTTATGATGCGGCTTCCGGATGCCTATGGTTGCATCGATTAGCCTCCTGCAGAATGCTCTCCCAGGTGCCACTACTTTACATGCAAAATTAAGCAGGCCAATGAGGGATTGTAGGGATTGAAGGGTGATCTTTTTGCTAGACAAACAAGTTTGGATGGTATGTTTAAGATTGGCTAACTTGTCTTGTGGGAGTTTCATTACCATTTCTATTGTGTCTAGTTCTATACCCAGGAATATTAAATTTGTGGCAGGGGTTGTGGTTTTTTCCTGTGCTATTGGGACCCCCAACTCTTGGCAAATATTTTGAAATACAGATAAAGTGTTTGCACACTGTTGAGAATGTGATTTGCCTGCGAATAAGAAATCGTCAAGGTAGTGCAAGATATTTGGGTTACGAGAGATATTCTGGGTTATCCAGTGCAATGCAGTAGCAAATTTTTCCCAGACTGCACAACTGATAGAGGCACCAAATGGCATCATTTTATCAAAATAATATTCGTCACGAAATTTAAAACCTAGCAAATCAAAATCGGAGGGGGCGACAGGTATGAGTCTGAATGCTGACTTGATGTCTGATTTAGCTAACAATGTACCTTTTCCCATAAGGGCGATCATGCCTGCTGCATCATCAATGTGGGAGTAATGAACTGAACAAGCTGATTGATCTATGTAATAATTGATGGAGTCATTTTCTGGGTATGATAGGTGGTGGATAAGTCTGAAATCCCCATCTTTTTTAGGTACAAGTCCTAGCGGTGAAATCTGAAGTGTTGGGAAAGGGGGATGCTGAAAGGGGCCTCCTATTCTTTCAAGACCTAATTCTTTGTTGATTTTTTGTTGAACAATTTCAGGATGCTGGTGTGCACTTTTTAGATTCTTAGCTTCTCTGGGTCTTCTGGGACCATTGTATTGTAATTGAAAACCAAATTGAAAACCATTTATCAAAAATTCTTTCTCTTTGTATGTTTCTAAAAATGTTTGCAGTGGAGTTATTTTGATTGGTGTGGTGCCCAATGTGTATACATTGGTGTTAGACGGGACTGGGTAATTAGTGGTTGGACTGTTGTTTTCTGCAGTTGATTGCTGGATGGGTCCCGCTGCACAACCTGCAAGAGTGTCTGAACCTACAATTGGGGGAGAATTGACATTTTTTACCACTGTTATAAATGTTGCAATAATGGGTAGTCATTTGTAAATTTGACCTGTTTTGCTGATTGTAAGGGAGCATACGAGATTTGGGTGTTGGCTCTGAATTGTATGTGACATTAGAATTGGTGATATGAAGTAGCCAAAGTTCACTATTGATTTGGCCCCATGATGAATGGGGGTCAGAAACCTTTCTTAATCTAAACTGTTCATCGTACCTGAACCAACCCGCAGACCTTGATGCAGCGAGACGAATGTCGCGCATGTACTTTAGCAACTCTTGTGCCCTAGTGCGGTATTTCTCCAGTAGAACGCTGGAGAAAATGATAAAGGCAGACGTCCACTTGTCTATAGACAAGTATGTGTTAGACTTTTGTTTGATTAAGCACATTTTCCCATCCCTAATTTGTAATTCCCCCTTTGAGTCCATCTCATTAGCCAATTCCCGGGCGGATTTTAACAGTAAGGCCAAATCAATGAATTTACCCTCCCATATTTTTTGTTTCAGTTTAGGTGGAATGTGACCACTTAATGGGTCAAAAGTAGTTTGAGTTTGAACTGGCTGATATTCATCTACGTCTAAAGGTGTAAATTCTAGAGTCTGAGGTGTTGCTTCCTCAAAAATAGTTGGTAGATTCATTATTGACTCACCGTTTGCGTTGTTGGATTCGTCTGATGAGTTGGCGAAATCGGGTTGTGCAGCCACATTAACAATGGCTGCGGACGTTGATGTTTGGGAAGCGCCATCCGTTGTTCTCCTTTGATTCCTAGGCCTTGGTCGTCCCCTGGATGGTGACACTTGCTGGGTTTCAATCTGTCTTCTTGATAGTGTCCGTCTTTTTGTTCTTACTGGAGGCATCTTGCCGATGATGGTAGATTTTTAGCTATACTTGGAACTAACAATGTGATTGCTTCAGCGGGAAATTGTGAAGAGGAAGTTGAGGAATTTGTTAAGTTGTACCACAGTTCACTTCCTGTGGGTGTGCTTAAACAAGTTGTACCTAAATGATTCTTCTTTCCATATGACTTACATGTAACTTCCGTCAATTAAGAGTGATTATTTGTATATTTCATAAAATAATCTTTATTAACGAGGAAGATGACATTTTCAAATTCCTTTTATTTCCAATAACCGTATTAAGAAGAAACTTTGAATTAATAAATACTGTCATCATATTTTATTGCAGAAACGCTGAATGGTCATTGTATATGCATGCAGCTTGATCTTTTATAATATTCTTTCTGCTGTTTTCGCGTTTATCATGTTTTTAGGAGGGGGATAAAGGGAAGTGCTTCTTTGCATCAAGATTTCTATGTAATAACGTCCTACAAGTGAAAAAAGTAATGGAAGTAAACTTGGTTAAGAATTAAAACTGCTCTAAAGTCGTCTGTTGGGCGAAGTGGAAATAGCTTCGTTCTAGAGTCGCGGAGTAAGAAGATCCTTCTGTCGCGGATTCGAATCCCACTTTGGGACGTGGAGACCGGTCCTTCGGATGAGACTGTAGAAACCCAGGTCCCGTATTGCAGTAGGCATTGACATGAAAAAAAATCTCTCGCTGCTAAATGAAACTGAGAGCCGAACCGAGGTAAACAAAAATTGCAGCTCTCCATAGGTTAGTGATGGTTCCATTTGAGCCAAACATTAAACAACTACTGTAGAGTGTTTGTAACCTGAATCAATATAGTTTGTATGTAATTTAGATCATGGCTTAGATCCACCATCCTCAAACCCTGTCACCAGAGCCTCCTCTCCTGGATTTCAGTATGACAGCGGGACGAATATAACCTCCAATAGCCACATCATACAGATTACTGCTGGTGTAGTGGGGGTGGTCATGTTCGTCATACTCTTCACAGTTCTTGTGGTCTTTGTGTGCAGGTGATATACATGTTCTTGTTTGATAATCATATAAGTAATAGATATTAATTAAATAACGGTCTTTTTCAGCTTAATTGGAAATTGTTGCTTGAATTTTATCAATTTAGAATTTAATATTTATTTTGCGGGATACAATAATGAACTAAATCAAATAAAATCTAAAGTAACTCAACTATTTTCTGAAATATTTGTTTCCCTTTTTAGAGTTGACTTTTGAGGTCACCTGAGTAAACGGTCACCTGAGTAAACTCAGGTGACCTATTGCTATCTGTTTTCGTCCGTCGTCGTGCGTTGTGCGTTAACATTTGAACATTTTTAGCTTCTTCTCTGCAACTACTGAACTAATTTCAACCAAATTTGGCACAAAGCATCTATGGGTAAATGGGAACAAAAATTGTGAATTTCATGATCCCTGCCCCCCATGGGGCCTGAGGGGTGGGGCCAAAACCACTAAAATTAATGCATTCTTTAAAAATCTTCTTCTTTAATCCTGGACATCAAGCAGTCAAACTGTTTGCATGATTGTAATCAGCAATGAGTCTACTAAAATTGTGAAATTCATGGCCCTGGGGTCAGGGGTTCTAGTGCTAGGGCGGGGCTAAATAAGTAGGTAGTGAAAATGCATTATTTCTTTGATAATCTTCTTCTCTGCTCCTGGGTATTAAATAAACCAACTAAGTGCATAGTTATGATGAGCAAGAGTGCCTCTACCAAAATTGTGAATTTTATGGCCCCAGGGTCAGGGGTTCTGGTGTTAGGGCGGGGTTCTATTGATTATGTAGTGAAAATAAATGAATTCTTTGAAAATTTACTTCTCTGTTCCAGGGTATTAAGCAGATGAACTACCTATATAGTTATTATGGACAAGGGCCCTAATCTTCCAGCATTGTGAATTTTAAGGCCACAGGGTCAGGGGTACCATAGAGGGGGGGGGGCTGTACTTATATACTGAAAATGAATGAATGGTTTGAAATCTGCTCCTTGGTATTAATCAGATATCAAGGCCTAAGGGTTAGAGGTTCATGTGTGGTAGGGGTACTACTGATTATTTCTGAATATTACTGATTAGTTGAAATGCATTTTTTGTTCCCCTACCCTGCGTATGGGTATTAAGTAAACAGACTAAGCAACTGCTAAGTGTATTGTTATGATGATCAATGGTGCCTCTTTCAAAATTATGAATGCCCTAGCATCTGGCTTAAAACATGAATCAAATTCCATCACTGAAAAGTTGTTGCATTATGCTCAGGTGACCTATAAGGCCCATGGGCCTCTTGTTGTACTTCAGATCTGATTTTTCCCCTTCTTTTCTAAGTGTTGATAAATATGAACTAGCTAATATATGTAATTTTCGTGGTAAATTTAAAGCTAACTCATTATTTAAAAAAAATGATTTAAAAAGATGCATCATTCCTTGATTCAATAAAAAAAAAATTCATTACTTAATTTTTTTGCACATGGGGCTTGAATAAAGATTAATATTTATTTTATGTTTCGTTTCAAATTTTTTTTTCTTTTTTTTTCAGAGACAGAAGTATAAAAATGGAGGATGTGTCTGAAAATAAATCTGATTATAAAAATAAAGGTAAACAAGGAGAAAATGAGATGCTAGTTTTGTTCACAAACTGATTTTGAGTAAAATATTTCTCCAATTTACACTCATCAACAGTTGAACACTTTTAATGTTTCATGAAATAGATTAAGTATAAAATTTACTTCTTGACTTAAAATACAAAACATTTGTTTAGATAAACTTGATTAAATCTCTTTAATTTTAAAAAAATAGTTTGATAAAAAAGGCCATTGCCATACACATAAATCACTTCCTGTCAAAGCAATGTTTTTGTCAAACAATTTAATCTAAAACATGCAGTACATTGTTTAATAGAACTTCCTCTTGATTGGTTGGCCCTATACTACTTATGTTATTGATGCTAGAGTGCATTATATTTTGATTGGGTTCTTTTCTCCAGGTCAACATATACAGAAAGAAACGTAAGTGGAATAATTCAATTGACAAGTGTAATTTGTACTCTGTGTTTTGTATCAAAGAACTTTATGCGGTATTAACCAATATTTGCCCCCCAAATCAAACTTTGATGGAGTAATATTTAATTAAGTCCTTAAACAGGGGAGTATATGCTGACTTCAAAGCACTGAATAATTTCATAAGTAATGACGTCATATGTATGTAATGACCTCACAAATATGACGTAAATTTCAGTTTTTTATGAATTTTACAGAAAAATGTACATATTTCGTCGATATTTTAAATAAAAGTCACCGAGCGCATGTGTGTTCAGGATAAATATTTTGATATAATGTGTAGAATGATAATATCAATGAAATATGTCAATATTATTCCTGAACACACATGCGCTCTATAACTTTAAAAGCTAGAATTGTTGAAATATCGTCCATTTTGTCCTTTTTCTGAAAAAGGATATAAAATCAGACTAGTTTGTGACGTCATAAAAACAAAAATTGTGAATACACTGCTTTGGAACTATAATATTCTCTGTTAATTTATATTTCTCGTACAATTTATTGAATTCAGCACATTTCAGGAAGTTTTCAAAATTTGACTTTTGTGGGGGCAAACAAATGCAATATACCGCATATAGTTCTTTATTTTTTGATTCCATAGTGCTTTAAAAACACAAATATCTCTTACATATTTAAGGTCTTAAAGGCTTTATGACAGAGGAAAGAGTTGTATGTTGAGGAATAAGTTGATACAGAATTTTTGATAGTTCTTAATGGATCATTCCATCTATATTGAATTTGAAAAAAAGAATATCTGTATCTATGTATTGCCATACTTGGGGAAATATATGTTCAGAAATTGATTTTAAATGAAAAAAGGGAAGGTAACAAACTGTTTTCAGCGTCAAAAACCGTACAGTTAAAGGCTTAAGTTTACAACTAGTTTCATATTTATCATTCGAAATAAACTCAATTTAGATAAGATTGTATAAGCTGACAAGATCTTTCTACCAAAGAATGTACAAAATACTGATTTTAAACAATTTTCAAGGTTTTATTTCTCTTTCGGAAAAAAAAATTGCATAAGAAATTAATCCATTTCTATAGAACTGATCCTGTAAAACTATTGATAATGAATATTTAGGCAACTTAACTGTCACAAGGGATATAATATATTCTGGTATTTTTTGGTTTTAAAGAGATTTCTATCAAGAACTTACAGAGACCAGAGGTGAAAATGAGTACGAGAAACTGGGAGATAAAGGTAAGTAAACGTTTAAAATAAACAGACTATTAATAGTTATGATATATTATTGATAATTTTGAGAAATTTAGGTATGACTTAAGATGATATAAATATGCTTATATCTGTGCTGTTCTTTTTCAGAAAATCTTGCATATAAACCGTAAGTCGAAAGGAAAACAAAAAATTCTCTCTTTCTCTCTCTCTCTCTGATCTTAATTTGAACGCTAGAAACCTTTCAAAATTAATTGCTTGGCATTAATACAATGTATATATCACTTTCAAAATTGTTTGTAGGCAAGTTTATGAAAGCTTAAAGAAAACCACTTATGATAATAAATATGAGGAACTACCAAATATTGTTAAATAAAAAAAAAGGTTTGTTTCACATGTATTTCATATATTAAATATACCAGAATAAAATTAACAGAAAACAAAAATTGCCCTGATGCGTAATGAAAAAGTTTAAGAACTGATTTAAACAATATTTGATCCAATCTTCAACAGAAAAGTTTGTTAAATTATTGATAACATTTGATAAAAATTAACTGTTATATTTGTTATACAACTTTACTATTATCTATATTAAAATTTCTTGAAGTCTGTTATAAATGTATGAAATAGAGATTGAAAAAATTAATTGTGTCTTAGAGCCCCTATGTTGATTGAATTTTCATTATTAACTGTAAAATAATTTCTAAATATAACTCAGATTTTTTTTAATATATCCGTTGTGGTAATTTGAAAAAAAAATCACCAACGAATCATTTAACTGTTATCATTACAGGTGGTACTGAAATGAATCGTACTTCTACCATTCCAAGGAGACAGACTGATGAATATGTTGAATCCTCGTTTTACAAATAGCTTTCAATGAATTGAAACTGTCATTGTACATAAATTTCTGTCTGCTTGCCAGAAAAGTAAAACAGATATACATATATATATGTGATATATTATGTTTCTGAATGTACAAAATTGATCTTAACTTCTGCAGAAAGAAAAGAATTAATTTTACAAACTTAAAATATTCTGATTTCATTTTGATTTCCTTGAAGCCATGTTATACAAGAAATAAAATCACATTTGATAAAAAAAAAATCAAATGTAAGTACTAGAGTAATATTAATGTTTTCAATGAAGAGGACAAATTTGCTTCACCAGTTTAACCTTACGCGCGTTTTGTAATTTTGAACGATTCTTAAAATACAAGTGTATAAGTAACGGTGTTTCTTCGTAATAATAGTTCATGTCCGAGGGATATATCCAAGATTTCCTATGTTGTAACTTTCACAAAGTCCTTCCAAAAATTCACAGGTGTTTAAAGTCACCCTTCAAGAAATATAATATTTATTTATATTATGTAAAGAAGCTACAACTCTTAACAATATGGGTCCTTTCTAAAGAAATTTTAATATAGAAAGTACAACGAAATGTACTTTAATAAGTATACTTCCATCCAAACCCGTGGTTGAACTCTCAAGTTAGGTAATCTGTCTCCTAGCAGTTCAGGAACAGTACGCTTGTCCGCCGAACTAGGATACAGATTCCACAGGTCGGGATTTCAACAACGGGTTGGGCGGATGTGGGTGTGGGTATCTCTATTAAAGTTTCATAGGTTTACAGATTTATACAAAATCACATGCATGTTTAAAGTAATCACCCCCTGCTGACCGGTCACACCTGCCGTGCGCTCCTTGTCATGGTCAGAATACCGGTATAACAGAAAAAATTAGTGTCTAAATAATTAACTTACAATCAGTATGAAAAACCACGGTCAATTATTGACCCGATGAAAAATTGTTTTTGTTGACATGGTCGTTGTTTCAACCATAGAACGTACAAAAAACAGTTAAGTTGATCATTTCAAATTAAACATTACCTTTAATTGAATAGGGATGTCAAATCGGTCAATATTTCTCGAGTACTCGGAGGTTTTTGATTGAGTACCTGGGTACTCGGTAAAAATGTAAATAAAAGTGTGTTCTTCAGTCCTGTTAAGCTGATAACCCCAAAACTGTTTTACACGTTTATTTCTATATATAAAAATAGAATGGAAATGAAATTTTGGTGCTAATATTTTTTGACCAAATAAACACAAATGCACAAATGGTTAACAACTCTTATTTAGGATCTATTTGATCAACGCAGAGGGAAGGCAATCTATTGTGCAAGTTTGATGATAACGCTAGCGAGAAAGAAGGACGTTGTTAGAGTCGCTAGTCTGATATTACTTCATATTCAAGTTCTTATCCCCTTATATACTTAACTTTTTTTAATCATTGGTTATTTCTTGATATTCCTTACCTTTTGAAGCGAGTAGCGGCATTACAATGCATGTCTGATTTCGCTGCCATATATAGATAGTTTTCGATGGACCTAGATTTAGCAAGAATTACTTCCCGTTGGCCGCCATACTGGAGGTCCAAATGCTCATATTTTTATATGTGCAATTTTGAATTAAGAATCACTATTTTTCTGAAATATATAAATTTTTGGAAGCCTCATTTATTTTTTTTTAAAAATTTGATAAAGATTTTCCACCAAATATTTCTGCCATATTTTTCTTAAACTTGGTAATGACAAAGAGAAAAACTCACCGAGTCGACCTCCAATATGGCTTCCAACTTTTGGAGGTAACTTTTGCGAAATTTAGGCCTATCGAAAACTATCTAAGCTTATTAATTTTAGAAATGATGTTTAAGTTAATATAATAGGCCATAAATAAACGATGTCCACTGAAAACAATTATTGAAGCCATCCAAAACTAAAGGACCACAATAGGTGACAACACCCGTGTACCAGATAATTGGTCGCTAATTACTGTATATACACATGCAGCCACAGGCGATAACGGTGTTTCACATATGTAGATTACGCCAATTACCGTATGCATAATTAAGTTTTTTGTTGATAAGTATTTGATTAAATATTAACTTTAAAATGAGAAGAAAAAAACATCCGAGTAACGCGAGTACCATTTTTTGTATTCGATACTGGGACGTTCAGTCGCGAGTACCAAGTTAATCGGATATTCGTTGACAGCCCTAACAGAGTTTTAGAACCTGAAGACGTAATTTAGACGTCGTTAAATATGTTTAATGTAAAATGAAATAATTATTGAAAAAGAAAAGATTTAATGATCCTAAATCAACTATAAATTTTGAATCAAGAAAGGAGAGTCATTTATATATGTACAGATTAAATCGAATGCGGACCTTTTAAGGTAGAGACAGGCTAAATTCTATATCTAATATATCTAATATATTAACCCCTTGACCACAACACATTATGCGACACCCAGACGTGTTTTGACAGTTATTATTCGTTGTCCTTCTGTGCATCAATTTAAATTCATTTGGATTACAACTGCGCTGTAGTTTTGCACACGGTGTACACTGAATTCGTCTCGATGAACATTTTGGTTTTAGATAATTAGTTATGACGAAGTTTCCCCAGAGATATGTCGTCGTTATTTTGGGATTTTTCGGACTACTTTTCTCAATTTCTTCAAGGACATGTTTTTCTTTAGTTTTGGTTTACATACTTCGTGATAATGTGTCTCAGTCCAATTCTCTGTTCAAAGAGGTAGGTGTATTTGAATTACATAAAAATAAAACTACACTCCAAGTCCATTTAAAATGGACTTCAAATAAAAGCTCTTTTCATAAATGAGGAAATTGAATCAAGAGACAGACAAATACAATTTTCCAAAGTTGTTTGTGAATCCCATTCAATCTTCAATAAAACTCTGAACTGTGAAGTTGCATATATATTTCAAATGAAATATGGTTGAAACTAAGTAAATCAAAACAATTGAAATGTGTAAAAGCTGAATATATCCGACTTTGATACAATGATTATTGTAAAATCAGTGAAACACAAGCATATTAGACAATGGAGTACTAATAATTTTTATATATTTAATTTCTCTTTTAAAATTTCATTATTAAATGCAAAAGTAAATGAATGATATCTTAAAGGTCCAATTAAACAAAACAATTTTGGGAAGATCAAAACAACATCTGAAGTAAGGATCCACTGGTTTTACTATGATATCTCTAAAACTATCACTTTACGAAGAAGTTCTTGATAATAAACGAAAAATTGATCATTACATTCCGACAAATGTCACAGTGTTATAAAATGTTGTAATATCTAAACGTCAAATTATTGGTTTACCAGTATTACTGTAGTCACTCATTGAACATAAATGTGGTTCTCCATTTACTTTAATTAAAGAATTATGAATGTGAATAGCTTAATAGAGTCTAGTTTAAACCAGCAGTTGGTGACATTTTGGGAATAAGTGGTACATTGCCATCATAATAATAACAAGCTAATTCAGAGAATTTGTGTCCCCCGCTTAGGGAAAAGTAAACCATGCGCAATTCAGGGGGAGGTGGGGGGAGGGTCGGATCCCCCTAACTGAATTTGTAGAATTATTTAATGTATACATATATACTAAAGAAAAGAAAATATGCCAATATGGATATAAAGATTTGATTGCTTATTCTTTATTATGTGTATAGAAGATATTTTTTAGATGGAATATTGATCACACTGAAATGATGATTTTATGAGTTTGTGCAAGCAGGCCTCATAAATTTTTCATTTCACATGCTAAATACTATCACTTAGTAAAAAAAAAAGTATTTCGAAAAAAAAGAAAAGAAAATGGATCGTCTGGGATTGAACCCGGGACCTCTCACATGTGAAGTGTGAGACATACCACTACACCACGGAACCGCCTGAAAATGACAGACAGACAGAAAGACGGACGGACAGACCCAAATTAATATCCCCCACTATTCAAGCGGGGGACAATTACGAGGGTTGATCTTAAAGTGATGTCACTGGTGCTTGTACACTTTTTCATACCAATCGGAAAATATCAACAAAGATGGTTTATGGATTTCTGCAGTTTGAAAATTGTATCCAAAAAATGTGAAATACATAAGAAAAAATCCCATTAGATCGAACAGCGTATACACTTGAGAAAACATGCACATGCATATAACCATAAAAATCAATCGATATTTTGATAATTATGTAACTTTTAAAATACTAATATTTTTCATAAAAACGATTCTTAAACAAAAAACCCCTTAATTATTAATATGTGTTTTAAAATTTGTCACAGCTGTTTCAAAGATAAAAAACCTGAAAAAACAACTTGACAAACCGTGGAAAGGATCCAATGTACATGTAACTAGTTCTTTTAATTAAAATTATGATTTTGAGAACTTAGAGTAGTCGCGCATAGGACTTCGTAAACTCTGCGAGTCATTATCGCTTTTCAAATTGTGTAATTCATAATGTCCAGAGTCGCGGACTAAGGCAGTTTTCCTACATCGCATGTTCAAATCCCACTGTGGGACATTAAGGACATCTTTTGGAGAGAACGATAAACCGAGGCCCCTTGTCACAGTAGGTGCTGGTACAAAAATACTCCTTCCTTTTCAAAGACTGTTACTATCAAGTACAGTTTAAAATCACTAGCTTTCCCAATCCTCTACTTCTAAAAAAAAAATGGAAGAAAAAAAGTTGATAAAAAATACAACTGTTTTTGTTATGATGTTTATTATTATTATGTGTTTAAACAATTTGGAAAAGGCTCTTAGAATTACTTTATGATGTGATGCTCTTCTTTGATGTTTCTATTTTAATTTTAAAACTGCACAATTATTATTTTGCCTTAGCATACAGTGTTTGAAAATGCTTTGTAATTAATATACAGTGTACAGTCAATGGAACCTCGTGGGATCTTATGTTACCCTGGAATCCGTCCACCACACAGTATTTTAACACGGTATTTTTTGCCGGTTATTTCCTTACCCAGCTTCCAGGAGGGTATTTGTCAGCTCGATTTTCATCTTCAAGGTAAAGAGATAATATTTAAGGAATCACTGTCTAGTTTTGAGGGTACGCCAGGGCATCAACAACAGTGGGAAACATGGGATAATTTGCATAACGGGCTTTGCCCGTTATGCTAATATTATCCCATGTTTCCCACTATTGTTGATGTCCCTGGCATACTCTCAAAACTAGACAGTGATTCCTTATATTTCCATTTTTACTTGAAATAACCATCTTAAAATAAATCGAAATACCGTCTAATTGAGTAGATTTGAAATGCACAAGGCCCCATGACGTCAAATTTTACTATTAAAAAAATAGTCCCAAAAACACGAAACAAATTTATTGATTATTTAGTTACCGTAGTCAAATATCAACATATATAAAATAAACAACAAAAGAATTTTAAATTATGATCAAAGTAATCTTGTTAACTTTGATTATATATGTGACCTAGATTTAGGTTGTCTGAAGCACGAACATATATAGGCACTATGTCACTTCGCCGCCGGCATATTGAATGCAATGTTGCAGTTGATGAAACGGGAGTTGGTCAGCATGGTCAGGAAACCGATTTGTATGGATGTTAAAATAACAGAAGAAGTTGAGTTGCGTAAGAAGTTGGGTGGTAATGACTAAGGGACAATGTCTGTATCAGATGATGGAGTACGTGCAGATCCATGTGGCAATGTCAATTTCTCCACGGTTTACCAGGAAGTGGAGTTCTCGGTCTCGCGAGGCCTCGGTGATAGTGGACAGCGTTGCGCTAGTGACTTGCTTTTGAGCCGAAGATAATTCATTATTTATTTTGTTTGTTAAAAAGATATATCATATCAAATTACAAACGATTAAACAAAACATCTATTTTTTCTTTAGTATATTTATACGCCAGTGATATACATGCAGGTTGACACCTGACCTTTGAGTAATAGAGAAATATACATACCACAGGGTATTACCATGAAATTAACAAGGTTCACTTTTGTGGTGTTTATCATAGAGAAAACAATTGGAAATGGAAATATTATAGAAAAAACAACAACCATATTTTATCTCAAATAAATAAAGTACTTAAAATATACCGGTATATATTTTATTTTCTCATTAGATAGAAACATGTAATGAAACTTTAATAACAATTTAATAATTAAAACTCATATGATTCATTAAAATGAAGGGAACAACGATAAAGCTAACCTTTTCTAGGTATATCAAATCTGATAAATATTACATTACTAATCAATTACATGTACTATCGTTTGAAATTAAATTAAAAAGAAAAGAAAAACCGCTGCTTAAGATGTAAGTGTACATGTGGAGTCCGGAGTAGTAAGAAGATCATATGTCATGGGCACATGTTTCGTATACAGGGTACCCTTACCTTTATTTACCATAAGGTACCTAATTCATTTTTAGGCACCCCCACTTCAAGCTCGTATTTTAAAAAAAGATATATTATTAACCTACTTTAAAATGACATGGTTATCTTCAAGAGACTTTTCCTTGTCATTATATCGTTTCAGATGTCTTGAGTTAGATACCTTGTGGTAAAAATAAGTTAGGGGTGCCTTGTTTAAGAAAAAAGTGCCTGTGTCATATGTACAATATCCAGTTCTTAATGAAAATGAATTTTAAGTATTTTAAGCATTTGTACATACAAATGCAATATTAAATCTATTACATCTATTACAGGGTCTTTGGCATTTCCGTCCTAACGAGTGGTTTCCTAATGATAATCTTGTCATTTGTACTTACGTACGGTACACCTGTTGTGTATGCAGTTCGCCTTGTACAGGGTCTTTTTGAGGTGGATATTACCTTTAAAGATTTTAAAAATACGAAAATATTATTCTTTCTTTCAATTATACTATTATATATTCTTCTGAAAGCAAGTCTCGTTTATATGATTATTATCCAGGGTATGACCATACCTGCACTTAATGGCGTTTTGTCGGCTTGGGCACTGAGTTCAGAAAAATCCCGAATGGTCACATTCACCTACTGTGGTACGGTTATTTATGAAATTAAAGGCACCTAATTAATACAAATTTGATACATATTTCAGCTCTCTTTTGTATTCCAAATCCATAATGATTTATTCATATAATTTGAAAATAAGATAAGCCTGATTCGTTAACTCATCATTGTTAAAGAGTCAATGCTCGTGGGTTCCCGAGATTTTTAATATAAATGTAATTTAGATATTTCTACTTTTAAAATTTATGATTTTAGTTTGATGATTCCACAATAGTTTTTTTTTAAAAGAAACTTAATTTTCAATTTACGTATAAGAGTATAAAATAGAAATAAAACGATGCTACATTCTTGTAAGGAGCCTATCTAAGTCCCGCCGTGGCATTCTTCATAACTGGAGCAACAACTTGCTATGTCAGCTGGCATTCCAGTTTTTATATCTTTGGTGAGTGACAAAACACGTAAATTAATAAACGCGTACGTGTGCAAAGAAGTAAAAATTATTTATTCTTAAAGTCAACTATTGCAGTGCATGTTTGCCTCTACTGTTTAGGATTTTTTAAAATGTTGTTTTATTAATTTTTGTAGGAGGTCTGACTGTTTTGTTTTCCATAATGTGGTTCATAGTTGTCTATGACAGCCCTTTATCAAATAAATATATGTCAGATGAGGAAAGATCTCTATTTGAGATGGATGGTCCTATGGTGGATAAAAGCTCTGAGGAAAAGGTTTATTTTGATTCTAAATTTCATAATGTATTCATGATCAATATTTTTCATCTTCGCTTGTTTGTTATAATTACATCATAAAAATTGAATGAAATAGGGTGAGTTCACCATGCATCGGACACATACCTTGCTTCGGACAACTTTCGGCAATAAACTCTCTTTCAACTTAAGAGTTCTGTGTATTTATTTGTTTCTGTCATAAAGATGAAGATTTAAATTTTTTAATGATACCGATTGTGTTTATCATGTTGTGATAAAAATACCCCTCAAATGGCCTTGAAGTTACGTTATATTTTACATCATCAAAGGGGAATAACCCGAAATTTATGATTTTGCAATTTTTAGAGTTATCGTTCTTTTAAATTCGACTTCCACGGAACGAGTCGGACTTTGGTGAATTTTGTCAGGGATTGGTATTTTTACATAAATTTTAAAGAAATTTCACTTCAATGTTTGTTTAATTCTTATTAGAGTTGGTTTTTACTAGTATGCTAATTTCACCGTACATCGGACACAAATTAACCATGCATCGGACACTTTTCGATGCAAAGGTAAGCACTACCATTTTCATACAGAACCCAGCTGACAACTGTTTCTTGCGGAAAAAGAAAATAAAAACTCTATATTTTCAGTCAAAATACAAGTTATCGATATATGACGTCTGGAAATTGACTCAATTTATTTCTACAAACAAGAGTATAATAAACCATGAGAAAAAGGCGCGAATTACTGCATTATAAGCATTTTAAAGCATTTCTAAGGCAAAGTGAGGCATCTTGAATCGTTCTACATTTGTGCAATAATATTGGCAATTAAATTTAAGTTGAGGCTTATTTCTTAGATAAAAGATGAAAATATATCCATATCAAGGATTTTAAAGCACTGTGATAAAGGTATAATATTTTCCGGTCTAAATACCGTCTGTCCGATGCAGGGTGAACAATGTCCGATCCATGGTGAATTCTCAGTTATTCCTAAAAACTCGATTTGTTGGGATATTTTCTCAACACAGGACATATAATTGTGTCCTAAATTGATATTTTAATCAAAAACTAAATGTTAAGCTCCATTTTGATAATTTTCCGTCGGTAGCGATATCGCTAGAACTTGTTGAAGTACAAGGGTGTCCGATGCATGGTGAATTCACCCTACATGTATAAATGAAAAATCAAACTTCTTATCTTACGATAGTATGCTTGTCTAAATGAGCAGTTTGAGAAATATCTCATATTCTTTTTTTAGCATCTTTATCTTATTTGCTTTTATGTTTGCTTATTGGCTTGCATAGAATCATATCTATCTCATGCAAATGCTAGAATCGCAAGCGTTGTCAAACAGGATTGTGTTAGTCAAGACATTTTCTGTAGAATGATTCTCATGAAACAAAGCTTTGATTATTATATGACCAAATAATGCAAAAATTAGAGGTTAACGCTTTTATATAAAAGAAGCAATATTGAGGAAAAACATTTCCCCCCAAAATCTTGAAGAAGCAGTAACCTGTTATAAAATGCAATTTTCAAATGGTTGCAGGGATGAAACCCCATTTGCAATGAATTAAAAATTTAAAAATGAAATAGTTGGAGCTAGTTCTTTATTATTGTGGAATGAAGAAAAACATAAATATTAAGCGAAAGAAATAAATGTTAAAAATCTTGTAATAAGGATTTTATTTATTTGCCTACCTCCTGACTTATGGAAAGACAAGGCTATCTTTTAATTGAAATATTTAACAAAGGGATTTAATTTTAAAAATCGCAATTCATATAAGAAGCAAACGCCCAATACATTATCATGGAAAAAACATAATTAATTTTATTCTCAGTTACCATAGAGCTCTCTGAAATAGTACTTGATTTGAATGTAATACTAAATTCAGGATATAATATCACTTTTGAATAGATGAAATACAATGTTAACTGATTTTCTCCAACAGGTTAGAAATGCGCCATATCGGAAGATATTGACATCACTTTCTGTGACAGCCATATTTGTTGGAAATTTCTGCCGTAACTGGATTTTCTCAATGCAGGTCTCCCAACTTCCACAGTATTTTGCTGATGCATATGGAATGAATGTCGCTAGTGTAAATATTTTTGGTCTTCCTAAAATGTGCATATGAAGTTTTAAGAAGGATAACACAGTTAGGAAGAACAAGACATAATCATGTAAAGGGTTTTTGTTTTCTAGAATAAAATTTTATATGCATGTTGAACGTTTACATCATGCATAAAAATACCACATGAAATCAATGCCCTGACAAAAATACATCAAGATTTTCTCTTTTTTTCTAGATAGGATTTTTAGTTGCTTTTCCGGAAGTTCTGATGGCCATTGTAGTAGTGATAGGTGGTATCTTTATAGACATGATCATAAAAAGAGGAAAAGTCAGCACAACTGTCGCCAGAAAGATTGCCCAGTGTTCTGGTACCTCAACCATCCCCTCTCTCTGTCTCTCAAATATTTCTTATCCTTTTATCTTTGATTCAATGCCGTAAAATTTCATTAAATATTTTAAGGGTTTGGAATGGAGTCCTTATGTATCCTGAGTTTAGTCTTCATAAGGGATTACAGACTTGCTACTGTAGTACTTTCCATAGGAATTGGTATCAGCGGAATGGCCATATCAGGTAAGTTTATCTGAATAAAAGATAAAACATAATAAATATCCTGAATTCGTTGCCTCTTAGTGCTTTACAATTTATAGAAATTTTCAGCAATTAACTTTAAAATCTTCTAGATGCATATGTAAGCAGATGTATTGATTTTTGTAGGTTATCAAGTAAATGCCCTGGACTTGGCCCCTCAGTATGCTCATATTGTAACAGGGTTTACCCGGATCAGCTGCATTGGATCCATGCTTAGTACAGCGGTGGCAGGCTTATTAAGAGAAAAGGTGGGATAAATAGATTCCCTGTCTCTCTCGTACCCTCTCTTTTATAGACCATCCAAGATAAAGGGAAAAACTACTCTTTTAACGTTGAAAACTGATAAACTTTTAAGACATCAAAATTTGAAACATTTTATTCAGATTCAATCAAAGGATTAACATTGAGATTACTTTTGAAAATTATATGTGAAAATTCTAATGAATTGCAGTTTATTTTCAAAAATTTGAAAGCTTGTCCACATTGAAAATTTATGTAATGTACATGAATAAGGAATTTTCTTTTCAGAATATTGAGTCTTGGCAAAAAATATTCCTCATAGCCGGGATAATTCATTTGTGCGGAGTTATTTACTATGCGATATTTGCTTCTGGAGAAATACAAAGCTGGGCAAAGACTCCAAATCTGACGTCATCAGATAGTACCCTCAAACTGACATCACATCATGTGTATGAGTATGGGTCAATTTCACAAAGAAAAGATGAAATAAAGGAGGAGGAAGAATCTTAATATATGTTTTGTGATAAAACTCTCGTGTGCTTCTGCATGAATTTTCTGCTGATAGAAATGTATTTATTACATTGTATTCTTTTATGATGACTTAAGTTACTGATCTCGTTGACCCAGTCATAAATTATTTATTGTACCTGACCATAGGTCAATCCTATTTTAATTTTATATCCATTGATTGTTTTTGAAAAATGCCATGTGGTAAAACATTTAACATAATTTGTAGCGCTTTCATTAATGGAAATATCATAAAATGCAGATTAGCAATTTCTCAAATAATTTCAAAATATTTTGTACCGTATGCATGAAAAGAGGAAGTATGTAGTGATAGGGCTAACCATACATTGTCTGCAACGACTGTGAATTGCCTTCTCTCTCCAACTTACATGCATCTTTTACTAGCAAATAAGAATAAATGAGATTTTTACAGAATCTTTTTGCAAAAAACTTTTGAAACACAAGTATACATGTATACAGCAACTTTTGCGTTCCACATGACACAAGAACACATTCTACATACCCAGGTATTACTCGTATTCAATCCAAAGCAGATAATTGACAAAGTTTATTGATGTTACTACTGACTCATTAAAAGTACGCTTCTTTCAAATGTGTGTAAGTTATAATAACCATGTTTGAAATCCTATCTGTGTTGTCTTTTTTATGTACCAATAGTTTATGCTTATTTTGAACACGGATTACTCCGTAAACTGGTCAACACAGAGGGATTAGGGCGGAAGTGACCATTCGATAGGAGATGCTTACCCTACCTATGTTTCTTTTTCTGGGAGTTCTAACTTTTTGCATTTACTTACGTTTTGTATTGTTTACAGAATTTATTAGATGAATAGAAAAAACTGTGGTCATTCTCTTAAGTCTGGTCAAACAAGACACATAATGAGTAAAGTGAACCAGAACCTCTGATGTTTCGGAGGTCCGTGTATGCTCTGCTCCTATTTTGTATTGTTTGTTTTGGACATTTTAGTTTTAAAGTTGTTTATTTCCATATGTTGAATACACCAAAAGAGAAAAAAAAATCAAGGCAAGTAAGATTGAAAAAGAAATCAATTTATACGGGACCTTGTACAAAATTTTGTGTTATTCATATCTTTTAATTGTTGAGACGCCATGATTCTTGATTTATAATCTAGAACAGCTTTTTTGTTTCTTTAATAATTCATAATATATGTCTCTCCTCAAATATTAATGTAACAAAGGTCGTCGATAAAAAAATCAAAATGGATTTGGGAAAGTGTAATAAGAATTAAACAAATATTTAAGTCACGATTAGATTTTCAATACCAACCACTTTTATCAGAGTTTGATCAGTGTTCATATAAAATGATGTTTGTTAAATGTAGCTATTGTGCAATTGAAGCATATATCCCCTTATAAGGTGTAATGTTTCTATGGGTTAAAGAGATGCAAATGACACCTCGTAACAATGAAATCCTCTTTAACCTCCCATTATCTACAGTTTGATAATGTCAGTCATTGTGACATTCCGAGTTCCAAAATCAAATCTTCAATTTAAATATTTTTTCTGTGTTATTTTTATTTGAACCTAGGTACAAGAAAACCCCAGATACTGGTAAACACAACAGAAACATAATAACCGAAGAAAAACTTTAGAATATGTCGTTTTACATCAGCTCTATCTTCACTTAATTTCGTAACAAAGCCTCCAGTTAAAAACGCCTGGTCATCTTACAGAAGGTTCTATGCCAAATGAAGGTGATTTTAAGATTTTAAGATTAAGAAAATCGAAAACGAAAAAATAATCCAAACAAACTACTTACCCGATATGCTAATTTTATTAGTTTGATTTAAACTATATAAGAAAATCATCTCATTATCCTGGGAGATAAGAAGAATGAAACTAATACAAAATAAAAACAATAATGATACTAATATAAAATAATCTTAATCGAAGAAATTTTAATCTAACCCAAAACGGTTTTATCTCAACAAAAACAAATACCATAGATTTGTTACAAGTCATTGAAACTCTGTAGAACTCATCTAACCGATTTTAATCAATAATTTGAACAACTATTTTAAATAAAAACAATAAAATATACATTGCACAATGACTAAAAAAATAACTTATTTTCCTGTTAACAATTTTTAACACCTGTTTGTTGATCCTCCTACTAGGAAGATATTGTGTTGCTAATTTGGACACGTTATTATACATATTCTTAAAAATGTCATAATCAAACTCCTCCCTTCCCAATTATTTTTTTCACCTTTTCTGCATGACATAATTGATTAACTTGATTCAATACTTAACAAAAGCAATATAAAATACGCAAACCGCATTGAATATCTAAAAGCATACTTTTGTACATTACAAATTCGTCCAGATATGACCAATATAAAGCAATTTAAAGCTGTACATTTTATTTCTCTGAATAAGCATCTGGTCCTTACATTTATTATTGACTAGAAATCTTCATCTTAATATGATCATCCAAATGACCATGAACAATTTTCATGCTACATCTCAACGTTATTTTCAAAAACAAAAATAATGCTGAAATTTTGACGACTCAGCGCTAAACAATGAAGAATAAATCAATAGACAACAGAAATATATAATTTTTTAGCTATTTAGGATTCATAAGTCATGGCCTTGATACAAAAACGAACGGGAACAAAATTACAGACACTAATTATTCTTTTTTTTCTGTAAGGGAATTTGCAATAAATTTTGCATACAACCTTGGAAAAAATGTTCAATTTTTTCATAAGAATAGTTACTAAACGTATGAAATAATCTATATCAAATATTAATTGTCTTGATGGTATATTAACATTTGTTTGCTAGAACATAATTTTTTTCTAATTTTAATGTTCATCGTTTAAAAATATTCCTTAAAGACATATTCGAGAATGAGGTTCATTTTATCGTGCTTTGAACTTAATCATACTTATCTTCTTGATGTAGCCGAATGTTTCAGATTAAACATTATTGACAAAAATTTGCCAACTGTTCAATATCACTGTATCATCGTATTGTAGAACAAAAAATGCAATTTGTGAAATCAGGCAAAATCAAGATTAAAATCCTTTGTGTAAAAACATTCGAACGAGCTCTTCAATTTAAAATGAGATGGAAGGAACAATGATTTTGAACACGAAATCGATTGCAATAAAAGAAAATCCTTACATTTCGGCTTTATTCTTAAATTTCCATCTAAATAAATATATGGAAAAAGAACCAGTTATTATGAGATGAAATTTATTAGTTCCTTTAAATCATTCTATTCATTTATTGAGCCTTGAGTCAGCGATGCCACATGCTTCTGCCTAAAAGTGAACTATGAGAATTGGATATTTTACGCTCCTGCAGTTGCATTTAGGTGCGTATGTCTCACTGTAAAAAAGATAAAAGAAATATAAGTATTTTGTATTTTAGTGATTAACATTTGTATTTTCATTTCAGAATTAGAGAAAACTTTCCTAACAAGTATATAAAATAATAAGGAAGCCTGCTGAGGCCAGGTTACTGAAAGAAAGAATTTTTATTGCGTTTCATCACAAAAATCATGGCGTTTAATTGCAAAGATCATGGAGCTTAATCACAAAGCCTTTCTTGGCATTTAATCACAAAGATTGTGATTAAACTCAATATCTTGTGTTTAAGCGCAATAATTTTGCTATTAAACGAATACTTTTTGCGTTAAAACGCAATCATTTTTGCTTTAAATTACAATATTTTGTGACATTTACGATTAGATGAAAAACTTTTACGATTAAATGCAAAATTTTTTTGGCATCAAAACTTGATTAAAATTGCCTTAAAACTTAATTATCTTAAAGTTTGATGGCAATAATTTCTAACACATGCTGTATTGTTTAACTTTTTAGAATGAGATTCCTCCGAGCTAGCTGCAGCTCAGAAGCGCGCTTTTCGGTAAAAATTGGGATAGACGAAAAAGAATTTGTTTAATCGAAAAGTAAATTGTATTTAAATGCAAAAGTCTGTTTAATCTCAATTTTTGTTATTAGAAATTGACATGAAATCTATGGAGATAACGATCGAGCAGTGTTCAATCTCAAAAGTCTATTAAACAATTCATTTCACTAATGATAGATTGTATTGTCTGATAACATGGACAAGGTCAGTGTATCGAACTTACGAAATGATGACTTTGCAGCTTTTTTTTGTCAAAAATTTACCTCTTTTTAGAAATTGTTAATCAAAGAAGTATAAAGGGTAAGAGCCATTTAAGGCCCCCATTCAGAAAATGTTTATCTTTACTATGGAGACGGATAAGGCAAGGATGTTACTAAAAATATATAATTTAATTTGAACAGGCGTTCCGTTGCCATGGAAACCGTCGTCAAAAACATACACCTTCAGACCTCTAAATCTGGCATCTAATGCCATCTATTGTCATTTAACCAATCTTTAATTTTGTTACCAGCTATACTGTCTTAAGTTAATGATAGTATGTATACTTTGGGATATGTCAAAGTGACTATTTTGCTAAGAAAATATATTCTAAATTTAAAAGGTATTCCGTTACCATGGAAACTGTATTCAAACTTATTCCTGTATATCTGAAATTATGGCTTTATTGACAAATAAGAAATCTGTAATTTTGGTAGCATCTATAAAATCTTCCATAAATGTTTATATTTATATATTGGATACCCTAAGGTAAATTTTTACTTAGAATTATATCAAATTGATAGGCAATTCCGTTGCCATGGCAACCATTTTATACAAACTTATTCCCTTTGATCAGTTATTGGGGTTTTTTTTGCCAAACAAAAGCAAATCAGTTTTTGGGGGTTTTTTACCAAACAAAAGCAATCATCATTCTTTAATACAATTTTTTCCGATTTTTTTTTTGGGGGGGGGAGGGGCTAAACTTTATAATTTTAGGAATAAAGAAAACAAGATGTGTTTGTGAAACTCTATGCGCCCGGCGGCAACAAAGGTCGAAAAAGCTATTTTTAGCATAGGTTACAGTCAAGGTCACAGGGTCTTTGACCTTGGTGTCATTTGAAAGCACTTAACCAGTGAAGTATGCATACCAAATATAAAGTCTATCTCCTATGGTTCAAAAGTTCGAAAAATCTATTATTAGCATATATGTCACGGTCAAGGTCACAAGGTCATTGACCTTGGTGTCAGTTGAAATTGTTTAATTAGTGGAGTATGCATTCCAAATATGAAGTCTCTATCTCGAACGGTTCAAAAGTTGTGGCATAGGTTAAAGTTGACAACAGACAGACAAACAGAAAAACAAACAGATAAACAGACAAACAGACAGACAGGAAAAAACAATATACGCACCAAATAAATTCGGGCGCATAAATATTTAACATTTTAACAAAAACTTGGTATTGAAGGATGTGGTTGTTGACAGGAATCAACTTGTCTCTCTTACAATAAGTCTGTCCGTTAATGCAGTCCTTCCCAATAATAACTTTGTAACTTAGAAAAATTAGAAGTTTATATTCTGGTACATATATACATATGATTTATGATTTGATTAAATCTCTAATTCAAAGTCTTGTCAAAATTTGTTATACCATAATCATTTATAAAATTCAAATCACTGGCAAATGAAAATATGAAAAATGCTAGTATTAATTGGATTTTATCAATTACTATTTTACGGAGGAATTTATATTAAAAAAATACATCTGTATCATTCAGCATAATTTTGCAATATGAACATTAAAAATTTGCATAGCATGATTAATTTGAAGTGCAGAAATAAGTAGTGAAACAACATATTGACTTATATTTTTTTTATATTTATGAATTTTTAATTTATGATTCTATAGCCAAAGTGTCGCCCGCGTGGCGCATGTAGTTAAAGCATCTTCCTATAGAGTCGCGAAGTAAGGAGTCAATCCTTGCGTCGCGGGATCGAATCCCACCAAGGGACGTGAATTCGTTTGAATTCGTATAAACCGAGGTCCCGCGTGTAGAAGGAGATGGCACAAAAAGTTCTCTCGCTGGTCAATAAAAAACATGATCTAATAATTTTATAAAATGTATATTGTGTATATATTTCTTCTGTGAACTGATTTAATGTACAGTAGACGAAGTTCAAACGATTCGAAGATCAAACTCGATCATCGTGTTCCTTGTGATTCGCACCCGTACATTCACAAATCAACAGCTCAATGTCGATCCCGATAAAATATATTCTTTAATCACAAATATGTTTCAAAAACAGATATGTCTAGAACTTTATGTTGGAAAATATACAATCGATAGAAGATGCTACCTTCGAAATAAAAAAAAATTCAACACATGTCAACAACGTCGTCGTCATTCTCCGTACATGCTTGTGACATCATGCGAGTCAGAAAGTGCTATTTTTCTCAAGGTTTTTTAAATTTTTAAGTGTGTGCGACTTTATGAACAAGATTAATTTTTTGAATGAAGACTTTCTTTGAAAATATCTTTTGCCTGTGTAAATATCTTTCTTGTTCAAGGCGTCGCACATACATAAAATCGCCGATAACGATGCTAAAAATGCCATGTTTTGACGTTTTCTTGTAAACTTAGTCACTTTAAACCTTAAATTCTCTGCATATTACTTAAATCAATATATTAATTTAACCATAAAAGAAAAGTATACATTCTAATCTTTCAAAAAATATCAATTTCATTGAGGTTTATTGGCGTTGAAATTGTAACAAAAACGGGGGCCAAAACATAATAGAAACCCTATATAGTTCTTTGAAATATAGATAGATTGATAAAGGAAGCACATTGTAGTCATTTTTATCAAATTTTGTTTTAAAATTAATTATTTAGATATAAAATACTAGTTTCTTACACGTCTTTCATTACAGAGTTTTATTACACATTCGTCAAGACAAAAACGGTCCCTGGTAAGTCTTTACCTATTGAACTTTTTTTTTATGAGTCTATAGGGAAATTACATTTTTTAACATATAAATATAGATTATTGTAACAAAGTAAATCAAATGCTTGTTTCAATTCTGAATACAGTCAACGTCTTGTGGTTTCTACAAGTAAATTTTACTTCTTTTCTCTCTTCGGTTAGCTGAAAATTCATAATTTTATCATCTTTTATCAAATATGACATAGAAAACTTTATGTTTTTAAAATGATAGGAAAATATTCTTCGGTAATATACATTAGATATATTTATTTGCAGTTTATTACGGCAATGTATTGGCAAAGGATTATTACCTGTACTCGAGGAAAGAGACGTGGATCGATGCTCGCAATGCCTGCAGCAATATGGGTGGAAATTTAAATACCGATTTATGGAAAAAGCCTAACCAATACATTAGAACCAAAGCAATTGAAAATCAATGGTATATTTTTTGGATTTTGATATACGAGGGGTGATCAAAAAGTTCGCAAACTAATTGAATAACTTCCAATAAAGAAACTATATTTGGTTTCAATGTTGATTATATTTTAAATCAATCCTCCCCGATTTTAATGCACATCAACCACCTTTCTGCGCATGCGTGAATCACGTGATTTTGGCGGTCACGTGACCCCCTCCGAAGCGTTCTGTCACAAAAGTTGAAACATTTTTCTGAGTTTTATATTTCTTTCCATGAGAGTTAATTTTTATGACAAGAACAGTTCATTTGTCAGAAATGGTCAAATCTCGGCAACAGAATGGGTGGATAAGAATATCATTTCCAAAAATAAGCATGGCGACCTTTAAAACACAAATCTTGTGTCTCAGGAGAGATTTTTATTCAAGGTGGATAGAGAGCAGTAGCCTTCTTTTTATCATATCTTATATGTTTAAAATCAAAAGTAAACGATATCTTAGGAATTTAAAAATTATATTATTGTTCAAATATTCAACTATTTTTCAAAGTGAAAATTGGAGGTCTTTGTTGGCAAAATGCTTAATTAAAAACACATATCTTTTCAAAATTTCTTTCATTGGGCAAATTGACAAGTATCATTTTTAACCATCTGCCTTCCTTCACTAAAACGATCAATACAATCATTAATTGAATTTATAGGAACTCATTTATCTTAGTAAACTGTGTACAAATTATTATATGATACTGCAGAGGGATATCTAAGATATATAATAAATTGTACAGTCGTTTGTAGAACGAGTTCGACTGAGACAACCATTTTTCGTCACAAGTGACCTACATTGTGACGTCATTTTCAAATTGTGACGTTACAAACAAAGAGAAAAATGGTATTTATAGACCTTGTGTATGGCTATGTGTGTACCGAATTTCAATCTAATCTGAATTGTGGTTTTGTAGATATAGAGATAGTTTGCGAACTTTTTGATCACCCCTCGTATATTTTTTTGAAAAAGGTATATTTATCATACAAAATATTACTTATGGATCTTTAAAGATTTTTTTGAAACACGACTTCAGTAGTCAAAAAACTAAATATATAATTATTCATTTTTTAATTTAAAAAAAAATTATTTTTCTTGTTTTTACAGAGATAGATTAATTATTTGCTTGAAATAGTCATGAAAAGAGAGAAGATTACGAATATTTATTGATCTCATAAAAACGCAGACAATACAAATATTCAAACATGACATAATTTTGAGGTGGGATCAGGTGCCTAAAGGGATTTAGTATCTCCTGTTGACTGGTCAACACACGCGTATGCATTAGGAAGACGGAATATTGCCTTTGTTTAATTAAGTACAAAAATAAGAAGCCTAAATAATTAAAAACAAGTCGGTCGAATTACGAATCAATGATAGGTTATATATTTATCTGAAATTTAAAGTCATTCTAAGGACCAGAGAATAGCAAAAAAAAATTAAGAACTTTTAGTTTTCTGATATTAATGCATAAAATAAAACATATACCTAATCACAAAAAGTCAAGAAAAGTCTGAAAAACATTTTAACGTTTATCTTGTAGAAATTTTCATAAATGTACTTTTAAATGCAACAGGGAAACTAAGAAAAAGTTCTGAATATCTTAAAGTCCATTAAAAAGCTTTTAAGAAACACATAATGTATAGAAAAGAAATATTACACTGCCATATAGTCAAAAGAAATTTTGATACGGTAAATTTGAAATTGAAGAAAATAAAAGTAAAATTTTCAATTTAGATGAAATTCCTATAAAAATACAAACGCTTTCAAACTAGCATTTCAAGACATTCGATAAAACAACAATGAAGTTCTAAATGTAAATTTTGCTTTTTACAGGGTACCTTCAAACGACTTTTGGGTTGGAATGATAAAAGGTCCCAATAGCAATATGTGGTATCATGACAAAAACGTGGAAAACTGCCAAATGCCAACTGATAATACAACATTTTCTGGACAATCTTACAGCAATCTTCAATGCGCTGCTTTCAACATGTCCATTATTTCTTCCTCCGATACGTCGAAAGTAATTTATGCTACGTCCTGTGATACACGGCTTGGCTTTATTTGTCGCATCAAGTACGGAAAATTGCCAGATATAGGTAAATCACACCTCTGAATTAAATGTCATTAAATTGAAACAGTTACTTCGTAATGGACTTTTGTGAGAAGCACTGACTTTTACAGTTGACGATTTACATTGACATTTGAAGCTGTATCGTATAGAATTGATAATAGATATGACAACCTTTCTAGTGGTAATAGGTACACGGTGTTAGGGGTGCTAACATGTGAAGGCCGGTAGGAGAGGATAGAGTGGTTGTCGTTTTCTTTAAACAAAACTTATATCTGCAATGAAATTACATGTTATTTACGTTGAATTATATGTTGAGCTAAATATTTTAATTGTATACGAGCTATCATACATTGTCCTAGTGTAAAAGTTAGCCGTCAACTGTAAAAGTGTACTTTTGAGAGGAGCACTGATTTGCACGGTTGACGGTTTACATTTACACTAGGACGATGTTTGGAATACAGATATTCAGCTCAACATTTTATTAAACGGAAATGACAGCTTATTTCAATCTCAAAGCACATATCAATTGCCCATGAAGAATACGACAACCACCCTGCCCTCAATTACCGCCCTTCAAATACTGGTGCCCCGGACACCATACTTATGACCACTAGAAAAGTTTTCTTATATATTATCAAACTTGTACATTCTTATAAGACACAGGTTTAAATGTCAACGTAAACCGTCAACTGTAAAAGTCAGTGCTTTTCGCAAAATCCAGTCAGCGCTTCTCGTAAACGTCCATTAGGCGTACGCGTTATACATGGAGTAGGAAAGACCAAAGACCTAATAAATCAAGATTGAAAAAACACGCTATGAAGATAAGTATCCAAATAACATAAAACAAATAAATAATTACCAATCTATTTCCATTAAATGGTATCAAAGTGACATGCCTCTTTTTTCATTTCAGGAGTTGAATATTACAATGGCTCAGAAATATCAAGAACAGGTATTCAAAATATGAATCAAATTGCAGAAAACTCAACCTCAAAGGAATCATGCGCCACTAAAGCATTTGATAAGAGGTATTGGTGTTTTGCTGCAACCTTTGACCCAGCTAAAGAAGAATGCTTGACTGAATGTTCTAAATACCCTCTACTTCAGAATAATATTACTCTTGTTTCATCTTCGAACAAGACTGTTCTGCTGCGTAAGCACACCAAAGGTATGAACCAAAGGTTAAAAAGTTTACATTTTTCACTAGATGAAGAAAAGCTACTAGAGATATGTTTATGTAAGTATATGTTAAATTAAGAAAGCATTCTGGGAGTATACATCCTCGCAAGCCAGGGATCCTGAGTCAACACAGCTGCCGTTAAACGGCAACTGTATTGACTCAGGACCCTTGGCTTCCGAGAATGGGAGTAATGTAGAATAAGTGAAATTGTAAATGTTAAAAAAAGAAGATTTAAGCACAGTAGACTTCTATTTCTTACAAAAAATCCATTCGGAAGAGACAAACATCTGAAACAGTTGTATGGAACAATTTAACCATCACCTGTCATACATGATAAAAATACAATTTCTTTAAATTTTCATTCTATTATAAGATTGACATTAAAATCTTATACATTTGTAAGAATTGATAAAATTATTATTTTAGTGCTTGTGAACGTCAGAAAATCCAACAACAACGCTTCAGATGCTATAAAAACTTTACACAATGTATGTATTGATACTCTACTGTTAAATTTCACATCAACTCAGGCGTCTAACTCAACGGAAAAAAGAACAACGCACGTGGCAACTGAATTACAAAATACGTCTCAGGAACTGGCGTCAGAGTGCGATTGTCTGTGCTCAGAAAATCAACAGAATATTACTCCCGAAAAACTGGACCAAATCCTTAAAGAGATTAAAAGAAATCTGACAGTTAGTAAAAGGAATCTTTCCTCAACTATCAGGAAAATGTCTTCTGCATCTGATGCCAGAGAATTATCTGTTACCATGGGGGCCTTGGGTATTGGTGTCATCATCACATTTATAACGGCACTTATCTTAAGTGATGTTGTTAATTTCATGAACTGGATATTAAACTCTGCCAACATGAAAGGAAACCATTAATTCATTGAATAATAATTTTGTTATTATTAATTAATTTCCACTAAATTATTTGTTGTGCATTTTTTAAAAATACATTATCATATTTAGACTAACTCCTTCTATTGAATTATGAATTATGAACTGTTTTATATGTTGTTTTGCAAAATACTTTTTCATAAAATGACCATTCAATTTTTCAAAAATTAGGTGTGTTTTCTTGTTTTAAACTGAGACACCCTATAGCAGTTATTCATAAAATACATTTTCATTAATATCATAATTTTGGCTCACCACATCGACATCTTCATCTGGAACGAAGTTGGTTCGCCGACCATCTATAAGACTGTTTGCCCATCTGTCTGTTTTTATCCGAAAACGTTTATTTCATTTTTTTTTATTTCTCCGCTAAACCATTCCTTTCACAATGCATCGTTAGTTGCGTTTTATGGTTGAATGTTTAAAGGCTGATCCAGACCATAAATGAAGAGCAAACTCCAGTCAAAATTTGTATTTTCAATATCCTAATAACAGATTAAAAAGTTGTAAGTGTGTATATTTATCAAATATACAAATATGATAATTATTTTTTTTTCAAATCTTAGAATTATTTCATAAATAAGACACAACTCTTCTTATCAGTTCTTTAGTTATAGATTAATCCTCTTAAAAGAAAAATTTGAAGGAAAAAAGTTATAATTGCTTTGCATTGAAAAGTTACTGGACTTCTAAATCAATTCGTAACCTCAAATATAGACTTGAGAAACAAAAGGCGCACTAATTATAACGAAAATAGCAAAATATTTTTAAAGCGTCCTTTTCGATATTAATTAACAGCTGGTACAATGAAAATAAGACAAAATTTAAATGGAAGCTTCGACGCAGAGAAGAGATTCTAATAATCATAGTTCAGGAAGGTATCATGATGTAAATTTTGAATTTACTATTGGGAGGTTGTAATTTTTGCATTCACCTCCCCCTGGTAAATTCAAAATTTACAACATGATAAAGGCATCGTCGTATGCCCATGTGTGATATCAGTTTTACTCTTTACTTATCAGCGACAGGTAAACTCCTTAATATCGTCGTGTGTCTAAATTTAAAAGAAGTCTAATTTTATGATTCGACGAATTTTCATATTTAATGACGATATTTTAGCTAGTTTACCGTTGAGTTATGAGTAAAAGAAGACAACATCCTGCGTATTTAATGATGGAAAGAAGACGAAATAACGGCTGTAAGTTATACAGGGTTATTGTTTTTTAGTACTATATTAAAAAACGATTTATATGTGGTAAATTTAGATCGCAAAAAACTTTGAGAAACAAGCTATCAAAAGCATAACTCATCAGGGCCTAGGATAGGGTCTCAGAAAGATTTTAACGTAACGTGGAAGAAAATTTAACAAAATGTCAAACCCTTCAGTTATTTAATGGGAACAGATTGGGACTCGTAAAGTTACTTACCTGGTCATTGGTCATTTGCAAAATCATTTTGTTAAAACACATTCTGATTTCACACACAAGTACTCTGAAGTTGACATCAAAAAGATGCTTGAGTATCTGATTGACAATATCGATGTGGCTTTTGGAGACCTGGTCTTCCAACAATCTATTGGAATTCCCATAGGTACCAATTGCGCTCAGTTATCAGCAAACCTATTGTTGTAAGCAGAATTTGTGCAAAATCTTCTGCATGTAAAGAAGAAAACACTTGCTGCAGCCTTTAACTCGACATTTAGATATATCGACGACGTATTGTCAATTAAGAATGATAATTTCAATTCCTATGTCGATATTTTTTTTGAATTGGAGAGATATATTCCTGTTTTGATATATCTCCTTGTAAATTTGAATAGATATCTCTTAAGATTTTGAAATAGAAATTTCTCTTATTCCTCCAATTATTAAGAAAATATCTTTACTATATCATTAACACTAAATAAATGTCCTCCCCTTCTGAATTGACAACAATGTCATAAACATGCATAGAATACTAGACCATAACCATTTGATCGAAGCTACAAAAGATTATTTAACTGACTTCAAGCTTTATTCATAAAAACAAAAGGAAGCAGTGATCAACGATAAAGAAAACAGTTTCCGTTGTCCGTATCTTACTTTTATTTTATGTGATTCTCTTTTTGAATAAGTTTTTAAATGTGGAATGGTTCAGTGAAAAGTTTGCATTATCGACTAAAGTAGACAATAAATGACCAGGTCAGACCTATAAATAATATTTACAATCATAAGAGGAATATTTGATTAATTTGTTTTTACCACATATACAATGATATTTTTGAGCTTAGTTCTGGCTATAAAGCTTTTAAATGTTTTTTCTCTTAAAAAGGAAATATTAATTAACTAGCTTAAAAGAAATTTCAATGTGAATTATATATACTTTTTTCAGATCAGTAAGCTTATGAAAGACATATATTTTCAACTAAAGGTGTATTTTTACTTAAGTTTATGATGTATATTTTTAGCTAGTAAACATTTCAATGTTAGTTGTAGCAATCTAAACAATATTCCAATGTGTTTATGTACCCCTTTTTAAAAGAGCTAGGTCAGTTTGAATTTATTTGTATATACAATGTATAAATTATTTAAACTTTTTCCCAGAGTTAACATACATTGAATATAGAAGATTAACTTCATTTGGACACAAAATGTGTTGAACTTATGCATTAATGGGTACATATCATTTTACCATTGTTCATTTTTTTGCTTATCGTTTTGAATATAATTCATATTTGTATTGTGCCTGTCAATTAACTTACTGAAGTGTTAATGAGGATGCTCATGTTAGAAGCTGTATTTAAAATCAAAAATTCAGTTTTTGCATTGGATAGATTAGAAATATTGACAAAAATCTTGAGATGCCTAAAAGCTTCTCTTTTTAAGTAACGAATCATTCTATCGCTTAAATGCATTGTGAGTTGATTTACTAGCCCTCTAAATGCATTTGTTTAACAGCCTACACCGATCTGAATTCGACATTATTACCCAAATCCTTTCAAGCTATGGTTGAAAGCTATAGAAATGTATTTTATGGTTTCTTTTGACTTCAGGATTAGAACTTTGAGCTAAACCTTTTACATTCGTATTAATTACACAATTTATTTTCGCTCCCATCTCCCAGTACCCTCCTTTGAGTTCAATTTATAATCTGATATAGAAGTAAGTTTATCACAGTTGTTCTATTTGATGATACTTTGTTGTGTATCGATTGTTATGTCATCAACAAAAATAATTGTAAATCAAGGAATATTCTTTGATTAAACGACCTTGCCATTAAATACAATCTATCATTTAGTCAATTGCCGACTGACTGCTTCATAATTATTGTTAGACCATTACTTAAACACTGAACTGTCAACAGATTTTCCGTTATTTCCCAAATACGACAAGAAGCACATAACGGATGTGACTGATCAACAGGGAATGCTCACTCCTCCGTGGCACCTGATCAAATATCTGATAATTTAGAGGTCCGTGATTGCTTGACTGTAATTTCTGTTGTTGAATGGACTTCTCGGCTTGAATACTCCATATTTAATTCAATTGGTATTTTCTCTACTTCTGGACATCTATAAGGCAAGTTGTAATAAACAAAGATACTGTATTTGTATAAAAAAAATTAATTCTGGACCACTTGATCAAGTGTTCAGGTGCTGGGTAGGGTTGTAAATTAGAGAAGGTATTCCAATTTGCTTTTCACCACATTGTAGGTAAGGTAATTGAATAAGAGAATCATACAAAAAGTTTTAAAAAATATATGAAACAAAAATAAAAATTAATAATTTTGATGACCAAAAGGAGATCAATATGAAAGGAAATGAGATAGGTTTGCTATTAGTGCTTAAGCATTATTTTATTTCATTTTTACCTGTTTATTTCACTTGTACAACTTCTACACACAAGGTCTTCTCCCTGGGTTCCATTAATATCAATCCTTTGACTTTGGAGTTTGACACACTTTTAAGAAAATCTAATCTTCATCATAACTGTTTAAAGATTAGTATTAAGACTTTCATATTTCGGATATATATTCACCGACTCAAGTCCTTGGTACCGGCAGGGGCAACCACATTTTTGATCTCTTGACCTTGGACTTGCATTTGAGAAACTTCAAACCTTGACGAAAGCTGAAATAAAGGGGCATTAGTGTTTTACAAACATGTCTAATTTCTCCTGCAATTTCATTACGAGAAATGCAAATAAAAAGAAATTTTTAACTCTATTATCAAAAGACATTTACAAAAAATTAAGGCACACACTTCAGGATGATTTTCCGCCAGGTATTCATTTTGAAACTTTATCATCAAGATCCACATTTATTTTAAAAATAGTCATTGTGTTTATTTGTCAGTCAATTATCAAAATTTTATGGATTGTAGAATAAAAACATCCTATAGTGTCGATATTCTTGAATACACAAAATCATTCAAGCTTTATATAAATTGCAGAATCAAATAGATTTATATTATTACCTTTATTGATTTACAAATAAAAAGAGACATTATATGCACACACTGAAAACATTGTATAAAAACGTTCTATTAATTATAGGTAATACTTCTAACGTAAAATTAAGTGTAATAGATTTTTTTTCTATTTTGTAAATGTATAAAAAGGGTATCTGCCCAAATCCATCATAAAAATTCGATCGGTAAAATGCTAGAATGCAATTTGTACTACAGTATAAAATTCAATAAAGCAAATCCATCGTAGGCCAAAGACATGCAATAGAACTATGAACAACATAATCAGGCAACGTTTTAAAACTAAAACCGTAAGTACAATTCTGAGTATCTTAATACTTTTGTTTTAGAGTATAAGTGAGGGCTTTGGAAAAAATTACGTTAAAAAGTTAAAAATTCTTTGAAGAATATATACGTTTTCATTCATTACGAAACGATTCATTTCAATCATGATTCTAATTTTTATGCTTCCGTTATTGAAGATCCGGGGATTTATAATTTTGCCTTTCCCGTTCGTCTAAAAGTTTAACCCACTTTGGAAAAAGGTTTTACCTGGGTCCAAACTTTTGTTGAACAGTTAGTACAAGGGATTTCATATTTTACAAGTGTATTCTTTATAAGACCTGCCTCCTGATACCAACAATTTTGAACTTTTGACCTTGACCTTGGAATTCGACTTACATTTGAGAAGCTTCAACATTCGCCAAAAGCTGCCATACAGGGGCATCAGTGTTCCACGAAAACATCTTGATTTTTTTTTATGTGTGCATGCAAATAATTTCTGAATTTATACATTATTGATATTACATAAGATCTACTAATTATTGAAGCAACGTTTAAGTTTCCGAGCTAATTATTAATCCAAACCATTTGACTTGCATTCGACTGCGTGTATGATTGTGACAAAATAGAAATACAAGATAGAATTCAGATATACTATAAGAATGCTTTAGGATATATTTTTGGAAAATAGTTTTTGAAAACATTATTTTTTTCTGCTCGATGCATTCGACAAATGCAATTATTTTTCAATGTCCACTGTGTGACAGACCTCTTTGCGTTGATTTTGCAAATGATTCAAAAGTTTATGAATATGTGATTTTATTTTCTTTTTCTTTAGTAGTCTTTACATTTTTGCAATTATAGAAATCTGTAGTATGCTAAATTTGTGTCTCGTAAAAATATGAACAATGCTATCCTGTATTAAAAGAATTTTTTCATAAATGTAAAATTCTTTGATTTTCTTTTAAGGTTTTTTCAATTTTTCTTTATTTTTTTTTTTTTACAGATGTGTACAAATCCTGATGAAGAAAAGTAATGTTGGCAAAAATAATATTTGGAAATTTATTTAGGATAATATTTCTATTACCTAATTTTCATAAGGGTTTGTATTTTTTTCAAAAAATATACTAAGTAAATCATCAGTTGTTATAATGTACTTGAGCCCATTTCGGGTCAAGTACAAAATAAGACGAAAATAGTCCCATCCACATAATCTGCAGTAAACAATGGTAAATCGGTTTTGTTATTATAATATTTTTGAAAGATCATAAATATTCATGTATGATTATATCAATTGTATTCTTATATAAATATATGTACAAAACAATAAATGCAAATTACTTTTTAATGAATATTTACAAGCACTTTGATTGAAATAATTTAGTATAATAAAGACCAAGAATAGATCTAAAATAACAACACAAACTTTCATTTTTATTACAATTTGACTGTTCGACAGGTCGACAGGTTGACAGACTGACAGTTCGACAGGTTGACAGGTCGACAGGACGACAGGTCGACAGGTAGACAGTTTTTTTTATAATTCAATGTAGTTATATCACTACAAGTATTATCTTAAGGGTGGGTGGATGGGGGGGGGGTCACTCATATCATAAGATACATGTACATGTACACTGAATGCCTAAAAGTGTAATTTCCATTCTCTTTTCATATGCACAATGTCTGATAACAGTTAGATGTATACATCTCCATTTGACAATCCAAACCTTTGACGACATGTTGACAGGTCAACAGAATTACATATTTAAATAAACATGTCTACCTGTCGACCTGTCAACCCGTCGACCTGTCTACCCGTCGACCTGTCAACCCGTCGACCTGTCTACATGTCGACCTGTCGATGTCAACCCGTCGACCTGTCAACCTGTCGACCTGTCAACCTGGTTACCTTGTTGAGCAAACATAGTAACATTTGTTTGAACAGATAATCTTTTAAATTAATTCATATGCAAGATTAAATATCTTGTTTTGTACATTTATAATCCATTTGATATAATAATTGGTTGACGATAGAATGCAATAAAGAATGCAATCGGTTGGTATAATTCACCAACAATGGCTCTAAATATTCATTAAAATAGCATACATTTAATTCATATACAAAATATGCTAATTTATATTGTTTTGTACATTTATGAATATAAATGAATATGATAAAATATATATTCTTACGAGGAAAAAAAAGGAACTATTTTCGTCTTATAATGTACTTGAGCCCACATTTCTAATTCTTATCAATCGCTTAAAGATATGTGACTTGGTTCAATGATTATAAAAAGTTTTTTTAAATTAAAAATGTATAATTAAAATCATTATATGTACCTTTTACTAATAAAGTCTACCTCAAAATTTTATGCCTATTTGAATTTATGTTGTCAAATTTTAGGACGTTATTTTGGATGGAGCATCGAAATAATAAAACCCGGTAAGATATTGTCTGCCAACATTACAGTCAATTTTTAAATTATAATTTAAATCATACAAAAGTTACTAGAAAAAATACAGACGATGTGGATAAGTTTCACCATGATGTTATTTTTTTTTCTTCAAGCATATTCTCTTGACAATATAGTACCTTGATGTTAGGTTGTATTAAAATCAATTAATAGCATATTTTTACCTTTAAAACCATATTATTCACACCAGAATATATTTCAATAGATCTCTTTACAAAATAAATATTTTTCAGCTTACATGGGTATCTATTGGGTGAAAGATTACGTCGTTTTTACGGAGCGCAAAACATGGTTGGAAGCTCAAAATGTTTGCAATTCCATGGGGCACACACTGCAGTATAATCAATGGAACGCTCTTAATTGGTATATAAAGACAGTCGCTGTCAGACAAAGCTGGTAAGCTGTATATTTGGTTTATTTCAAAATACTGAAACTAATCAATTCGATTAAAAAAAATAAAAATTTAGAAAATGACTTCGAAAGCTGCTTAATTCGTATTTTTCATATCCACAGTATACCATTTACGTCAATTTCTCACTTAATTTTTAATAAGCAAGTATAAAATCTATACAACAACTAAACCGAAGATATCAACAAAAAAAGAATTCGTCTTTTAATTTAAAATATTACTTTATAATTATGATTCGAAAAGAAACCCTGAAGAATAACTGTAGTAAAGTCGATTAACAATATGACGATTAAACAAACAAGGGTAACTTTGATTCACTCAGGCTCAAATTCAAGTGAAACAAAATGCATAAATATTTTTCATATTTATTAAAGCATTATTTGTTATTTTAATCGATAGGACATTTAATATATAAAAACTGGTATACACTGCATGCAACATAGTGTTTCAATTGATAAAATATCCTCTTCTCTTAAGAATATAACGAGAAAAGCACTTTTACTTAATCAACATTTTCAGTACACGTTTGGTACGATATCCACTTAATTACTGATTACAGCTTTTTAAAAAACCCACATGGGCAGCCCACTACTGTTTATGCTTTCCATAAATTGCTTCATCAAATTGTATAATATTTTAGGAAAATATTGCAAGCGTACTAGTTTATATTTTGTAGGGATGAGAAGATAACAAACAGAAATCAAGTTCAATAGAAATCAAGTTTAACAATAAAGATTGTAAGCAGAGCAAATATAGGCATCTTAAAACAAAGGTGGGACCAGGTGTCATTTAGGGCTGAGAATTCCCTGCCGATCGTCATACTTTGAGAAAAGTCCATCTAAAACTAATTGTGCTTTCAAAACTGATCTTCATGTGGATGTATAAATTTCGCAAAGTGTTGACTTTTAATAATAGAAACTGTTTTCCATGTAGCATTCTTAGTTTGTTAACAAAGTCGTCATTGTTTTTTATAAACACTACCCCCTCAAATCAATTATGCCATTATTTACACTCTGAGTTGTCCACGGATCTTTCCGTTTTTTCCCGAACATGACAAGGAGTACACAGCTGGAGTGACCGATTGGCAGGTGATGCCCATGCACTTCTCAATGGAACCTGATCCCACCTCTGATTTTTGGAGGTCCCTGTTTAGCTCCTATTTTGTAATGTTTTATGGACTTTTGAGCTTGAATACTGTTCGTTATTACTAAATACCGTATTTCATTCTAGAGGCTCATCCAAAATCTAATTGACATGGACCTTAGACTGTTAAATATAAGACAATAATATGTTGTAACATATCTATGAGTGTTGTGTATTGAGATGAAGTCAGAAAAAAATTTATTTCACAGGTCAATAACTGATGATATATGGCTCGGAATCATAAAAAATCAGAACAGTGACATATGGTTTGAAGTTAGAGAAGGAAACAGGTGTTTGGAAAAAAATGGCGCATTCTCAGAACAGAATCACCTTGAAAGACAGTGTGCTGTTTTAAATATGTCCGCGGACTCTCACTCTGATAGTCTTCTAGTATATGCTTCACCTTGTGATGGTCAAAACTTTGGATTCATATGCGAAGTAAAATATGGAAGTCTTCCTAAAGGTAAATACTTAATTATTGGTCGCCCGCTTGGGACTATGATAAAAGGAGTTTTATGAAGAGACTTACTTTTACAATTTACGACTGACTTCTACAACTGAAACAGAGATTTACTCCATGTAATAAAATGTAAAAGTCAGCCGTCGAATGTAAAAGTAAGTCTCTTCATAAAACTCCAAAAGTCGCGGTTTAAAAAGTTTATCCTTACGTCGAGAGTTATAATCCAAGTGCAGGACTCGGAGACCGGTTCTTCGGATAATACGGTATAAACCTTGATCCCGTGTCGCAGTAGGTGCTAGCATGAAAAAATCCTTCGTTGCTCAAAGACCAAAGTGCGAGGCACAGGTCTCCATTTGCAGCCGAAAAGAGGCAAGTGGTGGCTTCTCAATATGAGTGGATTTTTTTAGCAAACAAACAACCCTTATTTGTAATTATTTGGTGAAATTACCTTAAGCGGATGCAAATATTTTTTTTTATAGAGTCTATTTTTTCTCAGGTATACGAAAGATCTACTCAATTTTATCAAAATATTTGATTTCCTTTTGCCTATTTTTTTCGAAAATAAACAACAACATACTTAGCTCCAAAGTTATTAACATTAATGAATAGTCCTAACGATACTGTTGTTTGTTGGTATTGTATTAATTTTAAGCGGTAATTATCATTATGTGTCATTGTTTTTCAATTTAAGTTGAATGGAATTTGTGAAACGTGTTTATGATGTCTTATCATTAGATAAATTTCACGACTGTTCATCAGTTTTTTCATATCACAATTTTCCCCCGTAAGTTTTCCATTCAACCCAAATATTCAGATAATACATGCCTTCATAAACTTATTTTCCGCATACTTTTATTGAAATATAAGCCTTGATTCATTTTGGTCATTATTCCATTCTTAAATATGAGAAATATAATAATGGAAATTATATATGATAAAAATTGAGAAATCAAACTTTTCAAAGTTAGTGGTAAAAATATTCTTGTTTTAGATGTCGAGTTTTACCCCATGTCAAAGGTTCTTGACGAAGGCATCGTTAGAGAGCACTGGAATCTTTCATCAGAAATCGATTGCGCCATCAAAGCTTTTTCAAAATTTGAATGTTATGCTGCCACTTACTTTCCGGAGGAAGGATATTGTTTGGCTGAATGCTCAGAGTTGCCTACTATTCCTATCACTGTTTCTCTTGTCAATTCTTCGCAGAACTCTACGGTGCTCCTGCGTGCCCACATAAAGGGTAATAATGTATTTTCTTATGTATATACAATATTTTTGATTTATAAAAGTTTACTGTAAAATAACATATTTTGAGGGTCAAATTTTTATGGTTTGTAAAAAAAAAATATTTTGGTTCATTGATATTTGATTTCGTGGTTGAAGAATTAATCAGCAGTAATATATGTGAAAAATTGCATTTCGTGGTGGATATTCATTCGTTGGTCTGTTCATATCTTGTAAACCACAAAAATTAAACCCAACGAAAACTAGTAATTTTACAGTACTTACATTTTGAACTGCCGCTTGCATGGCACAATGAATAGCAGGTTTGCTTTGTAGTTGCAAGGTAAGGAGTTAATCTTACATCACAAGTTCGAATCCCTTTTCTGGACCAACAGAAGGTCCTATGCTAGTTTTCTACGATAAGAAATGAAGATAACATGCATTCATAGATCTCAAAAAAGCAAATATAACGAACACGACATAAATTACGAACTCCTGAATATTCTTGAGGTGGGATCAGCTGCCTAGAAGAAGTAAGCATCCGCTGTGAACCGATCACCCCTCGTGAACCTTAACATTTATCACAGGACGAAGTACTAGTATTTCGTAGTCAAAATCTAGGATAAAACAAAGACCTAACGATTGTTGTGTAGCACGTCGTGAAATATGTTGTAACGATTACAAAATACACAAAATGTTGGCTGCCCTTTTGATTCGACATGAAAGATACACAAGTATTGAATTTAAATCTGTATTTCTATACGTTGTAGTTTTTATCAACCACACAGAGTCACAATTACCTCCAAGTACGCAACAGTATCCATGCGCTTTAGAGACTTCCACGGACACCACGACTTATTTTTTCCAAGCTTCAAATAGTACTCCAACAGATTACATGCTTACCGATGCAACCACAGAGGCTCGGTTCAGTTGTTCCTGCATCTGTCCAACAAATTCAATGAATATTTCCGAGGATATGTTAAATCAAAAGGTGGCAGATATCAGGAAAAAACTGACTGTTAATAAGACGTCTCTATCATCGACAACACGAAAGAAAACATCTGCACCGGATAATAGACAGACCTCTGTAGCCATGGGAACGGTTGGTATCTGCGTCATTACTATGGTGATGACGTCACTTTTCGTCTGTGACTTCGGATATATTTTGACATGGATTAAATCTATATGTTAATTTTTATACGAAGAAATGTATGCATTGTTCTAATTGATTTTCAAGTTATTGTGAATGTGTGGCTGTTATAATGTGGCAACTTTTTAAAAAGAAATTTTATAAATTGATTAAGAACAATTTGTAATGTACTCAAAATGAGTGTTTACACCCCGTCTCTCAATTTCCATGCATATTTATATGCATACTTTGAAAAATGTCAGTGCACTAAATGAATGTAAGAGTTACTCATAATTACAGAATCTTGGACTAGCTGGAAGCACTCAACAATCGTGTATCAACGTAAATCTCTTCAAGTGACAATCATAAGATTTTTGCAATTTTATTGGTATTCATGAAGGAATGGTAAATTCAGACTGAATTATGCTACATGTAGCTGTAAATATTTGGCTAGAAAATTCGTTTAAATGGATAAATATGTGATACTTTTAATTTGTTGAAAGATTGTAATTTATACATGTAATTAGGGAGAAAATATATTATATTTAAGAAATTATCATTCATTGAAATTGAGACTTTTTATCAATTTAAAGGAGAACAACTCTAAAGAAAAATGTCCAAATTGTATTATTTTGACAAGTATTCTTTCAAGTACGTACTATAATTAGGAAAAAAAAAATAAAACAAGGAAAATGTTGAATTTATACATCTAGATTTTATCTGCATTCTTTGACATTGGTCAAAATAGGTATATTCTAGTGATAGAGCTTTTGAGTTTGAAATGAAATTTTCAAATATTGTAAATCGGTTTTGATTTGGAAATTTTAACATGAAATGCCGAAAGAAAATTCCTTTTAAGATAATTTTGAAAAACAAGAGGCCCATGGGCCACATCGCTCACCTGAGAAGCTTTGACCATTCTGTTCTTTACCAGAATCCCCCCCTTTAATACATATTGCGACCTCACCCTACTCCACTGATCATAATTTAGACATTTTGAAATCAACACTACCCCAGGATGCTTCTATGTGCACATAAGTTTCAGCTTTACTGGCCCAGTGGTTCTTGAGGAGAAGATTTTCAAAGATTTTACCTATATATTTGTATGTAAAACTTTGATTCCCCAATGTTGCCCCGCCCTACCCCCGGGAGTCATGATTTGAATAATTTAGAATCTATAATATCCCAGGATGCTTCCACAAAAGTTTCAGAATTTCTGGCCCAGTGGTTCTTTAGAAGAAGATTTTAAAAGATTTTCCTGTATATTTCTATGTAAAACTTTGATTCCCCATTGTGGCCCCACCCTACCCCCGGGGGTCATGATTCGAACAATTTAGAATTTGCACTACTTCAGGATGCTTCCATACAAGTTTCAGCTTTTCTGGCCCAGAGGTTCTTGAGAAGATTTTCAAAGATTTTTCCTATATATTTCTATGTAAAAATTTGATTCCCGATTGTGGCCCCGCCCTACCCCCGCGGGTCATGATTTGAATTATTTAGAATCTTCACTACCCCAGAATGCTTCCACATAAGTTTCAGCTTTACTGGCCCAGTGGTTCTTGAGAAGAAGATTTTTTAATGACCTCACCCTATTTTGTCTTTCATGATTATCTCCCCTTTTGAGGGGACTTGGCCCTTCATTTTAATAATTTGAATTTCTCTTTACCCTAGAATGCTTTGTACCAAGTTTGGTCAAAATTGGCCCAGTGGTTCTTGAGAAGAAGTCGAAAATGTGAAAAGTTTACAGACGGACAGACAGAGAGACAGAGAGACAGACGGACGGACGACGGACAAAATGCGATCAGAAAAGCTCACTTGAGCCTTCGGCTCAGGTGAGCTAATAATGATTTGCAATTTAATTTAGTGGATACATTTAAAAGATGAAGAACATTCATGATGGTTGCTCTACTTTTTATGACTAGATACAGGTATTCCTTACAGTATCAATACTCTTTCCTAGCGTCTAACATATAATAATTACAGGCTTCATTATGTTTCTAATCATGATAACATTCATTTATCAATATGTATTCTGTCTTGATAATTCATCAAAGAAAGCTCAAACCTTCATTGTTTAGTTTTCGACCAGGATGGATTTAATGCATAAAGAAAAAAAACATCTGAAAAACATTTTAATTAGCTATCCAAATTGAAACTTCCAAGGTTCTCTGTGCGAGAGATCAAGGAGATATTATATTCGTTTGGCTAATACATGATTTAAATTTTTTTTTCTACATATCAATCTCTGTCTTTATATTAATAAGTTTTTTGTTGGTTCAAAAATTTCCAATGTCATTTTCATTCCACATATCCCTAGCAAACTAATCTGGTGTGGGATTTTATGACATAAAGGGCTTTACATGAAGCTGCACCGGCTTATAACTTCAACATTTATAGATAATCTCAGAAGGTGAGTACAATATTGAGAACTATGTTTAATTATGGACACTTTGAAATAGTTTCCTTTTTTTTTATTTTTGCTTTTACCAAGCGAAATATCGATACAATGAGCTTAACTATTAATAATAAATATTCAATGAATATATAGTTTTTGCTCGTATGTTTTAATATAATAAATAAAGATTTATTAAAATGTCAATCTATCATCAATTAGTTTTATCTAACATCAAAGCAAAACTAATAATACAAAGATGTCCGAGAACTAAAGAGACTTTTTATTCTAGATGAATTCAAAATCTAGTTCCTTATGTCATTCATTAGATGTGTTGTTTTCTTTTAAACCTTCAGAAAAACGCAGCCCAACTGATCAAAAAAATAATAATTTATCTTCAACTATTATGAAAACAAAATAATTCGAATAAGAAGTTGCAACAGTTTTAATTTCACCAAATTTATTGTGAAATGTAGACAATAATGATCGGTGGTAAATGAGAGGACTTCAGCTCTTTCCTTATTTATTTAGTTTCAATCTCGAATCACATGTTTTGGACAACACATACATTGACTAAAATTTCAATGAAAATAGAGTTAATCCAAATATTGCTGAGCTAAGTAGGCTTATTGTTCAAAGTTGAGTTTTAACCTGAATAACTCAAATTGTTTAAATTTGAGAGAATTTTGTTGATCTTCTTATTGACAATATCTATGTAGTCTTCCCACTATCCATAGGAATACTAATGTGTATTAATGATGCTCCTTTATATAAAACATACAATTCTCCTTTTTCATAGCACACTATTAAATTTAGGCCCGCTTCCCTTTTTAAAAGATGCTCCATTTTCTACACAATTTATACAATTTTGAATTAATTTTTTAATGACAAATTTCAGATTTCTACATTTTCTGATCCATACAACATGGTTTCAAAAACAATATGCCATAGGATTTTCTTTGGAGTTATCGAGATTTTATCTTATTTTCATAAAGGTTTGTACGTTTGTTTTGTAATGCTACGCGAGAATTAAGTTAATAAAAAGGAAAATGTACTAATATGAAAAACAATAATTCTATTAACCACAGTCGTACTAAAAACTTCTTTCAAATTCATTTTATTTGCTGATTATGAAAATTACTCCATCTTTAATTCAACATGAGCTTTTATTACATGTATTAAACTGTACAGTTTTATTATGTTTGTACTTTTAATTTTAGGACTAAAACTTGTCTGTGGCATAGAAATTACGCACCCCGGTAAGATTTGAATTAACAAGTCACGTAATATAACGAACACGATAAAAGCATAATCTCTAATTTGTGAATAAAGAATTATTCTATTAAAGCTACTGTAACAGATTGTTTTAGAGTATTCATAATTTTTTCATTAAGCATTAACATAAATACGTCGAGATTTGTCGTTTTGTGATTTCATTCTTTTAGTTTTTAGCTCACATAAATCAACGTCTCAAGCCTTTTTCCGATTAAAATTTTTGCAGTGTCCTTTGTTGTCCATTTTGTTGTCAATTTCATCATCGTTAACTTATTACAATAATATGTTTTCTTCAAAAACACTTATCAAATTAACCAAGCTTGGCGCAGAGTCATGAGTAAAATATGACGTCAAAAATAGCGCTTATTAACATTATTTTACAGTCTGAATAAAACCAACCCCTTTTCCTTTCACTTAGGAGTGAAAGAAGAAGGGATTAGTTTTATTCAGACTGTAACATTTCACTATATTTTAAAGAAAATAGTGTGGTTTACCCTTATAATTTGATTTAAAAATATCAAGCTCAGATCTGCACAGGCTCTGTCTTTTCATACACAATGTAGAATGATCATAATTTAAGGTATTTCCGGGACATGATTGTATTATAGGTCCTAAAAACTATTGAAAAAATTGAACAAAAATTTTGCTTTTTTGAACAAATTACAGGGAAAGTCAAAAGTAAGTGATTATACTGAGACAGAGATGCTTTTTGTTATACAATAAATGTTTTTAGATCATTTGCAATTGTTAAATACAGCAAATAAAAATTCATAATTTCCATGAGATTATCAAACCTTGACATTTCTGGAGCAGGAATATGATAGTTCTTAATAAAGAAAATCTTGTCCACATTCGTAATAATGAATGATGAATGATTCATCTCTACACCCTCAATGATACCCATATATAATATGGTACATCTTATTTTTAGTTTACTTGGGTAACCAACACTTAAATGATTTTTTCCTGTTTTCGGAGCGTAAAACATGGTTGGAGGCAAATGACGTTTGTATGTCAATGGGAAATACTCTACAGTCTAACACCTGGAACTCAATGCATTGGTATATAAAGACCAAGGCTTTAAAGAAAGGCTGGTAAAGGAAACAAATAAAACTTCAATATTATCAAATATATACATGTATCAGTTTAACGTTTATTAACAACAGTTTTATTTTTTATTTAATGAATTTAAGAATTAATTCAATTAAAGAGAATCTTTATTTATTTTATACATTGGCCAATAACCGATGACGTCTGGGTGGGGATTATAAAGGGGAAAAACAACAACAAGTGGTATGAAATCAGAAGAAATGGTAATTGTGAGGAAAAATCAAACGAAATTCCAGGACTGAATCAATATGAGAGACAATGTGGAGTTCTAAACATGTCAGCAGTATTTGACGTCGAGGAGCCAATGATTTATTTCACTTCTTGTGATGGTCAAACCTTGGGCTTTTTGTGCCAAAAACACCAAGGAAAGCAACCAAAAGGTAGAACATTTTTATGATATTAAGTCAAAGGACACACTTCTTTTTCAATCATGAATTTTGATAAATATCAAATTGTTAAAAAAAATATTTGTCACAAAGAAAATGTCTCATCACAAAGTAATATGCTTGAAAAGTATTATAGCTTTAACACCAAAAAAAAAAATACAGAGGAACGAAAATACTCTATGTCCCCAAATCTTACTGTATGGGAGGATAAAAAGACATATCTTAACCGGAGAGGGTGGATGTGAGACTGTTTTGATTAAACCTATTAGACCTCCTTCAACAGTGGAAGGTAATAATCACCTAGCTGCTGAGTTCCACATACATTTTATAGTTTGCTAAGACAGTCATATAGATGTATTGAGGATTATTCCAATAATTAAATTTACGCCGATTTTTTCGTGAAACAGTATGAGAAAAATTTAGCATATTTTAAGTATTACATGACTGTATAGATCATGTCTGTGGTAATCATAGTAAGCAAGTTAAATTACAAATACTTAAGTAGATCTAACTAAGTATAAAAATGCTTATCAATATTCTATTTCTAGGTCTCCAGCTTTACCCCATGTCGAAAATGGTCGAAAAGGGCTCTGAAAGAAAATCTTTTGATGCTTTAACAGAAATAGATTGTGCCATTTCTTCTTTTACAAAGTTTGAGTGCTATGGTGCCACTTATTCCCATGAAGATGAAACTTGTGTGGCTGAATGCACAGAAATATCTGACATACCGGACACAGTTTCCCTTGTTAGTTCTACCACCAACTCAACTGTTCTCCTGCGTTCTCACAATAAAGGTAATTGATATAAAACATGGCTGATGAGTTGTCTAGTTTGGTCTTAAAACCATAAAAGGAAAGCACACTCCAATGAAAAAAATAGGACGCAGAAAGACAATTACAAAACTACACATTTTTATTCATGTGTTCAAAATATATTTATTTTGCTTAACCGAAGATTTTCATTACCCGTAAATGATTTTTCCCAACTTGCTAATCGACATAAATATGTATACTTGGAAAACAAATAACAAATTTATATGCTTTCACTTGGCTTTGCCTTTGCTAAATTGTCTGAATTGTGATGTGTAAAACTGAAATTATATCATAAAAAAGATTAACAAGTGATTTCTTTATAAAAAAAAAAAACGGATTACGAGGGTTGTCCCAAAATTTCGTAGACTGAGCTCATATCTTTTAAAGAAATTAATGTATCTTTATAATATTTTCAGGATGGATAAAGCTAGTTCTTGGTAGATAAATTACGAAGTTTATCATGTTTACTTGAAAACTTTTCGAGTTAAAGGATTTAAAATGATATCGTTCTCTTACACCCGGAGCAATCTGCAACGTCTCAAAAATTACAAATGTCAACGGTTCAAATTTTTCGAGAAAATATTTCAATTACTAGAATCAAATTCTTTAATTAAACGAAACGGTTATAATTATAAATGTGCAAAAATCTTAATTACTATGATATGATCAAACATTTAAAAATGTAAACAGAGTATATGCATGTACGGGTATGAAATAATTATTATTTGAAAACGCTATATGTCTACGGGCTTTTCGTCTGTTTTCTGTAATGGAGTAGCACAATTGAACTCTTTCCCATTTCTTAGTCCTGTCTTTTATTTTAGTTACGCTTATTCACATATACATAGAGAAACCGTTTTAGTCATTTTAAATACTAAAGACGAGAAATAGTTTTCTAGTCGACCAAATATTTATGACTGGTACACTTCTGTAAGACTTAATTTAGGTTCAAAACACTTGAACATACTTCAGTGCGCCGCCTGTGCCAACACAGCCGCCATTTTTCAAAAAGTCGGATTTCAACCCCATGTTTATAAAACGTTATAAAATTTATATTTATCAAAGCACAAACACCAAAATTTGAGGAAATATAGTTGATAAAACAGTATTGAGAATTTTCACTTCCATTCAAAAATCGCAGGGTAGTAATAACTTTTCCCTACGATTTTAAATATGATATACCAAATTTTAATAGCAACTTTTGGGTATTGCGCCGCCTTCCTACATAAGACAATGAAATTTGCCTTTTAAATTGGAATAATTTGCGTAGTCACTCCATATTTGTCCATAAATCTATTAGATAGTGTTGGTTTAATCTATATACAAAGTTTCATTAATTTATGACTTAGGGTTCCTTCAAAACAACGCTTGTCTACGGAATTTTGGGACAACCCTCGTATGTATCTTTATTATAGTTGTATTTCAGAATTGATTCAAATTCTCTCAAATTACTGTTATTAAATAGTCTTAACATTTTAAATTGCCATCTTGCGTTTTGGTCTTTAGGATTAATTCATATACGTGTTTTTTCAGTTCTAATTAATCACACCATGTCAATATTACCACCTAGCAACAACGAGTACCCGTGTATTGTCGGAGCCTCCATACTAAGACAAAGTTCTGTTATACCTCCTCAAATGAATAGCGGCGAATCAACCCTATCACAATCTATTGATGAAACAACAACTTTTGTTTATCTAAAGGATGGTCTGATAACTATACATCAAACTTCAGAGGCTACAATAACCACTGAAAATTTAAATGGAGGAATAGGAACTGTTGCAGGAATAGAAGCAGAGGTGACAACATTGCTAGTTGACACAATAACTCAAACATCAAATCACACAACAACGCAGGCTCAATCAGGATGTGTTTGCATCTGTTCTACAAATCAGCTTGATATTACACAGGAGATGTTGAATCAGAAGATTAATCATATTAAGAAAAATCTTACTGTTAATAGAACGCTCTTGTCTTCAACGAAGCGAAAGAAAACTTCAGCGTCGGATGATAGAGGGTCATCTATCGCCATGGGAACTCTTGGTGGCTGCATTATTATTGGTGTAATTTTGACTTTTGTCGTCTATGATTTGGTACACGTTGTGTCGTTTGTTAAAGTCATACGAGTTTTGCACTAATGATTAAGACTTTTAGTGCAATTGGTGGAAATTACTAAAGGGTGATATTGAACATCATAAGCGTACACCCTTTTACTTAAACACGGTCAAGAGATATCGCTGTTTATCAAATACTGTAAATTCCTAATTATACGCGAGGAATTAATTTCCGCGTAATTTCGCGAGAAGCGTCACTCGCTAAAAATATTTGCCATGCATCCGACGAACGGATATGTCAAACAAAAAATAAAAAACTTCATATTGGAGGTCCTTAAAGCACTCTTATTGTGTATCAATTATTGACTTTGAAATATGTTTATGCCTCCTTTAAAAGTTTACTCTTACTAGTATTTAAATTCAGTTAATTATATTGGTCCTCAAAAACGTCTGGATATTTCAGATCCCGATTACAACCCGATTTTAAATGCATCACCTCGCTTGATATATGCTTAGCCATGCATCATCAAATCGCAACTTGGTTTCGAGGGTTACATGTTTCATCTTTTTCTGTCTTTTCGTTGAATTTATTACACAGAAACAGTTATAAGTTGTGTATAGCATGTATCTGTACACGAAAAAGAACGTAAGTAACAATTCGATGGACTACTACTATGCCCAAGGGATGGTTTATTTGTGGCGGATGCATTGTGAAATAAACATTATAAAAATTACACGCATTTTCAAATTAATTTTAGTTTGTTTTTAAATAAAATAATCAATCATTTTTTAAAAAAAAAAAGCTCATCCAATTTCGGAATCTTTACATTCAATTCTAATGTAAGAAAGACAACTTTGAACATTCAGAAACCTTCAATTTGGATTATGTCAAATCAATCTGACTAATTATATAAAGCCAGACTACTATTTACTAGTTCGCTATCCCGAAGAGGTCTGGTTTGACCATAACGAAAATTTGCTATAGTTACACGTAACTATTACAATTTACTTTGGTAGACTATAGTAAATACTTTGATACAATACAATGTGGCTTTACTCAAGAACTTTTTAAAAAAAATGATTTAGAACCTGAATTTTTCTTTAATTACATACAAATAATGTACTTTTTTCCATTTGATAAAAAAAAATGTAAATATACAAGGAACTAGAGGCCCGGGGCCACATCGCTCACCTGAGCAATTGGCTAGGAAAAAGATCAGAACTGAAAGTTAACTGAGGGTGGGGGGATTATCCTATATATTCCTATGTAAAACTTTGATCGGCCATTTTGGCCCCACCCTACCCCCGGGGGTCATGATTTGAACAAACTTGAATCTACACTACATGAGGATAATTTCACATGAGTTTCATCTTTCCTGTCTCAATGGTTCTTGAGAAGAAAATTTTAAAAGAGTTTTCCTACATATTCCTATGTAAAACTTTGATTGACCATTTTGGCCCCAACCTACCCCCGGGGGTCATAATTTGAACAAACTTGAATTTACACTACCTGAGGATGATTCCATATGAGTTTCATCTTTCCTGACCCAGTGGTTCTTGAGAAGAAGATTTTAAAAGAGTTTTCTCATATATTCCTATGTAAAACTTTGATTGACCATTTTGGCCCCAACCTACCCTCGGGGGTCATGATTTGAACAAACTTAAATCTACACTACCTAAGGATGATTCCACATGAGTTTCATCTTTCCTGGCCCAGTGGTACTTGAGAAGATTTTTTTAAAATGCCATTAATTTTTCTGTAATTCATAATTATCTCCCCTTTGAAAAGGGCGTGTCCCTTTATTTGAACAAACTTGAATCCCCTTCACCCAAGGATACTTTGTAGCAAGTTTGGTTGAAATTGGCCCAGTGGTTCTTGAAAAGAAGATGAAAATGTTAAAAGTTTACAACGACAACAACGACGACTACGACAACAACGACAGACAACGGACAAATTTTGATCAGGAAAGCCCACTTGAGCCTTCGGCTCAGGTGAGCTAAAAAACCTTTTAAATACTAGTATCAGAATTTTACTTATAGGAGTTAATCAAATAAATTCCACCATCTGAAATTTAAAGTATAATTACTTTGATTTACTCTAGTAAAAACTTTGATTTACTTAAGCTAATATAGTTAACTATGGTGTTGTTTTTTTGTTAGGGATGGTCAGATATTTATGTCAAAAAATATGACTTGACTTAAAGACAATTTAATGCAAATATTTATCGGACAAACAAGTTTTATGAAACAAGGATATTTGGGGGGAAAATTTAAAAAGAGTAACTTTTTTGTCACAGATTTTCAACAAATAACACTTGCTGTATTTTCCTCCAAACCAACTATGAAACTGATTTGAATATCATCTTCGTGTATATGAATGCATAGAAATATACACGGAGAAACTTTATGTCTAAGATTACGTCAGAATGATGCTACAGAGACATTATTATAAATGAAACTATATTGGAAACCAAAAAATTCAAACTTACACGGTTTAGAGCGTGTAAAATGTGAATATAAGGAATGTTTTTAAGTTTAGTATGAATTATTTATGTATAAATCGCACCGACCTGCAAGTAGGCATATCTTTAACGAAGCGCTTGATCGCAAGAGCTCTTCATGAAATATGCTTACGTGACAAGACTGTGAGATTTACACACCAATAATTCCCACAAAACTTTCATTCAGTGATAGCAACAGTGTATCAAGTCAGCTTATATACCAAATTTTATCCATGTTTTTTTTTTCTGATCGAAAGATATTTAGTCTTATATGAAATTTGACGGAGCATGACAGTTTGAAGGAGTGGATATCACGCTGTAAGACTGAAGACAATCAAAATGGAGATTATTTTGAAGATTATATTATTATTGGATATCGGTTTTGTGTATTATACTCATTAAATCAAAAATGAATAGATGATGGATCTTGTGTCCCATTGCTTGGATGAGCAAAAGCAATTTCTTTCATTATTTTAAAGCAGTTGGATATAAGAATATAGATCTGTCTTTCTCCGGAGCATGGGGGGAATCAACAAAATACATGCGAATCTCTACTTGGAGTCAATGCAATGACAATGTAAACACGGAAACAATGTCTGAACCGATGTTCTTACACAAAAGAGATATAGTATCAATTAATCCTATAAGAAAGGGAAAAGATACTTACATTATAATCTTGCATGTTAAATCATAAATGAACTATGCAAAGGAAATACCAATCATGTAATGACTGTCGATGAAATATTCACAATTCAAATTAAAAATACAGGTATACAGTCGAGGGAAAATGTAATAAAAAAAAAATGAACACCTACAAGAGGGCTTATCTTGAATAGGATCCTATGTAACAGGTAATTTTTCCCTATTGGTAGTGATTTTTTGCCCAGAAAAAAGGGATATACATGTACATGTATTTTGAAACTTTCTTTTGTTTGTTATAGGTATCGTTGTATATTAAGTATTATTTCTTCTTTGTTAATTAACTCTGTCAATGAAAAGTAGTATGGAAAAGTCCTATGGTATCGAAAATATATGTTTGTTTGTTTTTAAAAGCTTTCGTCTAAGAGTCATTTTGTTTTTTTCTTAGTTTCTAACACCACTGTATATAACGTTATCACTTCATTTGTTTTATTTTCAAGAGCAGGGAACCCTTTTCTATGTAAATTCTTTGAATTAATTAGTTTTTGTTTAATGATTTATGGAGAAGTCATCAAAAGATAGCTAAACATATAAAACATAAAATACTGTTATTTTAACATAATCAAAATCAATTCATCTGGATTTTTTAAAAAAAAAAATTATTCTTTTTATCAGAATAGATTTGTTTACTGATCAAAATTTGTCCGTTGTCTGTCGTTGTCGTTGTCGTAGTCGTTGTCGTTGTAAACTTTTCACATTTTCATCTTCTTCTCAAGAACCACTGGGCCAATTTCAACCAAACTTGGTACAAAGTATCCTTTGGTAAAGGGGATTCAAGTTTGTTCAAATGAAGGGCCACGCCCTTTTCCAAGGGAGATAATTATGAATTAGTGAAAAATTAATGACATTTTAAAAAAATCTTCTACTCAATAACCACTGGACCAGGAAAGATGAAACTAATGTGGAATCATCCTCAGGTAGTGTAGATTCAAGTTTGTTCAAATCATGACCCCCGGGGTAGGGTGGGGCCAAAATGGCCGATCAAAGTTTTACAATGGAATCTAAAGAGAAAAATCTTTAAAATGGCCGATCAAAGTTTTAAAAAGGAATCTAAAGAGAAAAATCTTTAAAAATCTTCTTCTCAAGAACCATTGTGAAAGGAATGATGAAACTCAAGTGGAATCATCCTCAGTTAGTGTAGATTCAAGTTTATTCAAATCATCACCCCTGGGGGTAGGTTGGGGCTAAAATGGCCGATCAAAGTTTTACGTAGGAATATATAGGAAAATCTTTAAAAATCTTCTTCTCAAGACTCATTAAGCCAGGAAAGATAAAACTCATGTGGAATCATTCTCAGGTAGTGTAGATTCAAATTTGTTCAAAACATGACCCCCGGGGCTAGGATTGGGCCATAATGGCCGTTCAAATTTTTACATAGGAATATATAGGAAAAATCTTTTAAAATCTTTTTCTCAAGAACGACTGGGCCAGGAAAGATGAAACTAATGTGGAATCATCTCAGGTAGTGTAGATTCAAGTTTGTTCAAATCATGACCCCCGGGGGAAGGTAGGGGCCAAAATGGTCGATCAAAGTTTTTCATAAGAAAATATAGGGAAATCTTTTAAAATTTCCTTCTCAAGTACTTCAAAGCCATGATTAGTGATATTTATATGAAATCATCCTCAGGTAGTGTAGATTCTAGTTTGTTCAATTCATGACCCCCTGGGGGGTTAAGATTTAACACTCCCCCCCCCCCTCCAAACTCAGTAAACTTTCATTTCTGATGTGATATTTGCTTTTTCCTAGCCGGTGTGCTCAGGTGAGCGCTGTGGCCCCTGGGCCTCTTGTTTAATTTATTTTGAAAGTTTTAATTAAAATAGATTTAAGAAAATTAACACACTGTATTTCCTGGCGAAATTCTGCAGAATTATCAATCAGCTTACTAGTCACGATTTTCTCTTATTTTTGGTTTCAAACAAACGACAAAAAAAAAAACTTGTCGTAGAAAAGGTTCAAACAATTCTATGTACACCGGATATTAACAACATTAACATAATTTATTGATAAAATTCAATTGAATCTAGTACCTCTGACATTTTCATATTGTCATCACATTCTTTTTATTTAGTAAAAAATATTACATGTATTCTACGTTTTGAAAAAGGTAAGTGTAATATTAAAATAAAAAACCGAACATTTGAAAACATATTGTATATACATTTTTAGTGTATTGAAATATTATTTGATAAAAAAAAAAATAATATTAGCTGTGGACTATTTTGATATTATATTATATTCATATTTTAAAACAAATTTTAAAATACTTAATATGATTTGATCCTGCAGGTTCCCTCTCTTTGCGATGAATATTTACGCCATGTTTTTGAGAATTATTTTTGGCATGGTCTTTGTTTTACCTGATCTGCAGAGTGGTAAGCATATTTTGTGGATGAATGTTGTCTTTGAATTGTATTTACATAATCCGAAATATGAATTGTAATATCAAATGTATTCATATATTTCTGGATAATACACTGCAGTGCTTCAGTTGCACAGATAGTTTTAGGAAAAACTGTTAGAGTACCTCATTGTAACATAGAAATCTTGATTGAATTAAGATGGCCTGCAATTGAATATAGAATTACAAACCTTTTTGTACTTATTTTATATTGTTATCTATCTGACAAATTTCAGCCAGACGCTTTTACAAATATTTTATAAAAGAAATATATTTTGAACCTTTATTCTTCAGAATTCTATTTAGTTTGGAGCATTGAAATAACGAAACCCGGTAAGTTTAAAATTACTTTTTTTGTAATTTATTTATATTATATTGTATTAATTGAAATTTAAATTGCCGTTCATTGTTTTGGAAACATTGGAGTCATATACATGTACATTTAGGTTCCTGTAATGAATGAACTGTCTAATTTAAAAGAAAATATTCCTTATTTAATTTATAATTATCTACGAAATTTAGCACACAACGCAAATTTGAAGACAAGGGTTTGTATTGTAAATTCTCTTTCTCTCTCTTTCCTTCTCTCATTTCAGTGAAGAAAGTGTTTATTTTCTTTTTTAAGCGTATCTTGGTTCAGCTTGGTCTTTTGATTATATCGTGTTTTCTGAGCATAAGACGTGGTTGGAAGCAATAGATGTTTGTGGATCAATAAAAGGCTACATACAATTTAAGAAATATTCAAATGCCAACTGGTATATAAAGACAAAAGCAGTGAAGAAAGGATGGTATTTGCTTTTAAAAATTTGAAACTGTTCTTCCCGCCACATTTGTTTTAAAAGCAGCTTGGTTAAGTCCATTTAAAAATATTCATAATTTTTACTTTTAATACTGAATGAGCTGCAAATATTTGTCAGAATGGCCTCAACATTTTCTGATATTTGAAAATTTTTGCTTTACTTCACTTATATTCCTTTTTCATAATAGGTCTGTATCTGATGACGTATGGATAGGATTGATAAAGGAACCATACAGCGATATGTGGTATGAAGTCAGATCGAATTGTCCAGAACGTAAAGGAATCGCCGGAGAAAAGTTTGAAGAGAGACAGTGCGCAGTTTTAAACATGTCCGCAGTTTCCAGCTCTGATAAATCATTAATCTATGCTTCTTCTTGTGATGAGCGTAACTTTGGATTTGTTTGTCTTCAATCATTGGGACCTATACCACAAGGTATTTTAGCCTTTTAAATCACTTTCTAGCAGTTAGAAAACTTGAAATATCGAAATTGATAACAATTCGTGGTGGAATACAAAATTTGAGTGAAATATTCTCTAAGAGATGTTAAACAAACAATAATACAAAATAGAATACAGAAAATATCAATTATGATTTACAACATGGTCCTTACATCTTTTTCAGATTTGCAGTCATATCCCAACACAGAAATAGCAGAGGAAGGATACACAAGTTTGCAATGGAATGTCTCTTCAGAGTCAGGGTGTGCCAAAAACGCCTTTAACAGATTTTTGTGCTACGCCGCCACTTATTTTCCAGACGATAAATATTGCGTGGCCGAATGCACAGTATTAAACAATATTCTAGATACCGTCTCCCTTCTAAATTCTTCAAAAAATTCTACTGTTCTCCTTCGTACCCACAGCAAAGGTAGTTAATGTGAAATTTGAAATGTTTTATCAGGCTTATTATTTGCATGAATAGAGTGATTTTCTGATGGAGTTTTGATAATCAATATTTATCATATAATGAAAGATAGTGGAACCTCAATACACAAAATTCTCCTTCTCATTTTCTCAGAGAGAGTTGTTAAGCAAATCCTTGTTGCTCACTTTCTACATGTATTTTTTAAAAAGAGTACCGGGTATTTTGCAAAATCTATTCATTTTTTCCACCTTGCATAAAGTATAAAATTTTTATTATGGTACAAAAAAAATCAATCTAAATCTAAAAGCAAAATCACGATATTGTTTCACATTGTGTGTGTTTTATGAGTTCAATCACTTGTTATGAATCTGAGAATGTTGATTTCCATGATTCATGCAATGACTAAAGTGATATGAAAACAAATTGGACCGAGACCGTAAAAGAGTTAAAGGAAGAATTCCTCAACAAATAAATCTATGCGATTATGATAGACATTCAAGGTTAGTAAATAAAAAAAATTAGAATTTATATTTTTTAAGAAACTAAAAGTCAAAAATGATATGAATGTGATTAAGAAGAAAAATGGTAATTTTTCGATTTCTGAATTTAACAACCATGATTATTCCTTATATTGTATTTGGTTGTTACGATTAAAAACAAAAATTTACATACTTCGATTTCTATAAAAAATAATACTTATATTTACTTATTTTCTAAAGCTTGAAGTATTTAAAAATAGTTTTAGAATGTTATAAAAGGTTTTTCAATAAATTGAGACAATAAGATGTGAAGAAGTTTATCAAATAACTCTGCAATACACACTTTTTTAAGCGTTTGGATTGCTGGATTAAAATTAAAAAAAGTGCATGGTGAAAAAAATCGGATTCGCCATCGCTGATAATGAATTTTTTGACGTAAGAATTTTCAATGTAAAACTGGACTCCATGCAACATTTAAAGAATTTTAGTTGGTTTGCATAAAACATTCAAAATGTTAATCGAAAAGAAAAGAAGATTTTGTAAAAGATTTTTATGCATTGTATAATATCAATAACCTATTTCATACTAAATGGTCTTTTTTAAAATAAATGAAATATGAGTTCTTGCTGAAATCAAAATTTTAAAAATAAATAAAGGAAATTAGGAATACTCGTAATTTACAAGAGCATGTGAAAATATTTCAGTAATGAAAACTTTTTTATTGTAGACACCAAAACTTGATGTTGAAAGCAATGACTTCGCCTAGAAACGTCGCAACATTTTTTCTTCTTACCTTTGTTCTAACTTATCTACTCAACGGTCTGTATATGTATAAATAGGATCACCAACATTTCTTGGCTGGTCTAATCTTTTATCCAACAACTTGTGTTTTATCCTTGAGCCTTGGTGAGAGGATAAGAACACAAAAATAGTTGGATGATAACTCACACGTTATCTCAAACCATTGAAGATTCTTTTCTGTCACGTATAACCGTATGGTTTATATAAACTATAAATATGCAATATAATTGTGTTAATACGAACCGAACGGTATAGTTGTTGGATATCGCTCTCCGACAGTCTATGCCCTCTTTCTAACATCAATATATGTAAATTACCGTAACAAGTTTTAGTATACATAAAAATAAAAATTATAATTTAGTATACATTAAAATAACATTATGATTTTCATTCCCTATATTAATTAAATTCCCTTTGAAAGGCCAGCAGAAAAGCAGTTTTTGAATTTGCTATGTTTTTTCAATATTGCAGAAAAATGGCATTTCAGTATCTTCTGGAAATATCAGCAAATCCCAACCATTTAAAAATAAAGCTTCTTTAAGCTAGCTTTCAAGAACATTTGTATTTTTATAATTAAATTACATATCCAAAGGTTGTGCTTTTAAGCAAAAATAAAAAAGATGTTTTTCACTTAAACTTTTTGGCCATTTTTGAAAGGCTTTTTAGGATATTTGAATAATGCCAAATTTTATAATGGCATACTGATTTAATTAGCAAACACTGCGTCATTTTCAATAGACAACAATTTCCAAAGGTCCTAGTGATATTTAAAGCTAAGCAGTTTGGATTTTTCGAATATTTGTGTCATATAACAATCCCAATTTTGTTTACCTTCCGAGAAAAACCTAAGATTTTAACACTGTACAGTAGACTCTATAATGAAGTACAAATTCTAATGTCAAGGTAATTTACCTTTATTAAAAGTACGGAGAAGAACCGTGGAGTTGTAGGAAGAATTGACAACGGTTACTGTCTCTGGAATGTTGATCATCGAGGTACATTCAGCTACACAATATTTATCCTTTGGAAAGTAGGTGGCAACATAACACTGGAAAATGGAAAATGAACTGATCACACACTCCGTCTCTGATGAAGTATTCAACTGAAGTCTTCTGTCACCTTTCTCCTCTACCTCTGAGAAGGGGTAGTACTCAATGCCTTTAATGAGAAATATGGTTAAAACGAACAGTATTCAAGCTCAAAAGTCCATTTAACAATGCAAAATTGGAGCAGAGCAAACACGGACTTCCAAAATATCAGAGATGGGCTAAGTTGCAATGGAGGAATAAGCATCCCCCGTCGACCGGTCACACCCGCCGTGTGCTCCTTGTTATGATCGGAAGATACCGGAAAAATTCGACATTTCTAATGGTATAATCTTTAATTGCCACAATGGCATTGCAATCGTTTACATTTCCTCCCAGTAAATTATGATTTGGTTCATATATTTCATCAAATTGAATGAATTCTCCAATAGAGGATTAAAATTGTATCTTTTTAAAATGAAATGATTTTTGATAGATTTTTTTTTTCAATTAGTTAAAAATAATCGTCAATAACTTTAGATAGCTAGGAATTTCAACCGTAACAGTATAGATAAAAGTTAGTGCATGAAAGAAAATTGAAATATTAGTAATTGGTAATTAAAAGAAAACACAAGAATTATTGAAGAATATTGTAATTTGATGACGTTTTGTCGTATGTTAAAATAAATAAATTTATCCTTTTTTGTTAATGAATTTTTTTTCTGTTGAGTTTGTTCTTTGGATTTGTCTGAATTACACCAGAAAATCATAATGTTATTTTAATGTATACTAAATTATAATTTTTATTTTTATGTATACTAAAACTTGTTACGGTAATTTACATATATTGATGTTAGAAAGAGGGCATAGACTGTCGGAGAGCGATATCCAACAACTATACCGTTCGGTTCGTATTAACACAATTATATTGCATATTTATAGTTTATATAAACCATACGGAGTCGGCTTTATCACCCAGCACAGACTCGTATCCATGTCCTCTAGAAACAACTACAGAAACTTCTTCAGTTGAAATGTCCACCGACGCTTCAACAACAACTTTTCCAAACCTAGAAGGTACCTCTTCATTGGCAGAACTTTCAGATGACACGACAACATTCATTCATTCCATCAGTCAGACGACAACGGGTTTTCAGACTCAAAAAGACACAACTACAGTCTCACTTGATGGTACGAAAACAGTTATAGGGATACATAATGACGAAACAACATACACAGATCTTTCCAAAGGCACATCTACAAAAATGCCACATTGTAAAATGGAAGTTAATTCTGGATGTCTCTGTACACGTCAGATAGCTAACATTGCAGAAGATGAACTAAATCAGAAAGTCCTAGAGATTAAGAAAATACTCACTGTAAACATATCTTCCTTGTCTTCAACAATGAGAAAGAAGATATCAGCGCCAGACGACAGGCAGTCATCGATAGCCATGGGGACGCTGGGTATTTGTGTGATCATTGGTGTTTTCATGGCCTTGGTCGGTGGTGACATCGTTTATATTGTGTCTTGTATAAAGTATTTGTTCTGCTGCAAAACAAGGCTTTCTCGAAAGCGTTCTCGTGTTTAGCATTTACATGACTTAACGGGTTTATAACAACGTTTCTTCTGAGACAATACTGAACGTTTAATTCATATAGATTCTATACTAAATCGGCTTTCGAAAATATACTAGAACTTAAGTTTAGCACCAACCAATGAATATTTTTTTTCTCAAATCTTTATAGATGTTTTTATCCAATTAAAAGAAGACCATATTATTTATATTATGATTTCTTAAAAAGATTGTACTTCTGCAATGGGTTTGAACTTGAAAGTGATGTGTCAAGATGAAACATGTCGAAATAACGAACAGTTCCTGCTCAAAATCCCTTAAACATGTATATTACATTTTAGTTTTACTGTCATAAAAAGTTTGAAAATAAAGTATACTTTGTAAAGACAGTGAGATGTGAACTTCCAATTTGGTAATAGAACATCCAGTTTTTATCAAACTTGTATATTATATGATTTACAAGACATTGTTATGTATTTATTTTAAAATCCAATATATCACATATCGCTTATAAAATATCGTATCGTGTCGAAATATTTTGCTCAATACACAATACACAGTCCTCCTCTTCCGAAATGAATCAGCTGAGAGATAAAACTTTTTGAATGACCTCTTGACCTTGAAATTTCGCCCACTTTTGTTTAATTTCAGTACACTTTAACCTTGAACAAATCTTTTGAACGATTAACCCTGGCCATAAGTTTTGATTAGCTGAAGTTATGGCTGTAAGATTAAACGAGTTTATTTATTTCGGCTTGACCTTCCCTTGCCTACAAACAATTTTAACCCTTTGACATTGGAGTTTGACCCTCTTTCAAGAAACTTTCATTAACACTGGCTCTAACTTTTGAAAGGTTGGTTGTGATGCTTTCATATTTCACTACAGAAAAAACTTGTTTAGTACGAACACAGATATTGCGAATTCACAGATATAGCGAAGTTATCTAGGATCCCCAACTACACAAATTTAATGAATTCCTAATATGGATATAACGAAATATAGCGAAGTAATTTTCCAGGTCCCAGTGACTTTGTTACAACCGAGTTCTACTGTATTATATTCTTATGACAGAACCATAACTTTCGAATGACTGGTACATGCTAAAATTTTCATATTTCACAGGTTTAAGTATTCCTTGCGAAAAGACTTTTTTTGAAACGAACAATTTTTTTTTTTCACTTTGGGGTTTGACTTGCATTTGAAAAACATTAACCTTTGCAATGACCTGCCATATCAGGGTATTAATGTCTCACAAACACGACTCCCTTGATTTTTTTTATGACACACACAAAATCACAAAAAGCAGTAGGGTCAAAGTCATAGGAGAAGTCAGTCAGAAAAAATGAGACAGTTAACCAGTTCCTATCAATTGTATAAATTTTCATGTTTTCATTTTTAAAAAAAATGAATAGTTGCTTCAAAATTGAACTCGGTGCAAAAGATGAAATCAACAGTTCAATGTCACCGGTCAAGGTTTGAAAATAATGTCACAGTTGAACACCTCCAATACCATCTGGTGCATAAATTTTATTAACTGAGTTAACTGCTTTATAGATGTCAGGGGGTCATAACAAACACAATACCCTGACCAACTTTGTAGTAAGCATAAAAAGTTCAAATTATAATCAGTATAACAATTTATTACAAAACTCCTCAGAAGTTGTTTACAATGAAATAGTCCTCACATATAACTTATAAAGGAATTTACAAATATTGAATGCAAATTGGAAACTGTAGCAAAAAACATGAAACAGATGAGAAAACTTACATGAAAGCATCTAGACTGAGATGTTTCAGATCATTGTACTTCAACAAATATATTATTATTGAATTCTTATTTAAATCTGCAATCATACCCAATTGTACAATTTCAATAGATTACTCAGGAAGTTGAAATAAGTGTACTGAAAAAAATTCTTTTTTTCTTCACATTAATTTTCAGTTTTACAAAGGTATTTTCTCAGGCTATCCTTAAACCCTCTTTTTAATCACTGTTCCTGATCCAGGCCAAACTTTATAAAGAGATCAATCAATATCTCTAAGTCTTTCTTAATCAGAAAATCATATGACCTGGTGTACACAAAGGCAGGTCTTTTTCCATCACTGTGATTGAATTTTCCATCCATTATATTCTGATACTGTGTTTCTGACATCCTGAGTTCTGTTATAGTAACCTGTAAGATATTGAATATTAACAAAACAGATGTGGGAATTGTAGGAACACATGAATTTAGAAGTAGGCACACAAGAATATACAGTAAAGCATGTTTATAGCCAACATGCTTAGAAAGAATACTATAAAATCTTCAACAAAAAGAATGAGATACTGTATGTGTACATAAATGAGTGGGTTTCATATTTTAGTGGCTTTAGCAAATAGAGATAGCATGGACAGCAATTTACTAATTCATTAACAAATCACTTATTAATACAATACACCGCATGGGAATATGTAGCACTAATTTATGACTATGCCAAGGCAACAACTTCAAACCTTGTTGATGTGCTAAATTATGAATATGCCAATTTATGTACACGTACAGTACATAAACAGTATATATTTGTACCTTTGAAACCATGCATCAAGATCTCTAGGTAGACCTTTTGGAATAAAACAACCTTCATTAAAAGAATCCAGCTTCAAGAGGGAATCGAAGTTCAATTCCTCAAAAGATGAACAGTTTAAATTCTGAATCAGATCCATAAATGCACTTCTTTTAACATAATCTGCTAATAGTGTGACCTTTCTTTCCTGTTCCTTCAAACGGTTTTTGATTTTTTCGACATCGTAGACACTAACATGCAAACCTAACCCCTCCACCTGTAAAGGACAAGTTACCAAATGCAGAGGATTATTCAATGGTTGAAACAATACATCAATATGGAGACCATTGATATGCCATCTTGTCCAGTCAGACACTATTTCTGGCAGGGAAAACTGCGACAATTTGCACTGACAACCGACAAGTAAGTGTCTGTTTGAATCTAACCTCCCTGAATTAGATAAATTTTGTTGCATATCGTTCGAACTATCTTCCGAATCTTGTCTATTAGTGTCTGAAAAGTCAGTTTTTGCTCGTTTCGGTGCTCCAGCCATCCTACTATATTTGTAAACAATAACATCTCGCGCGAAAACGAGATTTTAAAAGAGTAATTGCAAAAACACCGCACGGTGAGACTCATACGTTCCGGATATATATATATTTAAATTGTCCATTTTTTTGGTAGAAATGAAATATTTAAAGTAAATTAATTAAAACTACTTTTGTATTTAGATGTCAAGGAAATTGTATTTATTGCCAGGTACTTGTTGCATTAAATGCAAAAGTGTAATATATTTTTTTAGTGTATTATTAATGTAACACAAAGTATCTACTAGTGGAGTAACAAAGTTTTTTTTAAATTCTTAATGTCAAAGAAAAAATATTGATCGTGACAGGATCTCGCTTTTTTTAATTTAAAGGTCAAATTTTATGTTCTAGATGCCACCACTGAGTGAAACATTGTCTTCTGAAAGCTGTGCAAGTTTCATTAATTTTCAAGTCTTTGAAATTAAAAAATGAAAGCAATGAAAGCTCCCCAATAGCGACTTGAACACAGAGAACTGTACCAAGTAATTTACTTGGAGTTGTTGTTAAATTATTGTCAGTAACTTGATGATTAAAGATCGATTGAATTTCACCTATCTTTAAATCAATTATGCCCATTTTCAAATCATTAATACCTATCTTCGAATCAATTGTACCTATCTTCAAATGAATTAAAAATACAATTTATAATTGAATTAAACCTATCTTTACATTTAAAGATATGCATGTCAATCGTATGAGTTTTCATGTACAGTTCCTGGTTTTGAATGAGAGAAATTATTCAATTTGACGTCCGGTAAGCAATAAAATAAGTGTGTCTGTAATGAAATGCGAAGATAACGAACAGTAAAATGAAAATAAAAGCACAAGCATTGAAACCAAAAAATCGAGAGCAGAGCAAAAACAGACTTCTAACACACCAGAATTGGGATCAGGTGCCATGGAGAAGTAAGAATCCCCTGTCGTCTGTTCACACTCGCCGTGTGCCCCTTGTTGTGTTAATTTGGGAAAACGGAAAAATTGGGCATGTTAGGTGCGTAAAATACGGGCCTAACAATTAGTATGGACAAACATCAGTATGATAGATTGTATTTGCTGACAAGGTAATTGTATCTACCATATATAAGACTCCCGAAATGATTACTTTAAACGAGACTGTTCATATCATTGTTTAATCAACTTGTTTGTCAATAGCTTGCCTCGTTTTAGAATAGCATTCTTCTGCGTATCGAATCAACTGGGACACTAGATTAAAAAATACATATACAGGTGATAAGGATAAGGGTGAGGGAAGTTGACGATAGAAAAAGTTAAACGTTAGTCAAACAAATTAATTTCTGGTTAAATAACCTCATTGAATGTAACTTTAGGTTCTCAAAATGGACCAACTACTCAGTATTTTTTTCAGGATATAATTTTAAAACAGTTATTCCTCTTAGCTCATAGGCATATAATACTGAAAATTAAAGCATAAATTGAAATAAGTATTTCATTGATTTTGCAGAACTTCGGATAATTAAACACAATGAAGATCGCCTGGTTAAATACACATCAATTAAGTTGCAAAAGCAACAATTCTTTTATTTTCGGGCTACATTTGATTTAAAATGACAAAACCACTACTTTCAACAATCGATTAGAGGCAATCGAGTATATAGAATCCAGGACTTTAGAGATAAATCCTAATCTGTCAGCATCGAGTCGGTATTTTGAAATTTACACCAGAGTTTAGATTTTTTTTCCAAGACGAGTTTAAAAGAACATGAGGCGCAGATTCTCCAGTTTATATATTTTTTTTGGTAGAATTGATATAAATCTTGAAGGAATTTAAAACGACTGGAAAGAAGATTATCGCTTAAAAGAAGGATGGTTTGCCCCCGTCGGAGTTGCATTCAACTTTTTATTTTGTTGATTGGTATGTCTAATTTTTAAAAGATTTTCTAGAAGTGAAAGTAAACTTGCAATCATATATTGTTTGTTATATTTCATATATTTTTGACAAAATGGTTTATAGATTGAAAAATGTGTGTTTTATTGAGCTTTTCAAGTGCATAATAACCACTTTTGATTGGATGTCGCTTGTCCTTTCATATTTCACACGCGCATTTGCCCTTTCTTTGCGGATTGCGGAACTACAGTACATGATTGATCTTTTGACCCTGGTGTTTGCAATTGCAATTGAACTTTAGCAAAGGTGGGCAACAGAGCTATGAACCTTATTACTGAAAAGTAAAGGTTCTTTTCTTTTCGTTGATTTTCTTATTCATAGTGTAAAAATTTCTATGGAAAATGCAAAATATGTTTCTTTCTAAAGTACAACTCATATAGAGTTAAAAATATACACGTGCAAAAAAATCTTCAAATCTATACATCAAGCAATTAGACCTAATGATTCATACCAATTCTCTCGTATGGCTCTTGTTTTGATGTACCAAATCAATTTCTTCCATGATGGGGCGAGAGCGATTCCTCCTAAGCTCCAGCAGATGTCTCTTGCTTCTAACCACGTGCGCCGACCAGGAAAGAAGATTATGTCTTTTAACCATTTTTCCCCAAAGTGCACTTGAATTGCATAGAAAGAAAGAAATGCCTTTAAATTACAGTTTATTGAGATTATTTCCATTCTAGCTGTGTAATATTAGTTTAAATTGTTTGGAAATAAAGAAAAATAACAATTACCTGGCTTGACTACCGCAGCACTGCTACAGCAATTGGTATTCAATCCTAAAAAGATAATTTAACAAGATGTGTTTGCATGTGAAACATTGATGCCCCCGAACGGCAGCTTAAAATATGGCGAGGGATGAATCTTCTCAAATGCATGTCAACCTCCAAAGGTCAAGTTTTAAAATGTTGGTACCCAAAGGAAGAGGTTATTACATGGAATACACCTGTGAAATATAAAAGCCCTAGTTCTAACTGTTCAAAAGTTATGGCATAGGTTAAAGTTTATTAAAAGTGGGTCAATTTATAAAGTCAAAGTCAAAAATATTGATACCCGCTTAAGGGACTCCGACCCTCAGCCAGGAAGGACAACTCCTTTATTTATAATTTAATTCAAAAAGTCTTTAAATGAAGCTTGAAAATTAAATCTTTTCATGCAACAATTTTCATTATATGCTTTGATTGTTGGAGCTTGGACTTTCATACCTGTATTTCACACTCATGTATAACTTTTGTTACAAGACCTTCCCTTGAGTAACAACATTTTTTACCCAGAAACTTTAACCTTGCCCATCACATTTGATTAGCTCGAGCTATGATTTTCATACCTCATATGCTTATTTTTTGTGAAAGATTTGCCATTGGGTAAGAACATATTCGACTTTGACCTTGGACTTTGATCTACTTTGAAAAGACTTAAGCATTTTCCATTACTTTTGAATGTTTAGAGTAAGGGCTTTCATACTTCACAGACTTGCATTTGAGAAACTTTGACCTTCACCTTAATTTAGTCTCAAAGGGGCATCAGTGTTTCACAAATACATCTTGTTGACATTCGAGAAAAAACTTATTCTTTGACAATAACTTTTGAAAGCCGGGTGTTAGGGCTTCCATATTTCTCGTACGTTTCTTTTAAATACCAACATTTTATACCCTTTAGCCTTTGTGATACAAAGATGTCATATCAGCTTCTACATGTGTTTCACAAACACGTTATTTAAAGTTTAAGTATTTGAAATTGAAATAAATTGGTCGGGGAATCCATGACTAGCGTGGAAATTATTATAACCAAAATACAAAGTGGCTTCCACAAAATATTAATTACAATGTGAACAATATTTATACTCCATTGATTACATAAACAAAAAGCGTTATCAATAGCATGTAAAAAAAATTTAACACACCAAAAAAGATGATTAGCTTATAATTATCAACTGATTAGTTAAATTTAAATTTGTTTTTTTTTTTTTTAGAAACAATTTACATCTGATCACCTAGCATACAACGCTAAATGTGGTCAAAATTCAGGATGTGTCGATGTTAAATATTTCTAAAATTTTTGTCAACATGTATGCACTTGAAAAGCTCAATAAAACACACATTTTAAGAAAGAAACATATTTTGCATTTTCCATAGAAATTTTTACACTATGAATAAGAAAATCAACGAAAAGAAAAGAACCTTTACTTTTCAGTAATAAGGTTCGTAGCTCTGTTGCCCACCTTTGCTAAAGTTCAATTGCAATTGCAAACACCAGGGTCAAAAGATCAATCATGTACTGTAGTTCCGCAATCCGCAAAGAAAGGGCAAATGCGCGTGTGAAATATGAAAGGACAAGCGACATCCAATCAAAAGTGGTTATTATTTAAGTTGTTTGAAAGTGAATCAAACTGCATGCAAGGTCAAGGTTAAAGGATCAAAATTTACTAATCCAAATGGAAGGTCTTGTCACGAAATACACATGTAAAATATAAAATCTTTCGCACAAATTATGTAAAAAGTATGGTTAAGATTTGTTTTTCAAAGTAGGTCTAACTCCAATGTCAAGACTAAAATGTCAAAATTATTGGTATCTATAGAAAGGTCTTGTCAGAACAAATACACCTGTAATAAAACTCTTATACTGTACAGTAGTTAAAGTCAAGGTTAACGTTTTAAGTGAATAAAACTCTTATGGTCAAGATCAAAAGGTGAAAAACATTGATTCCAATGGAAAGGCTCTGTCAAAATAAATAAATAAACTTGTAAAGTTAGAAAGCAAGGTTAAAGTTATCGAATGTAGCTCAAAGTCAAATGTCAAGATCAAGTTTAAAAATGCATGTATTGGTACCCAAAGAAAGACAAAAATACTTTGTGGAATATAGCACCACGCAGCTATACATAAAATATTGAACTTTCACTAGCCGTTCAAAAATTACAGGAAAAGTTAATCTATTTTTTTTTTATAAATCTAAGGCAAAGTCAGAGATCTAAGTCAGGTGTTAAAATATTTCTAGTATCCAAGGAAGCGTATGATCACTTGTAGTCAGATGGAATAGACAGATGAACTGTAAAACCTTAGTACCAACCATTCAAAGCTAGGCTAAGATTAAAGTCTGCTTCAGAAATACAATTTATGCACAAGTAAATGAAGAAAAATCACTGATGAATGAAACATACACACCATGAGACCATTCTTTTGTCAATGTTCATAAACTGACATTGAAACAATTTATACATTTTGACTTCGGGGAAAATAAGTATGATTAGATATGGATTTTGCATCTGATTGCTATTGTCATCAGGAAAATAGTTATTCTAAAACTCTACATGACTTTTTAAAAAATCTATACATTCAATGCATAATAATCCTATGCTCAATATCAGAGTAAAATGAAATCTTTTAATCAAAAGAAGATTTTAATTCGTATTGCTAAGGAAGCTCTAGACAACTGAGCTTGAAATAAAAGACTCCACAGAGTCGGAAATATTTGTTTCATTTTTAGATACAGCGTGTTTAACTTGATAAAGGCGTTGATGGTTATCTAACAACCGAAATTTATGAGAAACGAGATGGCCTTATATTTTCAATCGTCAACTTCACTTACTTATGCAGCAATATGCTAGTACCTTTATCACAGGTCTGCATACGGGGTTTATATCTCTCAGTTGATTTAATACGCAAGGACATGTTCTACGTATGAATACTCAGTAATTTTTAAAACGAGTTAAGTTATTGATAAACATGTTGCTGAAACAAGATTATCAACAGTAACTGAATTGTTTTAAGTCATCATTTCTTAAGTTCTATGGTCAATACAATGGCCGTGTCAGCAAATACAATTTATCACTAAGTCAAATCCTGACTGACGATTTTCAGATTAATTGAAGGTCATAATATAAACCATTGTCATAGGATTTTTCCGTAATTCCCTGATCATGATAAGGATTACACAGCGCGTGTGACCGGTTGGCAGGGAATGCACACGACTCCGTGGCACCTGATCTCACCTTTGATGTTTTAGAGGTCCGTGTTTTCTCTGCTACTGATTTGTATTGTTTGAATGAACTTTTTAGCTTTTATACCATTCGTTATCTCTATATATTGCATCTCAATTTGAAACGGGGATGAAAATCCCTGATCAAGAGTAAGATGATCCACTAGGTCCAGTAAAATAATTCCATAATAATCAAACAATACAAGTACTGTATACAGGGAAATTTTCGCCCCGTTTTATTTTCGCCCGTTCGCCCTCTTTATGATTGGGCGAATTTAAAACGGTCAAATTCAAACAACACAGCATTATTTCTTAAACTGAACTATGACTAGGGGAATTTAAATCGGGGCAAAATTCATTGCAAGTGCAAAAGGGCAAAAATAACACGGGGCGAAAATAACCATGTATACAGTATGTGAACAGGGCAAAAAAAATCACGAACCGAACTCATGATCCCCTGGATTAACTGGAGTATTAAAAGTTTTAAGCACTGAAATGTAATTTTGAGAAAATTCATCTTTAAAATGTTAACTGAAAGTGCCTCAAATTAAGTGAAAAAGGAAGTGCTTACTGTCTTTTAAATTACTTTTTCGATTCTCTAATATTTATCAAAGCAATCCATTCTGACAAAGTTTTTATGACATCCTTCTCATATTTAGCCCATATTAAGCAATACATTTGTATATAGACAGTATATAATAGAAATGAAGTTCTGAGCCAATTAGAAATTTGATGCCATTTTTTTCTTTAAAAAGGTTAATTCGTGTAATTGATGGCTAAACAAGAAGTATGAAGAACATCAGACAGCTATTTGATTAATGATAGATTGTACATGTACATGTATTTGTCTTTGTATCAACCATAGAACTTATAATACGAAATGGTGGCTTTAAATTGGACTGTTGATATTCTTGTTCCAGTAAGTTATTTGAAAATAATTTACCTTGTTTTAGACATACATAGGGCATGCTTTTGGTATCGAATCTATGTATAAAGAAGAGATACTACATTAATTTCCCCTTCGTATGTGTAGTTTGGTGAATTGACGACAAATCTCACAAAAAATAATTTTGCTCTCTTAGCAAAGGGTCGATCTCCGTTTATAATCGAAGATAATATATAGGTTGCAACTTTTTTGTCAGGATTAAAAGATCAAGATAGGTATTCAGAATTGATTAGATTTAAAATTATTGTTGGTAAAATTATGCTTAAAATGTGAAAATCAATGAAACCATAATATAAAAAGTATACCTAAACAAACATGAGTTATTCTCCTTTCCCTGATTTAAAAAAAAATAACTAAAAAATTAGATTTTTCGTTTAACATATTTGCTTTTCTACACACTTTTATTGTAACTATTTTATAACATAAACGAAATTCAATAAAAGAAAAATATAGACGAACGTGTATGACGTCACGTTAAGGTGACAATACCCTTAACAATTCATTTTTAATTTTTATTTTTAGGTGTATCTGATATGTTGTTTGTTGACTGTCAAGCCTTGTAAAATAAATGTTTTCGGTGCAGGTCACAATTTATGATCGATTCTAAGTATTCTTAACATTTTATTTTCCAAGATATTTAATGCATTAACAAAAGTGGATTCTATTTTCTAATTTTTCCTTGTCAATTAAAAAAAATCTATGAAGATTTTGGCAGATACGCCAGTAAATACTCAGTATAATATTTCATAAAGTCTAAAATTTAAAGCAATCTTAACTGATTTTTAGTGGCCATTTATGATATAAAATGAAAAAACCAATCTACATTACCTTTGCATATATTTATGATAGTGACACACACCTGTTTTTCTTATTAACTATTCACTCAAGACGTGGCATTTGCAAATCTTTCACTTAAATCAATGATAAAGAGATTTATTAATCCATTTATGTAAATTTTTAATCATGATTTCATGTCATATGTTTCATTCAACTCGATTAAAATGTATCATAAGTGTTTACCACCATACATTAAAGTCGGACTTAAAAAAAAATGCACAGTGGACAGAAACTTTTTACAATTATAACCTTTTTGTTTTTTCAGTGTTTGTAAACTCCACTACTCCACCTGGGTCGGGTAACTTTCAATTTTACCCCTCGTGCACGACAGAGACAACGACTGCTAGTGACGTCACGACAACGGAGACAGAGGTGGGATCAGAGGCCATGGAAGAGTGATCATCCCCTACATACTGGTCACATCCGCCGTGTGCTCCCTGTCATGATTGGGAAATAACGGGAAAATATGTCGACAAATTCTGTGTAAATAATGGCCTAACAATACATATGGAAAACGTCAGTCAGCATTTGACTTGATGATAAATTATATTTGCTGACAATGTCATTGTATCGACCATACAACTTCCGAAATGACGACTGTTGATATTCTTGTTAACTTAATTGTTTGTCAATAACTTACCTCGCTTTTAAAACTGTTCATACGAATTCAAGAACAGAAAACTTACCAGGGGAGGAGAGATGGAAAAGATAATCAAAGATAGAGGAGTGTGAACATTCCTAGTCCTTTCTCTCTGTGATCTGGGTGCAACAAAGACTAAAGGTACAGTGTATGTTATAAAATGTGTAACTAGTACTTTTTAAAAAACTTGAGAGTACTTAACCATTATTTTATTTTATGATTTAATCAGTGTAACTTCGGAAAGACAGTGTTGGAAAAGTGGATTAAGTGACTTAGGTCACTTAGAATCATTGCAAGTAAAATCGAAGTCATTATACCAAGACCTAAAGCTCCCATCGCCATAGACAACGTTCTAGCATCCGGAGCCGACGTTTTACGCCGCACAGATGCGGATAAAGACGTGACGTTGACCGCAAGTTTGCGCTTTATATCATTCACTACCACTGCTAACGTTTCCTCTGTCATATTCACAGACGAAGGACATAAACAAGAACACAACGCAGAAGACTGGTCCTCCGTTGTCGTGACGTCATTTACAGTTGCTTTTGTTGTCACTTCGTCTGTCGTGCACGAGGGGTAAAAATGAAAACTACCCGATCCAGCTGGAGTAGTCGCGTTTACAAACACTGAAAAAAGAAAGGCTATCATTGCAAAATGTTCCTGTCCATTAACATCTACATGTACATGCCCCGTTTTCATGTCAAACATTATAGTATTGTGCCTACCCCTCAAAATCCAGTTGAAGGAAATATGTGACACGAAATCATGATTAAAAATTAACATTAATGGATTAATCTCGTTATCATTCTTTTTTGCGACGAATTTACGTTTTATTGAGTGTATCATAAATATATGCAAAGGTAGTACATTGTATATTGATGGTGTAGTAAAAGTTTTCAACTTTGTATCATAAATGACCAATCTGAAGCAGTTAGGGTTGCTTAAAATTTTAGACACTTTGAAATATCACACTGAGTAATTACTCTGCCAAAATCTGTATAAATTTTAATGATGACAATGAAAAATTAGAAAACAAAAATCACAGAAACAGTAATAATACATTCAAGAATACTTAAAATCTTTTATAAATTGTGCCTTTCAATTAAAATATTCATTTTAGACGCTCAATTTATTTATTTTTGGCGCTCAACAAATTAGATATTGTCACCCTCACGTGACATTATACATTTCCGTCTAATCTTTCAATATTTAAAATTTGTTTATTTTACGAGAATATTTTCTATTTCTATTTACTAAACTGAATCTTTTTAAGGTATTCTTTAAAAATTAATTCATGCAAAGGAGAACAACTCATGTTTATCTATAGGTAATCTTATTATATTTTGGTTTCCTTTATTTTCCCATTTTAATAATATTTTTACCAACAATTATTTTAGATATAAGCAATGCAGAATATCTAAATCTCGATCTCTTTTATATCATAAGAAAAAGGTGGCAATATGTATTATATTTTCTTTAATAATAAACGGAGAATCGATCCTTTGTTAAGAGAGTGAATTTGTTTTTTATAAAATTTAGAGCAAGGGATCATTAGTCCTTACTTAACAAAATTGTATATTGAAGCAGAAAGCTGTTTTTCTATGTTTCTATTATTGCGAGAATTATCGCCCTTGTCATTATAAATTACTTATTATGTTCGTTGAAAATAAATACCTAATTAGTGTTGAATTTGAATTAAAGTTATCAATAATAATCTTTGTCCTTTGAACAAAAGAGTATTTTACTATAATAACAAAAGTCTAGAAACTGTCAAGTGTGGTCATCCCTGCTTGTCACTGCGCAAGGGCAAGTGTGCGGTCATCCCTGCTTGTCTCTTGTGGAAGTGCGCTGGTGTGTGGACTTCCCTGCCAGTGTCACTTGTTCGCTACCAGTAAAGACCTTATATAACGCAGTACCAAGTGATTAAGATTGCGCATTGTACATATTTGCAGCATCTCAAGGCTATCATGAACAGTTTCTAAAACGAGCTAAGTTATTGAAAAAAGTTGACATCATTACTTTTATGGTCGATGCATGACCTTGTCTGCAAAAACAATCGATCATTTTGTCAAATACTGAGTGGCTTTATTCAAACTAATCGTTAGGGCATTATTTACACATTTAAAAGTGTCGAAAGGTTTTAAACTATATCCCAATAATGACAAGAAGCACACCTAGGGTTTGACCGGTCGGTAGGGATGCTCACTTCTCCATGGCACCTGATCCCACCTCTGATGTTTCGGAGATCCGTGTTTGCTCTGCTACTGATGTGTATTGTTTAAATGAACTTTTGAGCTTGAATACTTTTCGTTATTTTCATAAGAAAGAAAGGAGTATGGCATGTAAAATTCTATATTCTTTAAACAATTTTTTTTCATAGTCAGATGGTTTAAATAATCAAAAGATTGCTACGGCTACCTTGACCTCTTTATATTTCATTTTACCTCCAAAGAGAGATAGCCAATCTTCATACAACTACATGAAACTGCCATGGAATTAGAACAGAGTGTAGCGTTTAGAGGCTCTTAACAAATTTTTTTTAACTTTGGTTAATAAAATCACCTCGATGCGATGGTCGCAGCAGCACAGTTTTATTGAAGGATGATTGAACAAGGGTGACATTGTCTGGAATGTTTGTAAAATCAGCACATTCTGCCTGACACGATCCATTTCCTGGATCAAACGTTGAAGCATAGCACTGAAAGTTATTGCTAACATTAAAGGAAAAAGCGGCACATTCCGTTTCGTTGAAAACTGAGTCGTATTTAACTTTAAAATCCCCTGATTCCACCATCTCTGAGTTCAAGTAAACACCAACCCCTGTGTTGTTTAAAAAACAATATTGTTAGTATCTGATAACACAAAGTAAAAGTTAACTACGGGTGATGGTAATCAAATTTAATTTGTTATGCTTAAATATTCTTAATTTTTAAATCCATTTAATTCATTACATGCAACTTGGTGAATAAACTTTAAAACCATCATTTTATTTAATAATGTTCGTCATGAACATGTTTCAGAGGTACGTTAATACAAAAATTGAAAAATAAGTTCTAGATCATATGAAAAAGTTTAAAAAAATATCTCGACCTTTGGGTATATTTTTGCCAAGGTAGAAAGAACAGGCAAAGGCATAACTTAGATTGCAGGGAGATGCAAACATTATTAAAGGATCCCTGTGAGTTGTCATTGACATATTAATAACAGCACACTGCTCCTCGCTGAATAAATGTCCTGGAAATTTGTTGTTTTTTTCTGCACATTTTTCTTTGTCCAAAAACCACGTAGAGGAATTGCTGACCTTATACTGCCCCAACCAGAGGTTATCGGATGGAGGTCTGAGAATAAAAATTTATCTTTATGAACTGAAATTTATTGTACAAGACTTCTAAGAATTCTAAATGCGAATGACCTTTATTTCTATTATGAATTCTGTCGAAGATAATTCCAGACATAAGGCTCAATATGAAAAGAACTATCTGAAACTCTTAGATTGTTGGATTGTTTGAAATAAATATTAAAGAATCGTGAAAGGAATTTAAAAGACAATAATAGTACGCACTTCCCTTTTCACTTAATTTAAGGCAATACCAGAATTACGTTATATAGTTCCAACAGACGATTGATCGGCAACATTTCAATCAGATTTCGGCGGACCAGCAGTTACAGCTTGTGACGATATAGTCTCTGCTTGTAAGGCTAGTTATTGTTACTGTATTTTAGAAAAACTTGTTTTTTCTACATTCCAATTGATACTTGCTGTTCACATTTTCACATTTTAAAGATAAAATAAAATTTAAAGTGCTCAAAACTTTAAATATTCAAGTTAATCAAGGGGATCATGGGTTCGGTTCGTGATTTTTTTGCCCTGTTCACAAACTTGTATTGTTTGTTCATTATGGCATTATTTTAATGGACCTAGTGTATCATCTAACTCTTGATCAGGGATATTCATCCCCCTTTCAATTTAAGATGAAATATATGGAGATTACGATCAGTATTCAAGCCCAAAAGTACATTTAAACAATAAAATCAGGAGCAGAGAAAACAAGGACCTCTAATTATCAAATGTTAGATAAGGTGCCATAGAGGTGTGAGCATTCCCTGCCAACAGGTCACACACGCGCTGTGTTCTCCTTCTCATGATTGGGAAATCACGGAAAAGTCCGTCGACAATTAAGTGTTTATATTATGGCCTAACAATTAGTTTAACGATCGCCAATTGTATTTGCTGACACGGTCATTGCATTGACCATAGAATATAAGAAATGAAGACTTGAAACAAGACTGTTGATATTCTTGTTTAAGCAACATGTTTATCAATAACTCACCTCGTTTTAAATATTACTGAGTAAAAGTGCGTTGATTTGGTCCCAAATTTAACGCACTTTGAAAATTTTTTCAAAGTGCGTAATTTTTCAAAGTGCGTTGTAACAGTAATTTTTCTGTTCTTGAATTCTTGTTCGACAGTTTGTCTATATTTTTTTTTACAATCAGCCTTTCCTCTTTTCTCTTTTGGGGGTCCATCCATGAATAATTATAAGATATAACAACCACGTATTGTACAATTAATTTATAATGAATGTCGATACGATACATCCCGGTGAGCTTGCAATAAAAGATACCGCAGAATCTGACACATCTGTTTCCTATTTAGTTATTTTACTTGAAAAGGACTATTTTGATAGCAAATTGTATGTTTTCGGGAGTTTTTTTTTTGCCACGTTAATATAGTCAACTGATCACCAGCAACACGTTAATGGTATTCTAAAAACCAAACTTTATGACAAAGGATATGACTTTAACTTTTAATTGTGAGCTTCCCTTACTTATGCAGCAATGTACCTTCATCACCTGCATAAGGAGCATATGTCTCTAAGTTGATTCGATACGCAAGAGCACGTTCTACGTATGAACAGTTTTTAAAACGAGGTCAGTTATTGACATACAAGTAATATCGACAGTCTCGTTTTAAGTCGTCATTTCTGAAGTTCTATGGTCGATACAATGACCTTGTCAGCAACAATATATTTACCTTTGAAACCATGCATCAAGATCACTAGGTAGACCTTTCGAAATAAAACATTGTTCATTAAAAGAATCCAGCTTCAAGAGGGAATCAAAGTTCAATTTCTCAAAAGATTAATAGTTCAAATTCTGAATCAAATCCATGAATGCACTTTTTTAACATAATACGCTAATTGTTTAACCTTTCTTTCCTATTCCCTCAAACGATTTTAGATTTTTTCGACATCATAGACACTAACATAGCTAACCCCTCCACCTGCAAAGGACTAGTTACTAAATACAATGGATTAACCAATGGCTAAAACAATGCATCAAAATGGAGACCATTGTTATGCCATGTTGTCCAGTCAGACACGATTTCTGGCAAGGAAAACTGCGACAAATAAGTGTCTGTTTGCATTTAAACTCCCTGAATTAGACTAATTTTGTTGCATATTGTTCGGACTACGCTCCATGTTTGTTTGGGAAAACGGAAAAATTAAGGATGCTAATTGCGTAAAATACGGGCCTATAAATAAGTATGGACAAACATCAGTATAATAGATTGTATTTGCTGACAAGGTAATTGTATCTACCAAATATAAAACTCGCAAAATGATAAATTAAAACGAGACTGTTCATATCCGTGTTTATTCAACTTTTTTGTCAATAACTTGCCTAGTTTTAGAATAGCATGTTTGTGCGTATCGAATCAACTGGGACACTTGATTAAAAAACATATGCGGATATTAAGGGTGAGGGAAGTTGACGATAAAAAAGCTAATCATATTGAGTCAAACAAATTAATTTCTGGTTAAATAACATCATTGAATGTAACTGTAGGTCTCAAAATCGACCAGCTACTCATGAATATATTTTCAGGATATCATGATAAAAATAAAATTCATTCTAAATTGATTAGGTAGTACAGAACAAAATTGAGAACAAAATTTTAACAATTTTAAAATAGTTATTCCTCTACGCTCAAAGGCATTTCCTATAATACTGCAAACTAAAGCATACATTTTGAAATAAGTATTTCATTGATTTTGCAGAGCTTCGAATAGTTAAACACAATGATGATCGCCTGGTTAAATACACTTCAATTTAGTAACAAAAAAAACAACGATTCTTTTATTTTTGGGCTACATTTGATTTCAAATTTAAAAAAAAATCCACTATACTTTCAACAATCGATTTGAGGTAATTGAGTATTTAGTATAGAATCCTAGAGGACTTCAAAGATTAATCCTTATCCGTCAGCATCAGGAAATTTTAACGTACTTTGTAAAACATTTTCAAAGTGCGTATTGTTTTCAAAGTGCGTTGCCACACTGCATAAGTAAGGGAAGATGACGATTGAAAAGTTAAGGCCATCTCGTCTGTCATAAAGTTCGGTTGTTAGTTTACCAACTTTTAATAATATAAAAACTAACCCTTTAATTATAACTTTTCGGTGCACAGTTGTCTAGAGCTTCCTTAACAATATGAATCAAAATTTTCTTTTGATGAAAAGATTTCACTTTACTCTGATATAGAGCATAGGATTATTGTTATTTTTAAAAGTCATGTAGAGTTTTTGAATAACTATTTTCATGATGACAAAAAATCCATATCTCTGCCAAACGTACTAATTTTTTCTGAGTCAATATGTACGAGTTTTGTTTCAATGTCAATTTAGGATGTTCAAATGAAAGGTCTCAGGGCGGGTATGTTTCATTTATAAGTGATTTTTTTAGTTAACGCGTGCATGATAAATTGTATTTTTAAGCCACCGTAATCGCAGGCATATTGTTTTTGCTTTGACCTCATGACCTTAACCTTGAAGTTTGAACTTCTTTGCAAAACTTTAGTAAATTTTAATATTGGCCTAGCTTTGAATGGTTGGTACTTGGGTTTTTATAGCTTATTTGTGTATTCCATGTGACCAGACGAGACGCTTCCTTGGATACCAAAAATATTTTAACACCTGACTTTGACCTAAATTCATGAAAAGTAATTTAAATTCTTCCTTTAATTTTTGAACGGCTAGTGTAAGTTTAATATTTTCTGTATAGATACGTGGTGCTATATTCAAAAAGTATTTTTCTTGTGACAAGATCTTTCTTTGAGTACCAATACATGTATTTTCTATCTCGATCTTGACATTTTACTTTGACCTACATTCGATAACTTTAATCTTGCTTTCTAACTTTACAGGTTTATTTATTTATTTTGACAGGGCCTTTCCATTTGCATCAATGTTTTTCACCAGTTGATCTTGGCCATAAGAGTTTTATTTACTTAAAAAACTTAAACTTACAGTACAAAGGTTTTCATTTTTCACAGGTGCATTTGTGACAAGACCTGGCTATGGATACCAATAATTTTGACCTTTTAGTTTTGACATTGGAGTTTGTCCTACTTTGAAAAACAAACCTTAACTAAAACTTTTACCCAACTGGTGCGAAAGATTTTATATTTTACATGTGTATTTCGTGACAATACCTTCCACTTGGATTAGTAAATTTTGATCCTTTAACCTTTACTTTACATGCAGTTTTATTCCCTTTCAAACAACTTTTAATATAAAAATCACTTTTGAATGGACGTCGCTTGTCCTTTCATATTGCGTATTTGCCCTTTCCTTGGGCAACTACAGTATATGTTTGATCTTTTGACCCGTGCATTTGCAATTGCAATTGAACCAAGGTTTCCATAGGTGGGCAACATTGTTTCAAAAACACATTTATTTTGCTTTTCTTATTGCTAAATATTATAGATCTAATAGAAACTATATTAGTTTCGATATGCCGTTACCAACCAACCAACCAACCTCCCCAAAGCCTGAAAATATCCTTGGGATATGTTTTTTTAGATACTGCCAAGACTCTATAATGTCACAAAAAGTTCTTGAATTTCTTATGCACAGAGTAAAACTTTCTATGGAAAATGCAAACTCTGTTCTTCTAAAGTACAACTCATATAGAGTTACAAATATACACGTGTATTTAAAAACAATCAAATCTATTTCTCAGGCAGTTAGACCTAAGGATTCATACCAATTCTCTCGTATGGCTCTTGTTCTGATGTACCAAGTCAATTTCTTCTGTGAATGGGCGTAAACGACTCCTCCTAAACTCCAGCAAACATCCCTTGCTTCTAACCACGTGCGCCGACCAGGAAAAAAGATTATGTCTTTTAACCATTTGTCCCCAAAATACACTTGAATTGCATTGAAAGAAAGAAATGCCTTTAAATTACAGTTTATGGAGTTCATTCCCATCTTAGCTATGTTAACATAAGATAAACATTGTTTGGAAAAACGGAAAAATAACAATTACCTGGCTTGACTACTGCAGCATTGTTAAACCAATTGTTATTCAATCTTAAAATGATAATTTAACAAGATGTGTTTGTGAAACACTGATGTCCCCGAATGGCAGCTTATGGCGAGGGGAACATATTCTCAAATGCATGTCACCCTCCAAAGGTCAAGGTTTAAACCTTGTAGAGTAAAGTGTTGGCACCCAAAGCAAGAGGAATTTATTACATCAAACACACCTGTGAAATATGAAAGCCCTAGTTCTAACTGTTCAAAAGTTATGGCCAAGGTTAAAGCTTATGAAAAATGGGTCAAATTATAAGATCAAGGTCAAATATATATTTTTACCCGCTAAAAGATCTTGTCTAAATGTATACGCATGTGAAGTATAAAAGCTAAACTATTCAAAAGTTACATGTATGGCCAAGGTTAAAGTGTGGTATTATTTTGTAAAAGTAGTTCAAACTCCAATATTAAATTTGGTGGTACCCAAAGAAAGGTCTTGCCACAAGGAATACACCTGTGAAATTTGAAAATCAAAGCCCCTACCACTCAAAGATTATAAAAACACGAAGCTTCCTTTTTGAAAGTGGGGGCAGCCAGAGAAATTGTTTTACTTACTTGAAAAAGTTGAAAAGCCAAAAAAGGACAATTGCATAAATTCAAAAATCCTATTTCTTTGGGGGGGGGGCAGCCTTTCAATGAACATTTTAAATAGTAAAAGTAATATTCGGAAAAAAGTGGGGGGCCAGTGGATAGCCGGCGGATTTTTTTGCCGGTTTTGCGTATAGACAGACAGACAGGACACAAACTTCACACCCCCGAAACTTCGTTTACAGGGGTATAAAAATCGAAGATCGTAATTTTCTGTTCATGACATTGTAAGCGAAGATTCGGAAACGGATTCAATTTATGGTCTGCCCGTCTCTCTGTCTGTTTTTTTTTGCCTAACTATTTGTCAAAATAAAATTAATCTTGTACAATAACTTTTGATTGTTTGAGCTTGGACTTTCATACCTGTACATGTATTTCACACTCATGTATAATTTTTGTTACAAGACCAACATTCATTACCTCTTAACCTCAGGGTTTTACCTTATTCTGGCCATAACTTCTGATTGGTTGATGCTACAGCTTTCATATTTCATACGTTAATTTCTCATGACAAATCCTTTTCTTAAGTACTACAATTTCTGACCTGCAGACTTTGGAACTTGGTCTACTTTTGAAAAACTTAAACATTGGCCATAACTTTTGAATGTTTAGCGCTCTTGAAGTATATTTCACTTATGTACTAGGAGTTATCCTTGTGACTGAAGAATCCTAGAGGACTTCAAAGATTAATCCTTATCCGTCAGCATCAGGACGGTATTTTGAAATTTACGCAAGAGTTTAGATTTTTTTTTTCAAGAAAAGTTTGAATTGAACATGAGGCGCATATTCTCCAGTTTATTATTTTTTTTGGTAGAAATGCTTTGAATTTCGAAGGAATTTAAACCGATTGGAAAGAAGATTATCGCGTAAAAAGGATGGTTTGCCCCCATCGGATTTGCATTCAACTAAATATCTTACTGATTGGTATGTCTTATTTCTAAATATTTTCTAGAAGTGAAAGTAAACCTGCAATCATATATTGTTTGTTAGTTTGCATATATTTTTGACGAAATAGTTTATAGATTGAAATATGAGTGTTTTATTCAGTTTTTCACGTGCATACATGTTAATAAAGATTTTAGAAATATTTAACATCGACACATACCGAAATTTGACCTCATTTAGCATTCAACTGATCAGGTTGTATGCTACATTGTAAGTGATCAGATGAAAATTGTTTCTAAAAAATTCTTTTAATTTAACTAATCCGGTGACAATAATTAAGCTAATAATCTTTTTGGTGTTTTTTTTTTTATACATGCTATTGATAACGCTTTTGTTTATGTAACCAATGGAGTATATATTGTTCACATTGTAATTAATATTTGGAGAAGCCATTTTGGTTATAATAATGTCCACGCTAGTTCTGGATTCCCCAACCAATTTATATCAATTTCAAATGCTTAAACTTTAAATAAAGTGTTTGTGGAACACAGATGCTGGTATGACAGCTATGACTACGTTTAAAGATTCTAAAATTGCTTGTCAATTTCAAAGGCTAAGGGGTATAAAATGTTGGTATTCAAAAGAAAAGTCTTATCACAAGAAATACACATGAGAAGTATGGAAGCCCTGGCACCAACTTTGCAAAATGACCATGGATTAAGTTTTCTAATAGTATCTAGTCAAACTCGAAGGCCAAGAAGTAAAACATATAAGGTTTTCGAAGCAAGGTTATTTTTCACAAGGAATACACATAAAAAGTAAAAACCCTAACACCCGACTTTCAAAAGTTAAGGTCAAAGAATCAGTTTTTTACTCTAATGTCAACAAGATGTATTTGTGAAAAACTGATGCCCTGTAAGACTACTAAATTACTGTTGAATCATCATTGTTCATAGGGGGCCAATGTTCGTGGCTTTTGTGGGTAACCCTGACCCACGAATTTACATTCCCTCGAACGTATATACAAACATTTATTTCAATGTTTGTTAAAAGTTATGATTACACAGACTACTATTCTAAATCGTAAAATAACCGTTACCCTTGTGTCCGTGTGATCGCACATAAAGAAGACAATCTTTATCATGGGCACTTCCCATCTTAATTGTTTAAAAAATAAATTATCTACTAAACTATAAACAAATCAAAGAATGAAACTAGCCCCCATGTTGGATTCTGCTTAGGGGCAACTGCGTTCTACGGCTACTATGAGTATTTGTGTAGTTGTAAAAATAAATCCAAGCTGCCCCCCCTTCCCGTTTGCTCTAAATGCACATAGACAATCCTTAAATTCGTTAACTTAATAAATTACCTCAGACATTTATATATTTCAAAGATTTTATTCTTGCATGGAATATAGGTAATATTCAAGATATCAAGATATCCCCAACATTGCGATTTTGTCCTTTTTTATAGATTTAATTTGTTTTTAATATTCGTTTTTCTTTCACAATCAGCTGTGAACCTTATTCATACCATGTACCTCTAATGTTACAATATGCAAGCATGTCAATTTCGTCCTTCAATGATTTATTGGGATTGTTGCATTAAAACTGTAACAACCTGATTTTTTTTATATAAAGGCTTAATAAAATATTGAAGGAAGTGAATAAAGTCGTTAATGCTGAAGCTATTATAGTTAGATACGCTACATAAAACGCGTGCCATCTAGTACTAACACGTGTTGTGCGGGAAACTAATTTTGATACTGTGACCAGCAATATTATTTGTTTTTTATCTGTTTAAAGGCATTTCATTTGTCAGAAATAGACACACTTTGCACATGAGGTAAATATTGAATGTCGCTTGACGACATGTGTTCCCTACATTAATCCGCAGGTAAAATGGAAATTTGCTCGTCTATTGGAAGAAATAAATGTTTACAGTGATGCATTTCCTTAAAAATATAATTTGCCTGTTTATTTTTCGAACTATCGGTAAACTGGTACCTTTTTTTTCTGTTATAATTATCGTATAATTTATGGATTAACCTATTTAGGGTGCTCGTCGACAGCTGAAACGCATGATAAAAAAAAGTCTTCTCTTAGTTTGTCAACTGTCCGCAAGAAATCGTAGAAAGTTAAAAGAATGGAACAAGGGAGAAGGGGGGGGGAGAGGGGGGATAAAGAACAAAATTTACTTGTGACACACAAATACATGCATTTTACCGAAAATGAAAAGAGAATGAATTTGATTTTAATATTGTCCAAATGAAAATTCTCGGAATATAACCAATTATTTTGTCAATCGTGTCTTTTTTTTTCAGGCAAGAGGGAGACACCAACTCTGACTCGATAACAAATTCAAGACTATAAAAATTTTCAAGACTATAAACTTTGTTTCATCGTTCAATGTTCTGATGTTAATTGCTTTAAAACAAGTTTTACATTAATCCTTGTGGTGATACTCGTGTAAATTTTCCAAGATCGAATTATTCAGGTACGCCTTTAAGTTGGCAATGATAGTCAATTTCTTTTTAAAATGAAATATCTCCTATTTGATGTGACATAAGCTTGCATTATAGCCCCAAGGGACCCCCGTCCACCCACTTTTTTCCAAGGGTAACCATTCAAAAATGTTCTTTAAAATGTTGACTGGTCCTTGACTATTCTGTAAAATATAAATACTTCTAAAGAGATCCCACCTCTGATGTTTTGGGGGTCCGTGTTTGCTCTGCTCCTATTTTGTATTGTTTAATATGGACTTTCGTTTTATTTTTTTTTTATTTTCAGAAGTTTCTTCATGTTTCCAAGTTGCATGTAAATCAATAAACCTAAGATCCGAACAAGAAAGTCATCTTACTTCTGTTTAATTATATTTTTATTAACAAATGTGTAACTGTTTAAGCTAACAAACAATATTCAATATCATAAATCTATCAAACAAAAGGAATTCTGGGTTGGCTAAAACACAGACCCCAGAAAACACCAGAGTTGGGGATAGGTACATAGGAAAAATAAACATCCCTGTTTACCGGTCCTATCCCTGTTTACCGGTCCATACCAATGAGCTCTATGTATTGATCAGTTATTCTAATGAGTTCTCAGTGGTAAAGCAGTGGCCTAACATATGGTTTGGAACATGTCAGTAAGAATTTGATAAAACGAAAGGTAACAAACAATGTCATATGGAAACAACCGGAAAGTTTGAAAAGGCTGACATTAAGTGGGTTTGTTGAAATCCTTGTTACATCAGCTTATTAATAATCTTGCTTCAGTTAACAAAAATTATGAAATCCTAATCATGCGACTGTGTATCAAATCAGGACAAATTAACATCAGGTGATGTTGGAATATTACTACTTATATAGGGAACTTGACAGTGGAAAAACTGGGTCGTCTCGTTTTTCATGCAATTTATATTACTTGACCATATTATCTTGCATAGTCTGAAAACATCCAAATAAAAAAAAGAGATGACAGAAATTGTTTTTTTCTTTTTTATTTCGAATTCACTTAGATATATCGAATCGACATATAAATGGTCATTTTTTGAAATTATTTTTCGATGTTGAAAAAATCAAATCCGTGAATTAATTAGGAGGGAAATGTTTAAAGCGTTTAATTTCTTACAAATAGTAATGCTTGTTCGAAGTGATACTGGTAGTTTAATGGTTATTAGCTGTTATAGTGAGCGGAAACTATGAAAATTTATATTAAAAATTATTTAAGTTGAAATATAACAAAATAGGCAATATACAATTATTTAATAAGCATCAAATTTTATTTCAAAATTGGCAATACAAATACAGGTAAAATATTAAAAGTATCCCAATAGTTCATCCGCACGAGGGATTTAAAAGGCTTTTGGATATATTAAAAAACAAATGAATAATTTGTACATTTATATGCATTTAAAAAATATATTTGCATAAGCTATGCTAAATATGATTCTCATTTTAATTAGCTTTGCGGAAAAATACATTTACATATATACAGCAGACAATGTATAAATTCATAGTGCGTAATTAAGATAACATATGTAAAATTCATAATGTTATATTTGCATATATTACCGGGCACTTGATAACAACAAATTTTTAAACATGAAACTAGCACATTTTGAAAAATGTTTAGTGAGTTAACAGTTAACATATTTTAAACTATAGAATATACAGTGTATTTTATTTAAATCATAATGATGAATAAAAAATGATTTTCATCTGTTAATTTAGACAATAATCCTGTCAGAGGGAATTTATAGCGTTGCTTTATTGGCGTTAACTGAGCTGAATGAATATTTAATCAAAGCAAAACTTATTCCTGTGTCAAAACGACCATTAGATTTTTTGATAATTTAATCTCGGTCATCACAAAAATATGATTTTTTGATCGATCGTCAATGTGCTTCACCGTGTTTATGCTATGAAGGATATTCCGATAAAAGAACGAGGGTGCATTTGAGCAGGATTCGGCAGGAACCCAGGGGCACTTGAAAATTTAAAAATCAAATTAAAGCTTAACATAGTTGATGGATCAAGCTTGTGTGATATAGGAAAGAAAGCCTTTTCCAATGCGTATAGACGTCAGACAGTACTTAATTAACCTAAGGCTAGTTGGGAAAGTAGTTCAGGTGGCAGGTGAATTTTTTTTTTAAATACCAAACATAGTGCCAAGGAGGTAGACATTCATGTACGAAGGGTTATCAAAAAGTTCTTAGACTACTGTAGCACCACAGAATGAAAATCCCTTGAGGTGCATGAATGAATTTTCAAATATTCACTAAACTTCGTGTTTTCTAAACTATTATATCATTAGGTTTATATTTTAGTGAATTGTTAATAAATGTTTTTTTAGTATGTTCGTGCAGTTCAACCTCGAACATGATGTATTTCTAGAGTATAACTGAGGAAAAAAAACCTCACTTGATATTGGAGCATATATTCATATTGAATTTTTGTAAATGGGTTAGATGTAATTGTTCATGGTTTCCTATTAATTCACTCATGTGACATGAAACAGTTGTTCCATAAAATATGCAAATTTTAACATGTACCTCATTTTATACGTTTTATGAGTTTTAACGTAAATATATTGTATGTCCAAACATCTAAGTATAGTTTAATATGATGCCAGAATTGGAAATTCAAAGGTTTTATTTTCCAACATTCTTTAAAGTTTAAGCTCCTAGACTAACTGTCATAAACAGGGAATATATTCAAATGGGCTACAGGAAAATAACAATGTATTCAGATGATTGTTTTTAGATTCCAAAACAATTTCATTGAAAGAAGAAACGAACAATTTTTAAATTCGAAAGCAGTTTTGTTGAAAGAAGAGTAATACAGTTTATTAAAAATTCCAAAAACAGTTTCATTGAAAAATGTATATAGAATTTTTAAATATCAAAACAGTTTCATCGAAAGAAGAGACATGCAGTTTTTTTTGGTTTTTTTTGTTTGTTTGTTTTTTTTTTTTTGCAAAATTCCAGAAAACAGTTTCAATGAAAGAAGAGGCATTCATTTATTTAAATTCCAAAAACAGTTTAACTGAAAAAAAATATAAATACATTTTTCTAATTCAACAGATTCATTGAAAGTTAAGATATACAGTTAAAAAAGATTAAAACATTTTCTTTGAAAGAAGAGACATACAGTTTTATAAAAAAAAATTCCAAAACATTTTCATTGAATGAAGAGACATACATTTCTTTGATAAAAATCCAAAACATTTTCCTTGAATGTAGTTACAGTCTATTTGTTGTCAGGGTATCCAAAGTCAATCCTTGGCAACTGACAGCGTGTATCTATTTTACATTTACAACTTTGTATATGCTAAGCATCATAGAGTGATACCTATATTTTGCTCATATATCCCATAATTATTTTATGAAATATATGGAAATAACGAACAGTATTCAGTCGATTAAACAATACAAATTTTGAAGCAGAGCGAACACGGACCTCTGAAACATCCGAGATTGGAAACAGGTGCCATGGAGCAGTGAGCATCCCCTGCCGACAGGACACACCCACTCGCTGTGTGCTCCTTGTCATGATCGTGAAACATTCATTTTCAGCATAAGATATCACGGCTAGGTACGCACATGTAGTATCGTAACGTTTTTGAAAAGGGACCCCACAGAAGAAAAGGGGTGAAAAATATTAGTAGATGTTGGTTTTATAATCTAAGCGAAGTATACGCTTAATTGCATTTTCGATATTTATACAGTCTTTGACTAGATTGTTAAGTGCAACAGGGAATATTAATCGCCTTATTTCACTCGTTAAGGGATTAACGGATTCATATTCGTGAATAATTCAGAGTTTAATTAACAGTTGGACAGAACACAGACTTAGTATATACTCCGTCTCTTGGAGACTTTATTACGAAAACTATTTGTGTATTCCGTGTAACATTTTGGGAATTTTGACTGAAAAAATGGGAGAATTCAAAACGCCTTTCACTCGTATACTTTCACAGGACATAAAACACATTTACAGCGGATTTCCCCAGACAGTCAGTTTAAGGTACTCTGCCCCATATCCGACACAAGACCAACTCCGACAGAAAGAGGACAGTCATGATTTGAAGACCAGTGTGCTGCGGTGTTCTGAATACGACAAATCTTACGGCTGTCTGATTCCTCGAGCACCAGCTTTTCGAATTCTCTCGCGACACGAAATCGACAATTTGGTAACGCGCGTCACAACCCCGACTGTCGCGAGTCGAGGTCTTAGCAACTCGAGTGACCAGGCGGTTTTAAACGAAAAACGCAGCAATTATCCAAAATATCTGGGACTGCAAAAAGTGGAGAAGGATGGATTAGTGGAGATAAATTCCCGAGTCGCTCGACCGACGAAAATCAGCGAGATAAGAAAACATCAAAATATTACTAAGCTCTCTGATATCAGTGTATGAATTATGATTGTGCAAAGAAGACGTTGGAACTAACTTTTTCACTAAACTGGATTCGCATTATAATGCAGGTTATATAAGAAAACTGTGAAACTAAAATTGTTCGATGTGTCGACGGGTAAATTCAACTGTATTCTGTGCTACCATATAATTATTGTGTAGAAATAAGATTGTGACTCTTAATGCAGAACTCTTTAAGAATGAAACATATTATAAAAATAAACATTTTTAAATATACTCCTGTTGAGGTTAAACTTGATTTAGTTGATTTTTTTTTTACTCTGGCTGGAATTCAATGTTGAATATATCATTTTGAACCTTTTATTAAGGACATTGGTAAGTCCATGATCGTGCCAAGGAATTTATTTATTTCCGTTTTTTTTAACTACATATACTAGATATACAAAATGCCACTACCAATCAGCCAAAGTTGTATTTAGGTATGGCACGCCAAATACACAAAAAAAAAGCTAAACATAGTTTCACAGTTGAGAAACTAGTTTTATCAACTGTAAAATGATAAATAAACATTTACTGAAATTTTCAGCTTAGTGCGCCCATTACTTTTCGAGAAAAACGCTTTGTCCACGATTTTTCGGGACAACCCTCGTATATGACTAAAAATCCTTAATTTTATACGAGAATTTACTCTATTTACGCAGTGCGTGCGTTTTATGCTAGCAATTCAGAATCAACATATTCACACAGAAAAAGGCTAGAAAAAAACATTCAAATGGAAAATTTAAATTGAGTATTGAATGTCTTGACAGGCAGTCAAGATGTAGTGAACTATGAAAAGAATTTTTGGGTGGTGCAGAGAAACCAAATTAAAGTTATTTTACTTTGACACAGGTATTGGCATCCAAACTATCAGATTTATATATCGGTATTTATTCAAATGATTAAAAGCATAAATTCAAAATCTAATTGTCTATTTATTGTAAACCGACTGCATGTATTTATTTCTTTCGACATGTTATATGTTATAGTTTAATGCTTACTTTTCTATTTACTATTATATAATATCTGTAATCACATTATAATATTCTTCCCTTTAAAGAAAAAATTCTGTATTATCTAGAAATCAGATATTTACACAAATGTTTTCTCTATTCATATTTTAAAAAGTTTTTTTAACTTTTGAAACATAGTAAGGAGTTTTTGTATAAAGATTGAGACAGGATTAAAAATAACAATCTTTAAAAAAGAAAATGACTGGGTGTCTGAAAAAGGCGTCATTTTTACTGCGCCTGATTGGTCCTATCTACCAGATGTTTGTAAACATTCAACAGCCAAAGCTTGATATATTTATAATACAGCAACACATTTTAACCTATTAGACTAAGCTTACACCATGGTCATAAATTGCCTATGGTAATATTGTAATATTGTTGCGATATTGTGATACTTTAGCTATCTGCACATATGCAAAAAGCAGAATGATGACCTATATTCTTTTGTGCATTTTAGTTATCGGTTTAAATTTTACTAAAGAAAGTTGGGCAGATGAAAATAACAGAAACGTAAGTTTGCCGAGTTTTGATCAAATGTCTAACGTAAGCATTATTACAGAAAGCATCATTCATGTCATTTCCGACTCAGAAGAACAAACACTGGAAGATATAGATTCCGAGTTGTCAAAGACGAACGGAAATCTCGCCCAAGTGGAAATCCATTGCCAAGGGAATTCCTCCCTTTTCCTTCAAATTCCAATTATTTCATCGAAATTTGAAGATGTTCAAGTTCGCGGCTGCTTAGTTAGAGGCACAGACCAATATAGAAATTTCTCAGGAGAACCAGATAACGTCTTACGTCATCTAGAATTTAGTGACGTAATATTCGAATTAAGTGAGTACAACGAGTATTTACAAATTGTAAATTGGGAGCAGAACAAACATTTGTTCCAATACGGATGGTCTATCGTATCAGCTGCTTTGATGACCTTCAAGGAAAGCAATGTGACCTATGTATATAAAGAATCTTTCCAAATGGATCAAGAATACTTGGATAAAATTCTAAAATACAGAGAATACCTCAGAGTCCATAAAACAAAATATAATCTAACTTATCTGGAAATTTCAAATTCAGAAGAAAAAGAGAGTGCAACAAACATGAAATATCACTCCATAGACGATTTTCTGGAATGGGGACACTTTCCGTTCTTACAAGTGATGAATTTTTCTCGCTTGGGACTAAAGCATCTCCCTGAAGCAATTAGGAAGGGGAACTGGTGGTGGGTCAAGTTTCCATCTCTTGTTCATATTGACTTCTCCTTCAACCGATTTGAACGAATTCCGTTCATCGTGGAAAGCTTTTCATCAGAGACGATTTCGGTGAACTTAAGACACAATGCCATATCTTTCTTTTCTGACCAAGAACTTCTGAGAGTTTATCCGCTAGAGCTTGACTTGTCGAACAATAAATTTGATTGCCACTGTTCTCAATTCGTGGATACAATGATCATGGCAACAAAAACTTTTAACCTGAAATTCAAAAATTATTATCGTTACCTAGGTAATGCAACTTGCTTTTATCCTGTAAAATTAAGAGGCAGGAAAATAAGCAATCTGAGCGTCTCAAAAATATGCTACGCCGCCCAGACTTTGAAGACAAATAATACCCTGTACTTATATTTGATAATAATGTTGTCGGTGGCTTTATTCGTATTTTTTATCATTGTCGTAATTTCTAGATATCGAAAAGAATTGCATATCCTTTCGTACACCAGACTGCGTATGAAAATCTTCAAACCAGTTCTATCTGAGAGTTCTCTGACAAAGGAATACGACGCTTTTTTGTCTTATAGTCATCATGACACAGAATGGGTGACTCGAGTATTGGTTCCAAAACTTACGGAGTCACTGTCAAAACTTCGGCTCTGTCTTCACGAACGTGATTTCAAACTTGGAGGATTTATATCCGATAACATCATAGAAAGTATCGACAATAGCAGACACACAATTATGATCATATCGGAAGCCTTTCTTGAAAGTAAATGGTGTGGACTGGAATTCAAAACTGCTTTTCATCAGAATTTACTGGAGAAAAATAGGCATCTGATAGCAGTGGTGATGGATGGCACAGATTTGGACAAACTTGATAATGATATGAGACATTATCTGGAAACGCATACATTTTTAAAGCAAAGTGAGCTTTTATTTTGGGATAAATTAATTTATGCGTTAAGTGAGCTGGGTGGAAATAAAGAGATAGTGTAAGAATTAAATTCTAACACGCTATAAAAACTGGGTGAAACACAATGACAATCGATCAAAAGAAAATATTTTTGTGATGACCGAGATTAAAATTATCAAAATATTTAATAGTCTTTTTGACACGTGAATTGAGCTGGGTGAAAATAAAGAGATAGTGTAAGAATTAAATTCTAACAGATACGCTATAAAAAAATCGGAAAACTGTATTTATCAGATAATCTATATTTTGCAATCGCAAATGATTGTTTTCAGTGTTAAATATAGTTTACGGTTCTGAAACATAGATTATAGCGTTAACTATGGTGACAGATGTAAAATATGTAGATTAACGTTGTTTAATATAGTTTACAGTCCGTAAACTTTAGTTTACAACCGATAAACTTAGTTTATCGACTGTGAACCTATGTTTAGCTCATTTTTGTGAATTTGGCGTGCCATACTTAGGTCCTTGCTTAAAAATTAATTGACAATTTAAAAAAAATAGAATAACTAACAAAATAACAAAAATTGGGACTTTGGAAAAAGTTTACCTTTATGTGCAAATTTCTGTTGAGAAAATCTAACTTTCCCTACATTTCATTCTAACACCACAATCATGTTAAAATAATTGTAATCTTGAATACCACCATCATACGTATTTAAACTTTGATTTTTGTATTTGACCTTGACCTCGAAATTGCAAATTGAAGCCCTTTTATCTCTGATATTGTACAGTTAATTGGGGTGAGATTTTTTCTTCTTTACCACCATTGGAATTAACTTGAAGTCATGAGCTGAAACTTGTCATTGATAAATTCTCGATATGCTTATCAATTGACAAGTTGACATGCCCAAATCTGGCCTGCATTCTATGCCTTATTTGTCTGCATTTAACTTTTAAAATAGGTTTATTTTAGAAAAAAACAACACAAGAGTTTAAGCATAATTTGAGTAGAGGGTTTATGTACCTTAATTACGGTAATTCCATACACGTATAGGAAAATCAGGAGGAGGGGATTCCAATACTAATGCTGTAATATTGATATTGACCTTTGACCAGGTAATACCAATATGGATCTTACAGGAACATTTGATTACACTGGTTCTTAAACCAAAGGAACTATTATAATTATGGAAATTTAATTAATTTAACTTTGCCCTGCTCTCCTCTCGGTATTTTAACATATATCTTTGCTATGAAGGATATTCCGATAAAAGAACGAGGGTGCATTTGAGCAGGATTCGGCAGGAACCCAGGGGCACTTGAAAATTTAAAAATCAAATTAAAGCTTAACATAGTTGATGGATCAAGCTTGTGTGATATAGGAAAGAAAGCCTTTTCCAATAGTCCAACTGTTAATTAAACTCTGAATTATTCACGAATATGAATCCGTTAATCCCTTAACGAGTGAAATAAGGCGATTAATATTCCCTGTTGCACTTAACAATCTAGTCAAAGACTGTATAAATATCGAAAATGCAATTAAGCGTATACTTCGCTTAGATTATAAAACCAACATCTACTAATATTTTTCACCCCTTTTCTATGTCATAACAATACAAAAATCTTCATGGACTTCATAACCAAAAGCGGGGGATTGTTGACGAAACATAATATTCGGCTTGAGTGCTTAGTGAGATTTAGATTTAACTCTACAATAAAATCTTTAAAATGATATTGTTCTCGTGCCAAAGGCTTGAAAGAGTAGAAGGGGGAGAAACATTGGTCGCTGTTTAAACCCTCACTTCTTTTTTAACTCCATAACATTTCAGATCTGCACCTTTGCTATATATGTACAGATTACAAGAAAATTAATCCTGGGTTTATTAGACACGTAAAGAAAAGCGGTCATATTAATTTGATGGTTGTTCAGATCCGACCAAAAAAACACTGTTAAGGTGTTATCTCGAATGAAATTGGAGTTGGGTTACCTTGAATTACATGCGTAAAATTGGGTAATCATACGAGACATTGAGCACAAAGCCATTAAAAGTTATTAAAACGTATTTGTGAAAAGAATCTGTCTTCGTCACAACAGACGCTTGATGTACGTGTACGAGTAACGCATTCCCATCTTCTCAGTGTTATCCTAATTTAGACCAAAGTCTTTATCTTTTTAAAGAAATCTTTAATAGATATATGTTCAGTTGAGATTGAAATTCAGATCGAGCTGGAATAAATAATTAAAATGAATGTTGAAAAAAAAAACTTTTGGGAGTGATTGACTGAAATTTATCATCACTGGGAGAATGCATGGATTTAGAGAATGCATGCCTTCAAAAACATTTTCTATCGGATTAGTTTTAAAACTTCATTCTAACTATTTCAACTAGAACTGTCCAAAAAGGACAAATACACCCACCCCCCACCCCCATTTCCCGACTGGGTTTTTCAAAGAAGGTGCCAAACACTAATATTTTATGGATCTAAAAGGTGTTCACAATTTTCTTATAAATTAAAAAGAAAATTGCTCATTTCATTTTTTTAATGAATGAAACTAAGGTGAAACCTAATACATGAAAAACATAAATACCAATACATTGTTATTACATTGGGTTTTTTTTAAAATTACATTCATGACTGAAAAATAAATTGCAATTTTCTGTCATCTTTGTGGGACATGACACACTGCAAATTGATTGTTGAAAATCGTATTGTACAAAATGAAATTAATCTTGATAACTTTATATATCAAATTCATTTTTAAAATAAAAGGCTGGTCATCCAGTAACTAAGTACGTGTACATTGACAGACAATAAATTTCAATTTAGAGAAATAGAGAACAGAGATTTTAAATTCTTTTGCCAAATTCCCAGAAGATATGGATGACACATGCTTGATCAGATATGCTCCCTAACAGCTTCCCACACGAACTTATTAATTAATCTTTAACTGGACGTATGTCCACTCATTACTCCCAAAGGTAAAATGGATTTCACTACTGTGAGTATCTGCTATGTAATGTAAAATCGGTTTTTAAATACTTGGCGATGCTTAAAAAAAATATATAAATAGTTTTAAGCTGCGTTTCACATTTTTGTACAGAAGTGCTATGTCTAAATCTCAAGTCAATAAAAATGACAAAAAACAACCTGTGACATGCAGAAAATTGTCAAATAATGTTGAAAATACCAGGTGCACATCATTATATTGTAAAAAATGAGTGTTAAAATTTCCATACAAATCTATGCAATAGTATCTGAGAACAGGTCGGGACAAAAAACCAGATAATGATCAAAATGAAAGAAGACACCTGTAAAATGCAGAAAAATAAACCAATCATGATGAAAATATCAGGTGCACACCTCTATATGGTGCATAATATGTGCAACCTTTCAGAAAAATCCTTGCAATAATTTATCGAGAAATGCTCCAAACAAAATCTCGTCTACAGACAGACGGACATACAGACAAATGATGGGGATTCCAATATAACCTCCTAAACTTCTTTTGCGGAATATTTATTTTTATAAGTACATGTAGTTCATTTTTCCCCTAATGATGTTCATAAGATTTATCTGTTTTGAAACTCAAACTAAAATCCTTATAGCCACTACTCTTCATTTTCTACAGCCGAAATTCCTGCAGTCTTGGGGTTCTTTATAAACAGCGATAAGAAATAACTTTTATCTTTTCCAAGAAACCACTGAAGACAGTGTTTCCATGCGATGACCACGCTAAAATTGTTAGTAAATTGGCCGATGATGGCTGCACAGATTCACAACTCAATCAAAATCAATTTATGGAATTTCAGAAGTCGATCCAATTCAATCCGTGGCATTGAGGAGAAGATAACGTGTTGGAAAAATCATAAATCATCGAGTTTATCATCGTAGAACTTTTTCGACCCCTCGATTACAATTTGTGTTGTGTACATCCAATTGCCAGATATATATTTATATACATCAGTTGTAATTGATATATTTTTGCCTGAATAATCTCTTCTTTCATGTTTACCCCCCGGTTCATGGCCAACACGGTTTATCATAAATTGTTTTCACGTCAACTTTCTAGTAGACACAATTCATTCATTTCAGAACAGATAATTACATTAGTAAAACTTTTGCAAAGTCCATCTCTTTTATTAATGTGTGTTGTTTTTAAAATCTATAGTATAAATGTTTCAAAATATAAGCATTTCTAGCTGTGACAATCAAAACTTTAATTCTACATGGTATACATTTATGATGCAGAAATATTATATTATTCATTTTACGCCATGTTTGAATACGAAGGGAACAAGCACATTATTTAAGGATACTTGGGTCGCATAAAATAAAAAAAATTATATATGTACAAAAATAAATACAGGTTTAATCACTTTCTGGTGAGCTTTATATTTTGCCAAAATAACTTATTTTTTTATCATTCACACAATTTTTTTTTCATTTTTTATTTATCAGGAGTGTTACATTATAAGATATATATAAAGCAATCACAGAAGCAGAAAATAAGGGTCTAATATTCCCATCTTGTCTAAACATTTACATTATCCGTTTTAATGGATTACTGTCCCTCGCACCAATATAATTTTCAATTATGACCATTTAAAAAAAACCCTTTCGTAACTCTCTTCCCCCCCCCCCAAAAAAAAAAACAAAAGAACAACAACAATAACAAAATAATAAAAAACAACAACAAAAATCCCTATTTGCATTGTTTTTTCTTTGGTTAACGTGTCATCTTTTTCTTCTAAATGTTTAAAGACACCAGCCCTGTTCAAAATACTGTAGCCTTGACGATCTTTACGAATCTAAGAAAACCACTTAGAACATTTCTAACAAGAATTCAATTTATTTTTCCTTACTTGGACCCACTGGTTTAGGCGTTGTAGGCTTCGATGTCGTCGTCGTCGGTTTAGGCGTTGTTGTCGTCGGTTTGGGCGTTGTTGTCGGTTTAGGCGTTGATGTCGTCGGTTTAGGCGTTGTTGTCGACGGTTTAGGCGTACTTGACAGAGCCGGTCTTTGTACAGTTTCTGAACTATCTAAAGACCCAGTATCAGGTGATATAGTTGACAATTGATGACTTGCTATAAGTCCTTCCAAATCTTTTAACTTGACCTCTATACTGTCAATGTGATGGGAAACATTAGATATTGAGTAGTCAATCCGTGCTTTAAGGATACTTCTTCCAGCTTCCAGTTGTTTTATGTCCATTTTGAGAGTTCGTAAATGCCAGTTAAGGGCAGACAGAGTCTTTATAATTAGAGTGTGGTCCTTTACATACTGTAAAATTTCTGAGCGTAAAAATCGAAGTTGGACGTCAACGTAGTTTTTCCAGTCCTCTTGTAAATGTCCATTGGAAGTTCTCACAAAAATTAAGACGGCACATAAAATAAGCCATGACCCTCCGCAAGATACTCGGATTTCGGACATCGTTCTTGAACACTCACTTCTTCCGAGTCTGGACATTCACTATGGTCAGCAAGTGCGGTCAGTCACAAACCACACAGTTCATCGTCATGCTGTGTGCAAATCAACTGCAAATAATTTCTTTTAAATTCCTTTCAACTAATTATAACACGGAAACTGTAAATGACCTCCACGCCATTCAAATCTTGGCTTTAATGTCCAGGGAGACCCTGTGTTCTAATGTTTACGTTAGTTATTACGGAGGAGATAACCAATGCGTCCGCAGTCTTCTCTTTCAGACATCTAATTGTTATTACCCATAAATACTCGGATCAGAGTGGACATTAATCACAGCTGGATCATTTTCTTGACTTTGCCCCATCAGCTGGCCCGTCGGAAACTGGCAAAGTTCAGAGATAAAAACTATTTCTGTTGGCATCTTCATTCAACACGCAGGATTTTGCATGTTTCCCGTCTGTTTTGAAGGGAAAACCCTTGTATATATGTAAATACTTATTTCATTCAACAGTTTTCACCCTCTGAAGGTCACCCTAATGGTATTTTGTTGCAGTTTTCAGCTCTATGGCTATAAAACAATGCCTAACGATGGTCAGCTGGACGCTGTAAATTTCCTGTTTTGACAATTATTCTGTGTACGTTTTCTGTATGACTCTTGTGATGTGTGAATGTACCTGACAGGTAATCTGTTACTAGGTACTGCTGACCCCCCGATCTCAGAATATTGTACAGTTAACCTCACGTCGTCAAGGAAAACAATATACTTACTAAAAGTTGCATGAATTCCTTTTGAGTACATGTATTAACTAAGACTTATATCAATTATCATCATATATTTATTTTTAAAAAAAACCCATACATTTCGTACATTTTTACGAGTGTACTCACAAGCAACGATTAAATGATTAAAAAAGAAATCTGAAAATCTCTCTCTCTCTCTCTCTCTCTGAAGCCCATTTAGAATCTATCTTTTTTTTCAATTTGATAAAACGAATTCGAATTATTTTAAAAATTTCTGAAAAGGAATTCGTTATAACATTTTTTTTGTTCCAGCAGGTATGTTGAATCACTTATAGCAAACACACAAAGTTATACTAGTAACAGAACGAACTGTTGAATTCGTAATATAACAAATTTGAAATGTTTCTTTTTATCAAAATTGAAATGAATTATTAAATATGTTACCACAAATTAAATTTGATCATGAATATCTTTCTATATAGGCCCTAAATGGTAAATTAAGATGCATGTAACAGATCTGAGAATTCCTTGAAATAAATTAATCTCGTTAAAAGAAATTTTCGAATTCAAATTTAATCTTTTGTTTTAACATGTTTAACGAATTCATCACATCTGTATTATACAAAAAACCATTCGTACTTAAGAATTCAAAATTTTCAAATTATCTATTTGAATTCAATTAGATAAATTCGGCGATTTGTTATATCAAGGTCATCTCTCTCTCTCTCTCTCTCTCTCTCTCTCTCTCTCTCTCGTCAGAAATGCTATACTTAAAATAGAAATATTTATACATGTAAGCACCTTCGTAAATCCTTGATGTGCTTTTTGAATAAGTGTATATATATATTTTCATTATGTAAATAACTCTTTAATTATATGAACTTTGATTTATATTATATTATTAATTATAAACTATAAGAATTTAATTTTAAATTTTACGGGGTTTGCGTGTATTATTGAGAAAAATTAGAGTAAAACATTGAAAGAATCCCTTATAAATATTCATTTTTTAGAAATTTATCAATCACCATCAAATTCCTTGATTCAGATACTTTTAAAAAAAAACTTAAAAAAGAATTAATTTTGAAATACAGTCGGTGCTTTCAAATACTTTAATGGTAGTTACATAAACTGTTATAATCTGGTTTATATTGACTGTGCTTCATATACCTATAGAGGACGATCATTTGATTCGGGGGAGATTACTGGAAATAAATATTTTCTCCTGAACTGATCAGATATACTCTGTACTTATTATTTTTTAAATGTGATAAAATACCACAAATTTGAGCATAAACAAATGATTTGTATTTAAAAATTGTTTTCTTAAAAAAAAAACGTCCTTTCCAATCAAAATCAAATACTGTCTTTTTAGAAACTAAAATATGTAAACTTGGCATTTTTTAAAAAGTGGAAGCACTTGAATGCTTTTTTCTGTAAAAAAATTAAAATCAAGTTCACACTGACTGTTTTCAATAGAAGTGTGAATATATATACTTTTTTAAAGGTTAAAAATTCAGAGAAATATGACAAGGCTCTTTTAATAGATGTTGACATAATCCACAGGATTTAAAACTCACTAACAGGTGGAAATGAGTAATAACCTCCAATACACCTGAGTCAAAGGCCATCAAGAGTTATCTACCCTTTAACAACAAACCTTTTTTAATCGACCGGTTTTATTTCAAATATTTAAGCAGTCAGTAACATTTTTATTTTCCTAAAATAAATTTTTTTTATACATAGAATTGGTTATTGAGACTTAATTATTAAACGGATAAATATTTTTTTTATTTTCAATGATATACGGGGACTTTCATTATTTCAGCTTCCGCCATGAATTGAACTCGGACTGTCAACAGACTACCCAAAACAAAGCGCAAAAATGTCCGGAAATGTTGGTATGGAGCAGCTTATTCCTATTGTGAATAAGCTGCAAGATGCCTTCGCATCCTTAGGCCTTCCACTTTCCTTGGATCTACCCCAAATTGCCGTAGTCGGTAGCCAGAGTGCAGGGAAAAGTTCAGTGTTAGAAAATTTTGTGGGCAGGTAAACTATTATGCAAGATGACCCATCAGGTCATTTTTAAACATATTGTTTACACTTCGGTTTTTTAGCCTTTGTATGTTATATTAAGTTTTCTGTTACGTTTAGATAGAAAAGTTTTTATTTTTGTTTTTTATCGATGTCTTGTGAACCTAGGGGGCGTATCAGAATGTAGCTGGCGTGTTATTTACAAAATATGCAGGACATTCATGATTTGACATGTGTAAGATACATGTCATTATATCACAGTGATTAATTTCATTCAGTAATAATATGCAATATTACATTATGAAATATACCTTCAATTAATTGAGTGCCATACATTCATTCAACTTAGATCTATATATATAGAATATTGTAATGATTGTTTTTGAAAAAATGTGAACTTAATTCACTAATACTGTGTCACGTGTGGCATTGTGCATTGTAAACCTTATTAATATTTAACATTGTCAATGATGAGTTAAACTGATTGTTTACTTAAATGTCTGGGAGATTGTCGAGACTCGAGTTTTAACAGGTCTCTTCCTATAGTGCTACACAAAGTGATCAAGAAATTTTGCTTGTCAGATCAGACTGAAATAAATTTTCTTCCTTCTCCAACTTTTGCTTTGGACATTCTTTTAACTCTTAACACTCTTAAAAGAGTTAAATTCAACAAAAATCATTTGTGAATTTTTTATAGCACTCGATTACACATCATCCTGAAACCTCTGACACTGAAGAGTTCCAGCAATTGTCGGGGAATTGTTTTCAGCAGGTATTGATCAAAACAAGCGGTCAAAGTCTGGGCTAGATTTCCTGAATCACTTTGTGTAGCACTGGTCTAAGATTCCAAACAGACTTCTGTCCATAACTTTTAGTCTAGACAATTCTTGCTGAGATTAAGTTCACTCCAGCTTCACAAACTAATGCTTTCACATCCAAAGCCTGTTCCCATAAACTTTCAATCGGATAACCCTGGTTGAAGTAGATAATTTATTTAACTAAAAAGTTCTATACCATTTTTGAAAACACAATATACATATACTACCTTACCATCTTACTATGCTTGATCATGTTGATTTTTTATATAAATTTATTGCCAATAGCATTATTTTTTTTTTTTTAATTAAAATTAGATACGCAATGTTAATGTCAATATTATAAACATAACTCATTCCCATTAACTGCTTATTAATCTTTACAGAATACCAGCAATTTTAATTAATATTTCAAATCTCTTATACCTGTCCAAATGATCCACTACTTATACAGAGAATGTAAGGGTGTATTTTGACCAATCTGTATAAGTGTAGACCTATATTATGATTATGATTGGATTTAGTATATATATCAACACTTCATATTCTCAATTGGTTCATTAAGGTACTCAGACAACTGAGGTTAAATTTGCTAGGTCTGTAGGACTTCAACATTTAAAATTTCTATCTCAGAGTTATTTGGTACACACATCCTTTCAGCAGTCAACTATATTAAAAAAAAATTAACATCCACATGCAGGAATCAATTTTTTGATTGGAGATAAATTTAATGAATAATGCTAAAAAAAATGAAAAGTCGACAAACACTATGATTTTAGATACATTTATTCCTTATTTCAAAAGTTTGAATGATGTTGCTTATGAACAAAACTTGTATTCATTGTGATTTGTCATATATATATATAATCTTAAGAAAAGGTTATGTCTCTTATATATGGTCTAGCATGATAATTATTCAAGGTCACAGTAACAAAGTCATGGGCCATTATCTAGGATATGGTAAAAAAAAAAATGAATAGAGGATTCATGAGTTTTTATTAGCAATTTCCAAACATAATTCAGATGTCTTTGGATAGTCAATTTATCGAGACAGTATTTGAATGGTTACTCTTAATCCTTATATAGTAAGACACAAATATGTCTATTTAGATGAGAGCATTAGAGTCTTGTACAAACTTTCAAAACTATTTGAAACAAGCTGTATTTTTGAAAAAAAATAAGAGGTACATTGTATATGTAATTTTACCTGTGATTTAAATTAAAATCATTAATAGATATTTTTCCATCATAGTTTGGCCAATGCAATCTTGATTTCAGGCAGATTTAAGTACTAGCTAGGTTCTGACAAATTTTGAAAGGTTTGTGTGTATTAGTAGCTTAATTTTTTTTTTCCTGTTCAGTGGTTCTTTTTTAGTTTATTTCTTTTTTAAGTGTTATACTACGCAGGGAAATGTGCTCTGTTCTGATAAACATTTGTTTTACATCTTTTTTTTTCTTGTTAAACCCATGATTGAAAAGCTAAGGTATTGATCTGCAGATATTCAGGAATGGGTTAGGATGTGGAAATTCTTTGTTGTGAGTTATTGATGTTTTTACATAAATGTTTGGCATTTAATACTAAAAGAGCAGATAAATAGTCTTGATTTTCAGTATAGTATATTAAATTTCATGGCTTCCAAATATATTTTAATTTAATTTCATCAGTATTTCATTTTGTAAAGTCAAAATTCTTCCAAATATATGATGTGGCATTGAATATTTGTAGATATTACAATGCACGCATAGATGATAGACATATGGCTTGTCATTTGAATGTTTTCTTCATTTTGAATACCAGTCACATGGCAGTGCACTACAGTGTATGTTGACCATGTTAAATAGAAATGCTCCACCCATGAAGTAAAATAAGGAAATTTTTATCATGTTGTCGGTTTTAATTACCTTTTTTTCCCCTCAGAATTACCGATACTACATCATAATATTAAGTTTGATTGGTTACACTGGGAGTGATCAGATATGAACCTGACCTCTACCAATAGTCAATAAATGCTACTATAGCTCTTTGAATTGAGTAATCTTATGGCTCTACAGAGCCTATTGGAGCAGGGCATTGATTTACTAAGGAACCGGTTATGTATATGTACACTATAGCAGCCTCCTTTTTACTCTGGTAGTATTGATATTTTGGAGGGACATTAAGATGCTGTTTATGCTGATCTCCTAAGGCTAAATGATAGGAAATCATGCCAGTCAAACTGTTTTCTGGGAAATTATATAGTTGACATTTTGATTATATTCCCATTAAAAAAACAATTCAATGTCAAGATGTGTATTTATGCATCTATTGGATTCCAGTTGGGTAATATGAAAAAAGGATAGCTAACGATTAATACTGTATCATGGGTGATTTCTGGGGTCATCCAATTCATCATGGAATCTTGCAGCATAGTCACTATCCTAAAGGTTGCAAAATATTCCATTCCATGTTTGATACTGCATATTGAAAGGAGTCAAAAACATTGCAATTGCAAAATTCTATATACCTTTCAAAGTTCTTATTAAAAAAAAAAAACAAGTATCAGGAAGCTAACGATTTAGTGCATTAACTTTAACCAGTTTTACACCCTCTTAAATTTTTCCATTTTGGGAAGAATTTTACTTGGACATCTTAACAATAAGGAAATACAAATAATAAATTGGAGAGGGGATAATCACATTCCCAAAGGGAAACGGTCTTATTTGGTTGTGCAGATTTTGAGTCGTGACAAAATTGTCATTTGTTTGACAAATACATCATAAATTACTGAAAAAGTAAACTAAATTGTAAGAACATCTCACAAAGTACAGGAAGAATTTGCAAATAAACAGGAAGTTACCAGAATTTGTGTTTCTAGTTTTGTAATTTATTATTGTGGTATGGTTTAATGTCTTTTACTTAGAAAAACTTTAAATTTTGTCATGCAAACTGCTTACAAAAAAAAATCAGAAGCTACGAGGATCTCCAATTGGAGGAAGAGATGTAAACTGTGCCTTCAGTTTAAATTTTAGTTAGTAAAAGAATATAATGACTACATTTATGACAATGTTTTTTGTTCAAATATTCCGCATCTCACAGACAGTCCTGCATGACAACATAATAGTCTGAGACAGACTGACTTCCTGCTTCTGCATCATAGGAAACAAACGTTTAACTTCCTTTAATTAATATATTAAGTAAGCCCTGCTGGAAAGAAACATTATTTTTTAGATATCACGATAAAAGTGCAAAAGTGTCCATGTTTCTTATTTTTCATGATCAAAGTTGAGTCCTCATGAGCCAATTCTGGTCAACCCCCCCCCTCCCCCTTTTTGGGATAAGTGTATATTTTATATGTTTTACATTTGTATGTAAATTTAAAGGGTACATGTATAAACAAAAATGTTTGTGTAAGCCCTCTCCCAAAACTATGAACATTTTTCTTGATTTATAAAACAACAAAAAGCCAAATGATAGTGTGTATTGCATCAACAGTTATACATGTATATTACAATGACAATTAATCAGAGATTGCACACAAGGAAATAGATATAGTATCAATAATTATGCAATAATTGCTATTTTAAGGCATGAGTAGTTTTAGCATTGTTTATTAAGAGGTTCTGGTTATTAATTCTTTAGAGCACATGTAAATTCATGCATAAACTATGAAGTTGATTATTTTATGAATTTACATGTTCCATTGTGTATGTAGATTGTTATCAAGCATGCGATTAGAATTAATATTATTCTTAAATGATATATGAAACATAGCTATCATGCGTACATGTTGTACACTGTACCAAATTAAATTGACCATTGTTGACAATATTCAGGCATTGTAAAGGTGACCATACATTAAAATTGATTCACTGCTATATTCTATATGTAAAAATTCTATGATATTTTTGCACAATATATTGTAGTACTATATGATTTGTTTTTTACAGAGATTTTCTTCCCCGAGGGTCTGGCATAGTGACTAGGCGGCCTTTAGTTTTACAACTCATCAACAGTAACACAGGTATGAAGGTGTTATTTACAGGGCATGGGTCAACAGATAGTAAATATATACATAGGTGATACAGGAGTGGTAGGGAATACCCAGTAGTTTCTATATGTTACTTGTTTCTATTATCTGTGGTCAGGTTTATTTTTATGCACTTACTTGTCATTGTGCCAAGAAATGTAAATATTTACATTTGGAGACAAAGCTATAAATTTTAACTTTAAATAGGTAACTGTCGTTGTTAAAAGAAGACCTTTCAGTCCCCATCCCCCCCCCTTCCAATATACAAGTTAATATATATTTTGAGGAATGATCTGAACTTATTTAATCCCACTCTTATTGTAATAGAATGACTATGAATTGAAATTATTGCTCACAATATAAAGATTTAGGGATAAAAATCTTGTGTTTTGGTTCTAGTACACATGATAAAGATTTAAAAATTTTTGCCACTATAATTTCATTTTATTGTCATATGTATGATTCTGTACCTTGTGCAAATGTATTATACTCTGATAAATTGACAATTTATATCTAAGAAGAAAAAAATGGATCATGTTAGACCTTTCGTAACTAATGTATGAATTCATTATTTTCCCCTCCTCTCTTTTATATAACTGGTGTATGCAAATAATTTTTCATTTCATAATTATAAGCAAGATGTATTTAATATCTTTTTGTTATTGTGTTTGATACAGAGTATGCAGAATTTCTCCACAAGAAAGGCAGTGTGTTCACAGATTTTGCTGAAGTACGGAAAGAAATCGAGGCAGAAACAGACAGAGTAACGGGGCACAATAAGGGGATCTCTAATATCCCCATCAACCTCAGGGTCTACTCCCCTCATGGTGTGTATCAAGATAAATCATGATGAAGTTAAATATTTTTTATTTCATGAAAATTCAACTACTTTTCTTTTGAAAAAATGATGTTTTTAAGCATACCTTGATGGAGAGTTTTGTTTTCAATTTTGTAATGTTTTCATAAAATTTGTTATTATTGATTGATTTTGACAATGTTTCTTATAGTAACAATTTGACCTTTAACCTCATAGTTTTGAACCTGACCCTGATTGACTTGCCGGGTATGACCCGCGTTGCCATTGGTGACCAGCCACAGGACATAGAAATGCAGATCAGGTCCATGCTTTTAGAGTTTATCACCAAGGAGAGCTGTCTGATCCTGGCTGTCTCCCCTGCTAACACTGATCTGGCCAACTCTGATGCTCTAAAAATAGCAAAAGAAGTAGACCCCCAAGGTACAAAATGCCATTGTTTTTAGTCCCAGTATTTAACCTGTTTTAGGGATTCAGATGGCTGCATGAGTTTTTTTCTTGGCACTTTTCTAATAAAATGTGTGTACAATCAGTGCAAAGGTACAGCCAGAATAATTTAAAAGCATTTTTTTTTAATTAAATTTTTTAGGCTTGAACATTTCCTATTCATCAATATTTGATGAAATTTCCATTGTTTGAGCCTTGATGAGGGATATTTTATATAATTTTTCTGTACCAATTTGCAGGGTTACGGACCATTGGTGTGATAACCAAGCTAGATTTAATGGACAAAGGGACAGACGCCAGGGACATTTTAGAGAACAAGACATTACCATTACGGCGAGGTAAAATGTCCCTCTGGAAAATTTCAGAAGTGCCCCACTTTAAATTAGCCCTGACAGAATTTTAATGTTGCTCATTAGCTACGAGGGTGCAGGGACAAAAATAAAATTTGGTTCAAAACTTTCTCTGCAGAACATTAATGATATAAATTGATGTGTTAAACAGGTTATGTTGGAGTTGTGAACAGGAGTCAACAAGACATTGATGGAAGAAAAGACATCAGACAGGCTTTGGCAGGGGAACGCAAGTTCTTCCTCAGTCACCCATCTTACAGGTAGTTAGAATTTCTGAGGGTCAGTTGTACTGAAATCCTATTTGTTTCTAGCATAGCAATAATGAGTACCAGGGTATGTTATTTCAGCAAGTTTCTATAGGTCATGGGAAATGTGTCGTCATGAACAAAATATCCTCTACCCTCCACAAGAGGGTTTGTTGTAAATATGAATTCTTCTCGAATCAGTTTGATTTTAGAATTATTTAGAATTTTGAAAGAAGTGATAAATAACTAGGTTAGATTTTTGCTGTGAGTGTACTTATGTGGCGTTGTTTGTCTTCTGCAGACACATGGCTGACAGGATGGGGACCCCGTACCTACAAAGAGTCCTTAATCAGCAGCTGACCAATCATATTAGAGATGTTCTGCCAAACCTAAGGAACAAGCTACAAAGTCAGCTTCTAAGTATGGAGAAAGATGTTCAGGAATTCAAAAATTACCAGCCTGACGATCCATCTAGGAAAACAAAAGCAATGATGCAGTGAGTTTTGAGTATTTTGAGAGATGATTAATATTTCCATTTTTGTCTTCCGCCTGAAAAAAAAAATGGACATGTAATGTACATGTATGAAAAGTAATTTTAGCGTTAATAGATTTTCGTAACAAAATTAAAACTAGTGATTTTCCATGCATTGCATTGTTTCTTGTGAATACTTGATTAGTTTTTTAAAGACATTTTCGTTCATTTACATGTATTTTTCAGAATGATTCAACAGTTCAATGTTGACTTTGATAAAAGTATAGAAGGTTCAGGAACAGAGATTAACACAAGAGAGCTGTCAGGGGGAGCCAAAATTAACAGGATATTTCATGAACGCTTTCCATTTGAATTGGTTAAGGTAAAAATGATATTTATTAAGGGTTGTTTTTGTAAATCTATGTTTATATGTTACCTACCCCTTACTTTTTGGAAATATTTCTTGGATAAGAAACTTAGTATAAATGTTGCACAACAAAATATAGGGGGCTGAATTTTTTTTTCATGTCATTTTTTTCTACTTGAACAAAAGTTTTCTTATAATTTTATTTCCTTCTTTGAGAAATTTTTTGAATCAACATAAATTTTAATGCTGACATTTCAAAACGAAAGTACAAAATATATCAAAACCCAGCAGGATGTCAGTGATTAGTGAAACTGAAAGATCTAGGTTTCAATAATAAAAAAACAACATTATTTCTTTCTTTGTTGCTCTTCTTGATGTATATGTTCTATGATATCTGTTTTCTGTTTCTAGATTGAATTTGATGAACGTGAACTCAGGAAAGAAATCAGTATAGCCATCCGTAACATCCATGCTATTAGGTGAGTAGTATTTTTTAAATTGCATAGGAATATTTATTTAAGATTTCAATTTATAAATCAGATTTTTAGTGTCTATTCATTTATTCAGAGAAATCTAGAAGTCTGAAATTTATTGGAAATTTTTGATAGTTTTCAGAACTTGGAAATAAATTTTAACATTTTTGTTTATCAGGACAGGTCTGTTCACTCCAGATAAAGCCTTTGAGGCCATTGTTAAAGAATATGTAAGGAAGCTAAAAGAGCCTTCATTGAAAGCAATAGATATGGTGGTCACAGAATTAACAAAAGTTGTGCATAAGTGTACAGAAAAGGTATTTTACTTGTTTCGGAAAATAATGTTTTCAAAATAGAATCTTTGTAGGGTTTAGATATAAGATACATGCATCTGGTACAAAAAATTTTCAGCATAGGAATAAAGAAACTTGTAAAAAATTTATTTTATATTTAAACAAATTTAGATTTGAAACAAAATGAGAGTTGAAGATATGTCTTTTTTCCCCAATAAACTTTAATAAACTATGAATAGCCATCATATTTTTACAAGTATATGAAGTGCACTGTTATATGAAAACTTTTTAAAAATGAAGTTAAATAACGTACAATTTCTGTTTTAAATGATTGTGTTTTGATTACTTTTGAACTCCATTAGATGAGCCGGTATCCACGACTCCGGGACCAGACAGAGAGTATAGTCAACAACAGGATCAGGGAACAGGAAATGAAGGCCAAGGAGCAGCTCAAGTTACACGTGGAATTCGAGCTCGCCTACATTAACACCAACCATGAGGACTTTATAGGATTCGCCAAGTAAGCATGTTTTCTGGAAAGGCAACGTAAATCAAGATACTGTAAACCAACTTTTATTTGCCACGACTTTATTTCGCGATTTAGCAGGGGCAAACTAGTTTGCGACGATTAATGTTCACCATCAAGTCTTTTCGATCGGTTGTTTATAGACACAGAGCCTTTAAGAGCCAGTTTGCAATGACGAGGCTCTTGTGGACCTCGTGAAAATCTCTCACACTCGAGAATAAAAGTTGGTTTACAGTATTAAAGGAAATAATTAATTTTAATGCATATTTTTCTTTAATGGGAGTCCATTGCATTTTTATTTTTCCAAGAGGTGATTCAGTGAGAAAGGTTCTACTTGTTTTGTTTGGTGTGCATGTGCAGTGAAACACACTTATAAGGAAATGCCAGGGATGAATGATTTTGCTTTCATTTAAGTGTCATCAGTTATATCCATAAGTTTAAGTTTACAACATATTTTACAGTCAAGGGGGAAAAAATTACTTTGCTATAAGGATCAATTCATTATAAGCATGTTCACTCTAAGATTGTTTTACTGTATTATACTATTTTTGGTACCATTTGAAAATCTTTTCAGAGAACTTTGGGCATTTAGGAACTTGTGATAATGACTTGTGAAAAATAAGAGATTTTGATGGATAATTATAGTTCCTTCATGGTATACCTGTTTCAAGTCTTTAAATACATTTATGGTATACATGTATATCTTATTTCAGCTTTTATTTAGATGTATTGCTGTTTTAATTTTTCCTGATTTGAATGATCTGTGAGAAAGACAGATGAGCTGTTACATTATTATGGCTGATTTTGTTACAGCGCTGATAGGGCGGTGCACAAAGAAAGAAAGCAAGTCACCAATCAGGTACATCCACGCACTTGTAGATTTAACATTTCTAATTTCGATTAACCCATCATTTCAGTGCCCATAACAAAGCCGAAAATAAGGAACGGAAAAAAGTTGGCAATCAGGTATTTGACGCCTTACCTATCTTTTTGTTTAACCTCTCACTCACCTACCAGATAGCACCAGGTATTATTTTTCTCTCTTCTTCTCTTATTTTATGTTTATATTTTATCCAAATAAATAACATAAGGTATTGTAATAAATATTTACATGAAATACAGTCATGAAAATTCTTCAAAGAGCAAACATGCTTTGCCAATGTAAATTTTTCCATTGCACTTATTCATAATACTTGTGTGTAATTTATGTATATATAAAATAAAGTTTAATGGGAAATTTTACAGTATTCTCAGGCAAGTAATTGGTATTTAATTTTTGATAATTAATGTCCTTAGAAATTGTTTACTTTTAATAATTTTTTTTCTTGTAACATGAATGAAGATTTTTCTTCTCCTCAGGAAATTTCCTTATACATTGACCAATATCTGTTTTTTAATTCTTAAAAAAAAAAAGTTAATAGGTTTTCCTAAAACTTGCCAATTTCACAGCATGAACTCTTAATTTCTAATTAATTTAATTTAGATTGATACCAAGTTCAGTTTGAGTTTCTTATATCCCAGAGTCCAAGTAATCCTATAACATCATAAAAGTAATCTGAGAAAAATATATATTTGCATACAAAAGATTGCATTCTTATCATAAAATGCATGTATAGCTAAACTATTAATGATCTGAGAATAAGGTAAACATACATTTGACATGCATTTTTGCAGTTAATAAGTCTGTGAAGGTACCATTTCATCAACGATTTGACCTAAGACAAAGACTCAAATGAACTCTGTTCTAAAAAATTGTCTGTTGTTGTTGCAGTTGTTGTTTTTTTTCAAGTTTCAAGGTTTTCTTCCAAATTATCAATATTTAGGAAAAAAACCCTATCATGTACATGTATGGACAAAACATTTTTTAAAGCAGTTTATTATACTAAATTTATGAGTATCTTTATTGAGAAATTGTTAGGGAAAAAGTGAATTTTGAGATTTAATCCAGTAGTAATCTGCTGTAAAATCTAAACTTAAAATTGATTTTACTTTAAAATTTGCCAGGTGATAAGAAAGGGCTATTTAACTCTACATAATATCAGCTTCATGAAGGGTGGATCCAAGGATTTCTGGTTTGTCCTGACGGCTGAGAGCATCTCCTGGTTCAAGGATGAGGAGGTGGGTGATCTTGTTCTTAGCATATCAATTTGTCAGAAAAATAAGCTCAGATTTAAAATATAATATAAAATAAAATTCTCAAAATATAAATTAACAGTTTATTTTTGTCTAGAATTTGATTTAAAAAAAATGAATTCCAATCTTTTAATATATAAAGTATTTGACTTGTATATTTGCTTTATGGTATTTATTTTATGATTTGAAATATTTTAAAATAATTTATTGAATAATAATATTTCCTTAAGTCATTAATTACTCCTATGCTGCCATAATATTGTCTAATGATTTAATCCAGTATATGTTTGATAATTTTTGTAAGAGAAGAATTTCTGATCAATGCACACACAACAAAGAAACCAGTCACTAATGTATCTTAATAAAATGTTTCATGTTTCATTCCTAATTTTTCCCTCAAAATAGAAAGTTGATTTTGTTAAAGTACTGTATACTAATTATAATCTTTATGCACCTTCCTCCATGCACCTTTTTGCTGTTTATGATTCTGTCTAAGAATGGTTTTGTTGTCAAGTGTTTATCCATTGTATGATTGAATATGACATTCAGAAGCCATTGTCAAAATAACATCTCCATCAGCATGCTGAATAACATGCATCTAAGTCTGCATTTTTTCATGAATGATTCAGACATTTTTCTGTGTGATAAATATTTACTGCTGAGCTTTTTTTTAAATAAGAAAAACCTAAAAAAAAAAATGTTATTAAACTTGTTTCTTTCCTATAAATATCCTGTGAAGAAATTTATATACTGGTAGTTCACATGATTTTGTGAATAAATAACATTTGATTGAAAACCCTCACTATTGAATGATACACTCAAACTTTATTTTAGTCACAAGGCATGCCATTTTTAATATTTGACAAAATAGACGAATTGTAGTAGTGTTAATATGATATTTATTATATAATTGGAATCCATGTTAATTTACCTATGCATTACTTTGCATAATTTCATGATCATTTTGTTATGCAATGAAGACTTTGAACTTGCAGGAGAAAGACAAGAAATATATGTTATCTCTGGAAAATTTAAGAGTGCGGGATTTAGAAGCAGGGATTCTGAACAAAAGGCCTTCATTTGCTCTGTATTCAAATGAGAATAGGTATATAATGGTAGATGGATGGGAAGATTCCACCCTTCTATATCGACCAGTCCTAAACTACCAGGCTGTCATGTTGTGTGTCTGTCTGTCTGTTCTTTGTGTTATATGTGTTTCTGCACAGTTTGACAGCATGCAAAGTAGACAAGTGATTTGTACATGTAGTTCTCTGTGATGTTAATGGTTAGTTTCATTAATTTTAGTTTTAATGTTAATTAACTTTCTTTTTCTTTCTTAAGATTTAATACACATTTCATTTTTAAATGCTGTCCAAATCATATTGAAAGTGTTCTTTTCAAATACTGGTTAACTGAAAAGATGAAAATTTGCATGAATTGCAGTAATCATGGAGAAATGGGGGGAGGGGGTTCTCCAGTGTCAGTATATCTTTGGGGTGAAAATTTATTCAAATTATTTTGACATTTTTACAGGGAAAAATATGTACATTTTAAAAAAGCTAAATAATGTGACAGTAAAATCTCTAAAAACATGTACGGAAAATTAAACATATACCTGTACATTCCATAATTACTGAAATAGGAAAAAAGCTAACCTGGATTGAAAGCATGCCTGTTTGTTTTAAGTCGAAATTTGATTCTGTCTTTCAAATCCTTTTGTTGTCAGACTGAAAATCTTCCATCCTACTTGTACATGTATAGGATTCACTCATACTCCTTGTCCACGTAACAGGTTGTTCAATCCAGCACTAACCATTCCCGTCCTCGAGCATTTGGCACAAGTGCATATTTGACATTGCAACAGACTTATAATTAATCAAAAGACTGAAAATTATTCTAGGAAAAAGAGAAGAAATATGTTATGAGCCTGGACGGCCTGTTAGTTCGAGATATACCTGACACAGGCTTTATGAATAAAAGAAAGTCATTCGCAATCTTTAACCAAGATAACAGGTTGAGTGATCCACGTATACGCAACTGCACGCATAGTGTTGGTATTATGTGTTGTATCCTGTGCCTAACACTAAATCCTTGTTTGCTTTTTTCATGTTCCTCATCACATTGTATATTTTGTGGAATAGAAATGGTGGAAATTATATTAGTTTTTGGCAAATCATACTGATGGAGAAAATCATGCATCATATCATATACACATTTTTATGCAGTCACTCATATTTCATAAGAATTTAAGACAAAGTTGAACTTGTAGTCCTTGTTCATGAAAAAGCAAATACATGTGTACTGCTCAAAAAGGGAGTTTTAGTCAGCTTTTTGAGAATTTACAATTTTAATATGTGTATACATGTGTTTTTCTTAACCATTTTTAACTTTCAGGTTACTAATAACAAGCTACATGTAGCAAATCAGTGCCTTTTAACTGTGTGATTCTCAGTTATACCTCCCATCTAGCTAAGGAGCTGCAGCATGACAACTTTTCCTTGTAGTACAAGTGTACAAACTTAACAGCACTCTAGCATGTTTTGAACATTGAAATTTCCAGGAAAAAGAGAAGAAATTCATGATCCCCCTTGATGGCCTCAGAGTGAAAGACGTGGAAAGCGGTCTGTTCACTAAGCATTGTTTTGCATTGTTTAACCCCGAATCTGGAAGGTATGTGATGAAGCCAGAGTCACTCTTCTGTGTTTTCATCCTTATTTCGACCTTAACATTTACTCGGATTTTTACTTTTCTTCATGTATACACTGTAACTAATGGGAAACTCTTTTTTTGTGGGTGCTGTGTGTGTATCCATCCTTCATCCTGCATGTGCATGGCTTTGGGGTGCTAACATACCATTTGCCTGTGTAGTGCTCCTGCATTTTGACTTATGAAGTCTTGAAAGAGTGAGAGAAAAAAATGCTTGAAAAACTTCCACTGTATTTAATATTAGCTAACTCATACATTTATTGGACTTGGAAAGAAACATATATAGTCCAAATCTTAATGGATCCAGAAACCATGCCTAAAATATGAATCGATCAAGCTATTAACCAAGACACAAGATTTGGTAACCTCTGGTGATCAGAATTTCCTCTGTCCCCCATGATTGTTTTTTAGCTTACATATTCATAATTTCATTGGAGTAAGAGAACCCTTAAAATTACTAATGATATGTTGGTGTCAGTGGTATTGGAAATAGTTGAGGATCTTTGATAGCAGCTAGTGTTACATTAAGTAAGGAACATAGTGCTTTTAAAATATCTTTGCTTTCGTAAAGATTTGAGAGCAGCTAGTGTTACATTAAGTATGGAACATAGTGCTTTTAAAATATCATTGCTTTTGTAAAGATACATGAACCTTGTGTGTGAAGTTATAGCTAGTAATAGCTTATCCTACTACCATAATTCTCATAGCATTTCTAAACAAAATGTTGCTTTACATTTATTTCAGACTGCTACATATCAATCCTGGTTTTAGAATTTTCGGGAACTTGATAATGAGTTTAGTATGATTGGTTATTAATATTTAAGATATTCATGATTAAACACATCGTCTCAAGCCACGGTTCGGAGTCCACATATAGCTCTCTCCTACCCCTGACTGATTGATCACAAAAAGTGTTGTAATCTTGATTATTCATGCCTTGATATTCTGACGTCATATTCAGTCAATGACAAGTTTTGTTTCCATCGCAATTGAAATCAACAATTTACATCAGCAGTATACAAGTACATACAGATACACAAGTACATACAGTACACTGTGATTGGATATTGAAAGATCACATCAAAGTTCATTTTCCGACTATGCTTTACTCACATTGGTCAATATTTTAATGAACTACGAGAAATTCTCTTCTCATTTAACCATGACCTCGTACAGTTTCATCGTGGTTTGCGACAATGGATTAAACTTGGTAGTAATTGACCAATGCTGAAATGTGCTGGATTGATAGAACTTGTTTATAAAAGCTCTCAAAGATCAGTGTTCTGAAATCATTATATCCATGTATGAGTGGTGTTTTTGAGAAGTCCATGGCATGTTTTTTTTAAATTTGGTGGTGTCTTGATTTAACTTGGTAATTTTGTTTCATAATTAAAAGATTATGGTGTTGTGATCATCATCCTTCATGTAATCATGGTAATACCAACAAGACCTCAATTATATTTCAGATTTACACTGAAAACAATTTTGCTTGGTTTATTTAAATGATTCAAACAAACATACATGACTATATATCAGTTAGGGATATGACATAACATAGAGATGATGATGTTTGTGAGTTTTTTAAAGCAGATTTACTGGATATGTTGTTTTTCCAAGATGATTTAAAATATATCCTGAATGTATATGTATGTATACACATATATGATCATATCATATATATCCTTAATTGTTATTTTATGTAGATCACTTACAACATTACATAACAGGAAGAAAAAATATACTCACCATTTTGACTAAGTGGTAGACAGTATTAAACACGACTACTTCATAGAAGACTTATTTTATAAAGACAAATTCCACGCATTTCTGTTCTGCATTCTGCTTTTTTGTTTCCATTATAATCTTGTGTATAATGTATTGGATTGTAATCCATTTTATAATATCTTATTTAGTTTATATGAGTAAAAATGAAATTTACCTATATCCGTATAATAAATTATGAGTTTATTTTCAAAGGTTAAAGTGCTAAAGATATTAAATATATTTTATTTTCAAATAAGTGCCAAAGATATTGAGATGTACAAATTTTAAAAGTAAAAAAAAAATCAAGGCAAGTAAAAATAAAGTTAAATATGTTGGTAATGCATTAATATTGGAACATCTAAAAGTTAATCTCTCTAGATGTTTTCAACTGAAGCATTGTTTTGTTCAGGAATGTATACAAGGATTACAAACAGCTGGAGCTCTCAGCTGAAAACCAGGAGGAAGTGGACAGCTGGAAGGCCTCCCTCCTCAGGGCGGGGGTTTACCCTGACCGATCCCAGAACGATGACGACAAAAGGGTTAGTATATAGTGAGAGTTTCCTCCTTAGGGTGGGGGTATACAGTAAAACTTGGGTCTGGACACCAATTGTTCCAAATAAATTGGCTGGAGTAGACAACATTCTGATGAAGACAGTATTTTAAACAATTGAATTTACTTAAACGGACTGGAAGTTTATATTGTATTAGGCAGGGTTTAGTTTACACAATATCCAGATTAGTCAAGTTTCACTGTACATTGGAATCAACATTGTTGGAGGGGCACCGATGTTTGTGGATTTCGTGGGTCAGCCTTACACAGGAATTTATTTCCCCACGAACACTTACTTTGTAAACATATTGTTCATTGACTCTTCCGTATTAAATTAACTATAACCCACAAAATAACATTCCCACGAATAAGTAAAATTTTTCTTGCCCTCGAACATTGACCCCCACAAATAAAATGATTCCACAGTATATGTTCATGTACCTGCTTGAAGAGTATATTCTTTGAATTTAAAATTAATACTGTAAATCTGGAAATTTTTACGTCGATTTTATTTTGCGAATTCGGGTCAAAATGCTGTTGATTAATTTTTACGTTTCAAAATTTTGCGAATGACCACTGCTTTGTTTACATTTTCTTATTGGTAATTTATTTTTAAGAAAAATATTTTAGCGAATGCAATGAACTCGCAAATTTGCTAAAAATTTATCTACAGCAAAAATTTCCAGATTTAAGGTATGGAGTCGTGCATTTCTTTTATAAATGTATCCTTGTAGAATAAGGAAGATGTGGGCTCTATGGACCCTCAGCTGGAACGACAGGTGGAGACCATTAGAAACCTGGTGGAGTCCTACATGAAAATCGTCAACAAAAACCAGAGAGACCATGTCCCAAAATGCATCATGCACATCATTGTTAATGAGGTAAGACAAGAATTTCAAAATGCAGTCTTCATGTGAAAAAGGGATACATGTATTATACATGTATAGGGTAGGTGTTATAAATTGGAGGATTTTTTGTTTTGGAAATTCTTCTATACAAAAGAAGAAGGATTGCAGAATTACATTGATTAAATATACATGGAATAATTTTGATTTTCTTATAATCAAGAGATATAAATTTTACATGTATATCTATATGTTCTTGCACATGTATGCTGCATGTTTAAAATTCTTTATATTTAATTGAACTGTATTATTCACAGATAAAAGAATTCATTGGAGGGGAACTGCTGGCTCATTTATACTCAAGTCCCGAGCAAGTGAGTAATGTGTAGTGCTAGGTCTTTTGCAAAGTTGACTGAATATAAGCATTGGCATGCAAAATTCAATGGTGAAATGCATTCCACATTCTACATTTGTAATGAATAGAATTTTTGACTGATCCGAAGCATTAGTGAACTAAATTCAAAGGAAAATGTGTTCTGCATTCTACAAACAAAGAGAATAAATATTCTGAAATTTTGTATCTAGAGGACAAAATATAATGATTTTTTTTAATAATTAATTATAGAGTTCTATGATGGAGGAGTCTGCTGAGGAAGCTCAGAGGAGGGAGGAGTTGCTGCGTATGTATCACGTGACAAAGGAGGCCCTGACCATTATAGGGGACATCTCCATGACCACCTCCTCCACCCCTGTACCCCCACCCGTGGATGACGAGTGGCTGAAAGTGGACCATTCACAGCAAAATGGGTGGGTTACTTTTTTTACACACTGTTATCAGATTGTCACCGTATCGGTGCAAATTGAAAAGGGTGAACAAATACTAGGATTCATATATAGGAAATCTGTCATTAAAAGTTTTATTAAAATTAAATTCTTATAAGAGAAAATTTCTGTAAAGTTGATAAATGAAGAAAATTTGAAAGTTTAGACTTCTTTATACTCTTCTATAACATACCTAACAGAAGAATCCATTTTTTTTTCTTTTGTACAGTAGACCTAATTCAAGGCCATCCTCTCCCAAGCCAGGAAGGGCCCCTCCCCCACCACTCCCTAACCGCCCGGGCAGTGCCCCTCCCCAGAACATGCCGGCCAGGGCAGCACCAAACATTCCATCCAGGCCAGCCCCCACGGCCCCTGGATTCAGCGCATCTAATGCAGCGGCGGTCGCCAACATGATGGGAGCCAACGTCCCTCCAATTCCAGCGTAAGTTGTCAGTCTAGTTTTGTTGTTGTGAAGTGGAGAGATGCTGAGGTCTGGCATGTTTTATTAGTGTCATATAATGTTTACTTAGTCTGAGGAAACTTGAGAGATTTTTTTATCTTCATATTTTTTTGTGATTTGATCTTTTAATTGTTTTTAGTATGAATTGAGAACAATATGAAGATGTTTGATAGAAATTTTTTGATTTTCACATTGAATATAATTTAGGGTTGCTTTCACACATATGTGCAGCTGGACTGCATTTGATCTATGCAGTAAGCATTTTTTACCACAAGAAAATCGATTATGCAGTTAAAAATCGCTGAAAGGAATTTGGTTTAAAAAAATAAGATGAAATTAATGATTTTGTCAAATGTATAGATGTTATTCTTATATTCTGTATGTATGTACACATGTATATGAGATAGGAATTTGAGCAGGGGTTGCTTTTGAATTGGTGCAAATGTACCTATTTAATGGGAAAAGACATTCACATATACAGTATTTTGGTGTAAATGCTCACTGCCTTCCAGCGGGGAAGATGGTTAGCATTGTGATTAGTTGTGGCTCATTAATAATCAAAGATTAATTAATGAAAACATATTAATTATGCATGTCATAAAATCCTCGAAATATGTGAAAACAGGAAAGAGGTTATATACCAGCACTACATTACTTTAGATAAGATTTTCATGAGAACCGGAGTTTTTCTAAAGATAGGTACATCGTACTTGGTACTTGCATGTATAAGAGGGACTAAATTCTCTACAGTATTTTTTAATTAATTATTAAATAAAATATACATGTATGTTAGGACAAAATTTTCATTTGCAGATGGCATTGTATAATTAATTAAAGGTTTTGTGAATAAGACATGATTTACAGTATACAGCCAAGTAAAGTTTAGATGTAAATGAAAAAAGACTTCAATTATTCCTTTAAATTTATAGGTGTATTTGGGCAAATTAAAACAAGTAGAATGTAAATAATCTTTGTCTGAATTGTCTCTTTTGTATAGTGTAGTAAAGTAATACAAAAACTAATATTTTTCCCAAGTCATACAGCATGGGCACATTTTGTCTTTTTTTACAGGAAATATGATGTGAATATAGACCGGAAAACGGCACAAAAAGGGTTCGATACAAAAACACATCTTCCCAATAACTCACTCTCTGTTTGGCTGTTCTAGTTTGATTTTGACAATGCTATATAATAGTTGTCAAAGAATATAGAAAGCTGTGTTACAAACCTGGTGTCAAAAATATATGTTCAGATCAATAGCACAATCATAGCAAAATTTGAAACTGAGGCTTTACAAATGATATAAAAATCCTCTGAAATAATTTCATTGATTTTGAAACAATTTGAAACACAGTTTTCATCATGTTTATTTTTGCTATATATCTAACACACTAGAATTTATTATGTACTAATTATTATATAGTTTGGTTTGTACTCACACACAAGTAAATGAACTTCAAACAGAAAGTGAGAGACACACCACATTCAGCTAGAAATGGTGGTGGTTAATGTTTGGAATATAAACACATATAGATGCAGGGCTGAAAAATAAAACATTAGAACATGTGCTTCTTTGGGGAAAAGTGCAAAAGTAGAAAAAAAGATATGCACCTTGATGCACTGCTGCATTATCTTATATGTCAATGAATGCATGTTCTAATGGTAGTTTTCTTCTCTTTTTAATTCATTTTTTCTTGGGGTCAATTGCTTTGCTTCAATATAAGAATGTTTACATGCAATCAGAGATATGTATATGTGATATTTGTCTCTGCGGATTTAGCGCTAAAAATATCTTTGTGACAGTGGTGAATTTTCAGTGCTTTAATTGTCACTGACAATGGAGGAACATTAGAGATATTTTTTTGTTGGATTCTTTTCTTTTTTTCAATCTTTTTTTTTTATGTTATTGAAGACTGGATTGAATGAAAATTCCCCTCAGAGCATTTTACCTGTCTGTGTGTATACTAATAATTTAATACTGTGCTTTGTCTTGCAATTTTCAATGGTTGATATTCTAATATAATAGTGAGCACTTTTTTAACCTCATATTTTCTAATTCTTATTTTTTTTAACCAGATCACATTTATTTTGAAGAGGGAAGGGGGAGGATAAGAATTTCACTTCTTATAATGGTTATAAATGCAAACAAAATGGGAGAAAAGTTAGGTCAAGACAAGGGTAGAGGTTTTTCATACAAAGTATCTATATTTTGTGTTGTAGATACATACATTTGGTTAAAATCTACATCATTGATTTCACACTTCATGGGTTAAGGGAATTCAACCTTATTTTCATTGGATACAAGGGACCAAAAATAACACCAAGCTGCATAATATTTTATGCTGCATTTTCTTGCCTCTTTTCTCTTTGGAAATAGATAGCATAATAATCGCTCTTGTTTTATGTCTTTGCATAATTTGAATCACTGCCTTTGGATGCATATAGTCATTATAGAGGATTTATAATTTCAAAGTAGTCAGCTCTTTTCAGCTGTGTAAAACAGTAGTCAGTTCTGTTTAGCTGTTATATAGACTGAGCTTCTTTCTTCTTTTGCCAGTTTTTTTCTTAGCTAAATTCAGTTTGATTTTTTTTTCTTTATTGGCTCTTTAATTTGTTTTAATTGTTTATTTAAAGAATGCATATATTTTAAATGACAAAAACTTCAAATTTTGACTTATTTAAAATATTGAGTTATTTCCTGATATAAAGTATTAATATATATTTTTGTTTTGAATTAAGGAAGAATGTCTCTTAATTTGGAAAGGGGAGATTAATCTACCATTGATTTTTATTTTAGAGTAAAAATTTATTTAGAAAGGGAGTCAAATCTGTAATGCATGTAAATAAATAATTTAAACTTCTTTTTAATGAAATATGTACTTAATAACAAGATTACATGTAAGCTGGTTTAGTATTTTACTCAAAATTGATTACCATACTTTAGAATGCTGAATTAACAAGCATTTTTATTTTGACTGTTAAATATCTTTTGAGAATAAATTACATTTTAATGCATCAAGGGACAGCTAGTCCACCTTAACAAATGGGGAATAGAATTAAGGGACATTGCACCTTAATAAATGTGATACAGAATGAATTTATAGTGAGAATGACTTTATTATAGTCTTTTATTTTTGTAAAATTTAGCTGGAATGTTGGCCAAGCGGTTGGAAGTGCATATATGCGCAAGTACGTTGACTCCCAATGTAGCCTTTATTTGTATTATCAGGATTCCTGTTTGTTGCTTATTAATTTCACTAATTCTGTTTATGTTGAATTTGATTTGCATGGTTCATTCTAGATTATATGCTTCTTGCTTTTTATTACCCATGAATGTATTTTAATCAGAGTTTGATTACAATTGTTCATTTTAACAAGTTTCTTGGTACTAGTATACATGTATAAAATATAACAATATTTGTCCTTCATTTGGGGTGGGGGTTAAAATTAAAAATCAAAAGCACAAAGCAGAGAGTTTTTTTGAATAACAGAGAAAAGAAACTTAAAAAAAATAAACCTGTCTTGCTAAAAACATGGTAAAATGAGGGTAGAACTAATACATGTACATAGATGCCATGGGAAGATTCAGATCCTCACCTTGGGGATTTTCAATATTTTTAAAAGTGAACCCATTCTTAAATATTAGAGAGATAGTTATGTGTATATGAATTAAAGCTGTTTTCTAAGTCCCCCTCTCCCAAAACTTGAAAGGAGGGTGATATTAAGCCCCAGTTTGTGGACTAAATGATGCCCTTTCATCATCCCATTAAAAAAAATCTGGATGTTTCATTGAATTATAACTCGTATATATTATGAACAATTTAGAACATGATTGTTTTACAATGTAGCATTTTTGCATCATTTTGCATTTCAGGAATATATATGTATATATCCATACATACAGTTATACATGTACATGTATATCTTTATACACTTTGTCTCTATATCCTTTTAAAGTATGCTTCTGTAGAATTTAGTCTAAAAATGTAAAACATTTTGTTTATAGTCTAGCTGGTGTATATTTTTCTCTTGATATTTGACTAAACATACATAATATTTTTTAAACTCCGCTATATTCTTTTCCAGTCGCCCAGGACCCGGGGGAAATATTCCAAAAATTCCAGACCGACCATCCATCCCTTCAAGACCAAACATGAATTGAGAGGAGGATCAAAAAGTAGCAACAGAGGGGTGTAATTCATTGAGAGAAGATGAAAAATGAAGTACATTTATGCAAGGGGAATATGGTGTATTTCATGTTTGATATTAGTGAGATCTAATTAAAAAAAAAATCAGTGCATACAATGAAAATAAGTGAACATTATATCATCAGCAGGCTGATGAACTTTCATTTCTTCCACAAAATGAAACTAGAACTTTTTTAGACAAGAAAAAAAAACCCAGGAATATGTGTAAATCAAAGTCACAAGGGACAAAGTACAGGAAAAATACGGAACCAGGTAGAATTCTACAACAACTCGGGAGATTTTTTCTCCAGCCAAAATTATACATGGATTTTGTCTCAAGATGATCTGTGAAAGTAAATCTACATGTATTTATGATATTGCTGAATTTGCTGTTAATTTTCTATTTGGATATTGACAGTCTAAGTGACAAGAGTTTAAACCTATGGAAATTATCGAGAAAATTTATCTCCGCATTCAATGTTAGAGTGTTAGTTATGTCCATGCAGTACCCAAAATCTTTGTGATATGTTGTAAGGTCGTACATGCATATAATTTTAGGGAAAAATCTGTAATGTACAGTAGATTCTGAAATTGTAATAAATGTTGTAAAGTCGATAGAACATAATAGATTTACTAACTAATGTTGAATAACGTTGATGTGTAATTATTGAACTGCACAAAAGAATATAAATTGTCTGGTATTAAATGCACATATTTTAATGGTAGGAAAATTAAACAGAAATTATGAAATGTATTACTGATAACTGAACTTGATTTTGAATAATGGCTATCTGATTTAATATGAACAATTAATGTACTGTTTGAGAACAGGTAAAATGCTATTTAAAAAACAGTCTTAAGTGCTGCAAAGGTCCATTAGTACTGTATTTAATTGTGTATAGATCGTTGTACAGAATCAAAGTATGTACATAATACTGTACATTGTATAATATGTAGATAGTAACTTGTTACCATGGTTATACTGTTTATATTATGTTTGTACTATGTGATGATTTGTGCAATCTTGTTTTAGTTTCAGTTCTTGGAACTTTTTTTTTTACCACCTTCATATTAAGTTTGAAGTTTAATAAGAAAGAGATTGTCAGAATTTCTGTTTTACATGATGGACATAAAAAAAAGCAAACTTAGTATGCCTAGAAATTGTTCAATGATTTTTGCACACCTGTAAAATTTAATGGCTTCTTTGTTCATGTGTATTTATTTAAATAGACAAAAATATTTAATTTATTACATGCCTTTTGTTCACTTTTCCAAGTTTTGGTCATCCAACTGGAAATAAATGTCTAAATGGAAATACTTAGGAAGAGATATATGTCTATGAATTTTGAATTCATTACAAAGTTAAAATAAGTTCAAACATATACTTGTACATACAGTACATGTATGATACATGTTCTTGTAAAACATTTTGAAATTCATTTGTCTCCACGTTCAGTATTTGTACATGATGTATGCCTTCTTTATAAACATACATGTATATCTGGTAAAAAAAATTCTCAAGAATACTTCATGAAAAACATCAGCAAGTTATATCCTCTGTTATTAAACCAGATTGATTGAGCAACATTCAAAACTATCACAATTAAATAATAATACACTTTATCATATTTCTTTGATATATTTTTACAATTTTACCGTAGATTTCATAAAGTCATTTTTGTTGCATTTAGATTATGTTCTAATTATAGCTATTAAATCATGCATGATCTAAAATGACACTCTTATCAGAATTCATGTCCACATTTCTGAGTATGCAGTGAGAAGTATAGTGAATGTTAGTAATTGTGTGTTAGAACTAGACTATGTCTGGTAGATAACAGAAGGTGTTGTAATATAAATATAAAATAGGGGAAATTTTTTGGATTTTTTTTAATTAGCCAGAGTTAACGGACAGAGAAATGTCAGATTAATCTTATTGCCTGCTTGTCAATATCAGATTGATGTTCAGTCCTGAAGATCTTGAAAACCATTTCTGCTTATAGCTACAAAAAAATATAACCAACTTAAAGGTTCGTTTGATGGAGATCAGTCACGTCATTTAAGTTCATGTATTATAAAACATAATAAATTAAAAGTGATAACATATGAAATGGATGTTGTGTTTTAATAAAGAGGGGTCTGATGAGGAATACATGTATTCTCATAATATTGTATACAATTCATATCAAACTGAACAGGAACTCTTAGACCTTTAGGCAAATTCAAGATTACTAGCAAAAGAAGGCATCTTGTGTGTAGTCAATAAGATTCTAATGGAGAAACATTGGAAGTTGGTGTTTAACACATTGACTACTTATGACCTGAGGTTCTTTGCTCAAGGTCATTTGAAAAAGCTCAAGGTCTCTGGCATGTAATGTAACGAAACAGAGTTGTTTTTGCAAGATCAAAGTCTCTTTAGAAAAGTGTACAATTCCTCTCCTCGACATATTTAGTTATTGTTAAAGAAACACTGGAAGCTCATTCTTGGCACAAGTATTTCTTATGAGCTGATTGAGGCTGTGAATGTGAAAGGACCTTGACCCAAGGTCATTTTGGTGAGGTCAATGGCAGAAAAAAGTGTAAAATTTGAGTTTTGTCAGCAAATGAAAAAAAAAAAGAAACAGTACTTAGAATGCAGCACTTGGGGAAATTAATTGCAGTAGAAGGATTAATTTATTAGCTTACAAGCAATACGTGCAGTTATTTATCAATGAACATGATAAATGTTTTTAAAAAGAGATGTAACTACCAGTCTCTTTAAACATATTTTAATAGATCAGAAAGATTTGCTATTGAACATTTAACACCTGTTGGAATATTTGAAACATCTGGACAAAATAAAATACTCTGCATTCCCACTTTTTTTGGACCTAAATAATCATTCTGATAATCATCGCCAACATGAATCGATTCGGAAGCGTCAGTATTTGCAATGTTCAGAGCTTTCAGGTAAATTTCAGGATCAGGTTTAGCATGACCTACAGTCCACGCTGACAAAACAAAGTCAAAGTATTGGAGAATAGACATCCTACGAAGCACGCTTTCTAGAGTATCGTCAAAGTTTGATATAGCACCGACAGTGATATTCCTGTTTTTTAACTCTTGTAATAAACTGACAGAATCTTGAATCAACACCCAGCCTTCAGTTTCAAAATGCTCACAGATATCCTGAGATATTTTACTTAGTTTATCGTTTTTCGAGTCCATTCCACTGTGAGTAAGTGTCTTCTGAACAAGACTGTCCCACCACTGGCGAGATGTTAAGCCATTTTTACTTCCAAAAATAGGAAACTTTCTATTTTGCTCCTTAAATTTAGTCCGGAAGGCTTTGGTGATGTCATCTGGATCTAGCTTTACTCCATGGAGTTTTGCTATGTTGGAATACTGATGTCCCACACCACCCAGAACTCGTATCACAGTGTTGGTCACATCTAGTGTTACTAATTTAACTTGTGTCATGACTTTAGAGAGAGGAACTTCAACTGAAAATACAGTGAGGTGTCATTAAAGAAATCTACAAAAATTATTCTAAATTGCATAACAGGTTAAATGTCGGGAAAGAAGCTATTTATAGATAGGTTTCATGCAGTTGGTAATTGCTTAAGTATAGCAGAGACATATAATAATATCTCTGCACATGATTACAATGATTACTCGACATTGCATATTAACATATAATGCTGAGACAGAAACTTTTAAGATAGGTTTGAGTCGGTAATTGCATAAGTATACCAGAGACAAACATGTATATATCTCTGCACATGATAACCAGTGACTCTGATAAAAGCTTTGTCTCTCAAGCCAGTCAAGGTCGTTTTGTTCAATTTTAGTTTATAGCCAAGTTTCGTCACATAGGGTAGGCATGCTACAGTTTATGTACACGTATACATAATTGATTAAACATAACAATATAGGATTCTTTAAAAAAAAAACATTATTTAGTTCAAACTACATCGCGCACCTTTAACACATCTGACAGTTCTGATTGTCAACAAAACTACACGTGGTTATGCGCACTTGTTTTGGCAGGTTGAGACACGCCCAATAGGAAATGATCAGCACTCAAATCTTTACGTATTTCGATTGGCTTATAAAAGGTAAATTTTGTTTTGTTAAATTTATATTCTTTATTTTTCAAGTATATGTGTCTAGAAATATTAGGCAAATTATTTAAATTGATTTATGACATTTGGAATTTTGTTTTGCTGTTGAAAAGAAATTTTACCTGAGGACAGTCTCGCAGTAAAAATCATGGCGCGTATTCAATGACAACAAACGCTAGGCCAGGATTTCTTACAGTTAGTTTCCTCCTTATTGACGAAGGTAAGATATTTTTTTGGATAATTTGATTATATTTTAGAGTGTCTTTATTGAAATATAGTTGTGAATGGCCATATTCAATGAATAATTATTATTGCTCAGAGGCATTTCATCTAAAAGACGTGCTGGGGCATATACAATACCTTATCCATCCCTTTAAATCAGATAAGTTACATCGTAAATAATACACAACATACTTTGTGCATTCTTTTGTAATTGTAAAGGAGCAGTGACGTAAAAATTTATTTGTTCGCCTTCTTCCTTATCTTGTATCAAATTTATAAAATTGATTTCGCACTTGATATTTAACGCAAGAAGAATGACAAGACACACTCCATTTAAAGCAGCGATATTGATTTTAAGAAGTGACTGAAATTCTGTTAAGAAAAATTATGACTCTGATAAATGCATAAAAATCACAGGTTACAACACTCACTGCTTCCCAAGTGCATAACTATATTTGTACCCAAAAAGACTTTGTATCGATTTAAACTGTACAGCTAGTGCATGTAAGAAATATTCAGATTATTTATTTAGGCTTTTGTGCACAATAGTTTTTACTGAGCTCGATCATTTCTTGGAAGTCTCAAATAAACTGGGTTATATAGAAAAGGGTTTAATAAATATAGATCTTTGTCCAGTTTGTGGCATTCGACAATGGTCTGTGTCATATTTGTACTTTGCAATATTATCCTGTGTAGTCTGAAATACTGTAAACCAACTTTTATTCGCAAGGTTTGTGAGAGCCTTGTCATCGCATTTTATTTCTCGCCATGAACCAGTCCTTAAAATCTCTGTGTCTATTTACAACAGATCCAAAAAGGCTAAATCATGAAAAAAAAATTGTCGCAAATTAGTTAATCCCTAGTAAATAGCGAAATAAAGTTGTCGTGAATAAAAGTTGGTTTACCGTATCTGACGTTTTTCTTGCCTTTAATTTTAATATTTTGCATGCCAGGAAGACATCAGATATTTTGAACTATCCTGTGTAGCCTTTACTTACATGTAAGTTACATATTAACTACATGTAGAGTAAGATATTAAGTGGTAAATTAACTTAAATGTAATATACTATAAATCAGTCTTTAAATCACAAAAACATATAATTTATATGTTATTAATTTGAAAACATCTGCATGCAGTCATTTTATTATTTATTTCAAGAAGGAAATATTTTACATGTCAAATGAATAATTTACAAATTAGTTCATGGCAAAAAATATTTTTTAAATAAGTAGCTAGCTCTTCAAGGTAATGAAACTCACAAATATATCTTGTTAAATAAATCTTGGTAACTGTACAGTATATACATGTATTAATTAAATTATTCAAGTATGGATCACTAATCATGCAGTGATGTTATTTGATTTATTTGTTGATACATGTATTGTTGCCCATTTTTAACAGCTGGCCTTGTGCATTTTAGGTATTTAATGGTTTTAAAATTAGAATAATGTGTTTCATTACAACTTTGACATGTTCATTTAAACTATGCTAATGAAAATTGAGAAAGGTGTTAAAAGAATTTAGATGCCAATTAATACATGGAAATGTTAATTGATGAAAGCTATTGAGCTTGCTTTAAATTTTATGGGTCAGGTTATTGGAGAAGTTGATTGCTTGCTGAAGTGTTTAATTTAAGATTAGGGCTGACATAGTTCAGAGCACACAATGAATCAGCCGAACCTTTACAAAATTGCGTGCAATTTTCAGTAGAAGTAAAGTGCTTCGGAAAGTTTTGTTTGGTCGTCATTATCCTAAATACATTTACAGATAACTCGTAAATATCAGGGAGTAGGCTGGAGTTTTGCCAATGATTCTCACCAAAGGACTAATGCTGTCCATATATATTTTTAAAGAATACCATTCTTTCAGCTAAGGATTATTTTTTTTGATCTGCTATTACATATCAAGAAGTTCATGTCTTATGTTAAGTTTGTTTTTATGTGTGCACGGTATGGAAGTTTTAGTTGAGCAGTTTATACCGCCAATTGAGTAAGTTTATTCAACATGTCAGGACATTTTAGATAAAGTAGATATCTGCTGTATCTAGTGTATTGAGGAATTGGCAGTAAACAATCATTAGAATTTACATACAAAATAACTCAGGTTGACTTAAGATTATAATGTCAGAAATTCAAGGACTTCTTTGTTAATTTCTTTCCATTCTTCAATCTTATATTTGATATGGAAATGTAATGTTTTGATAGCCACTTTTTTGCAAATGTTGATGACATTTCAAATTTTAGCTATTGAAATATTTAGATGTACATGTGATGTAGAATACTTTATTTCCATGATAAAAATTGCCAAGCATGATTATATATATATAGCTTAAATTAGCACAAATGTAATACTGCACTTGAATAATAATTTTATAATACTAATTTTTAAAAGATTCTTCTGACATGGAAATTCGCAATCTTAGGTTCTGTACATGTAGCTGGTACAGTGTACGTACTGTTTTTGTGAAAATTCCTGTCCAGCCCGGGAAAACATAAAATAAGTCTTACTACACATGTACTGCTGTGTTCTATGAAATTTATCTTGTAGATATACCCAACTTTAAAGGCTTGTTGTTGATGTTAAACATCTAATCTTTGATTGACAAAGTCTATGCATGTTAAAAGAATAAAGTGTCAAACACACTGCTTAAGATGTAGATAAATCATTTAAAAAAGTAAAGTACATATATACTTAAACATGTTAAACAGCATTCAAAAATCTTTCCATCTAGATTGTGAATTTAACAACAGAATATTGATTGTTAGCAGTTAAGTTGGCAGTATATTGTGAGCAGTTATTTTACATTATGAACATTCACAGAGAATTCCATTATAATTTTTTATTCATTTCTGGGTTGGTTTAAAAAAGGGTCTATATTATTAATAACACTTTTTGTGAGAATGACTGTGCCAATTCAGGAATTGTAGGATTAAGTGCCATGTGTGTTGTCAATACCAATCGTTTGTTCAATGAAAGTTGTTGAATGGAAAGCAAGAATTTTAAAAATATTTTTATAGAATTCATTGTTAAATAGATGCTGTTTGCAGGCTATTTTGCAGCATTTTTCTGCTGCAGTACTGATTGGGGTAGCCTTATAGGTGATCAAAATTATAATTGGCTAGTGGCTGGCTGTGTATTAATGCACCCAAGCATATATTTTTGCTACATTTTTTATGATTTAAATAATTTATAACTACCGGTAAAAGAAAAAAATAATCAGAATACAATTTGTTTCCCTTATATTATTGATCATATATGTTAACAATGAGGAAAGTGTAACTGAAAAAATTCTGAAGAATATTATTCTAATCTCATACAGAATGCAAGAGTAGTCCAGAATGAGGAGGGGAATAACTAGGGGAGGTCACTCAAACCTCCCTGTCCCCAAGGCCTCCAGAGGATCCCCGGGAAATTCCAAGTCCTTAGGAAGGGGAGGAAACTTTGCCCACTCTGCTGAGGATATCCCCCAGAGAGTTCAGAGTTCATATGGAACCCCCTCTCCTCACAGACGGGCTGTGTCCCCTGGTGACCAGAGGCGGGGATTGAGTGTCCATGGGGATCAAGGTAGGAGAACCTGTTTGAGACTTCTTTTGGTCTCCATCACAGAAATACTGTTTGATATATGTTTGTCAGAGAATATGGTCCATACTAAAAAGGTCTTAATAGCTACCATAATCATGCATAAATATTTGTATTGAAATAATATAAAAATAATTCTTTTATGCCCTTGCAAATGAAGATTTGGGGGCATAAAGTTTTTGGTAAAGTGTATATCCATCTGTCTTGGTTGAGTTGATTTTATCATGAAATGTTTTGAAAATTACGAGACAATGGTTGTGCAACAAAGAATATGCTATCATATAACGATTGTGTAAAATACCTGACCTTGAATTCTGCATAGGACTTTCATGTTTCACATGCATAATTCATTGAACATAATGTTTTATATTTGTGTCTTTTAGGGGGACAGGCTGGTGTGAGATATATAACAGAAGACCTCATCAAGAAAATTGCTAAAGAGGATGCCTTGGAAATGATCACAAATCTTAACTTGACCCTGGCAAAAGAGGGGGGTAAAAAGATTAAGGTAATTTTCAAAACCTGAATTTGACCCATCAGGCAAAAGAGTGTGTGTGTGTGTGGGGGGGGGGGGGGGGGGCAATAAGATCAAGGTAATTTATAGGGATTCAGCTCTGGTGCAACTTCAACTTCATCTGATTACAAGGAGTATTGTAGTTTTGACTATTAAGATCTTTTTATTAATATTTTTAACCTCAAAAATGATACTTACACACCAGACATGGATTTTATTTTAGAGACTTTGCTCTTTAACATGAAGTGTATTTTAAGCTTTTTAATCCCTTGTACAAGATCATTTAGAGCTGCTAGTGTTTAGATATGTAAATGTTTCTTATGTTCAATCATTGTTAGTTCAAAACATTTACTCTTTAGAAAAATAAGTTGTTCTCTGAGGGGAAACTTTCACACTAATATATTGACATTCAGTCAGAATTTGAAAGTCTTTTTTAAATTGACAGTGACCTTTTAAATCTCGGCAGTTACATCACAAAAATATTTAAATTGCCTCTCTTGATCAGACAAATATCCAGAAGATAAGATTTATTTGTAAAATCTATGTTAATTTTCAAATTGACTGATTCTTTTAGATAAATTTACATTGCCAATAAAGTAAATGCAAAAATATTACAATCTTTAGATTAAGCGACAAATTTATCTTTTTATGCAATAGATGAATATAGAATTTAATTTATTTACTTAAAAGATATATTATTTGATCTGCAAATAAAAAAAAAATTTATGTATCCCAAGGCACATTTAATTCTTTACAGGTTATCAGCAACAGTGACTGTTACTGAGCAGTCAGTGGGGTTTTAGAAATAATTTTTTAATGAAACAAATACATATAGCATATTTATGTAGCCAGGCATTGAAAGTCACTAAGCAAAAATCTCGATCAGGATCGGGAGACAGAAAATTAAATGTCAGAGTACGCAATGGATAAAAACCTAAACAAATTTTATTGTGACAAAATTTAAATGATATTGGCCACTTCAGTCAAAGTGTGGTGTTTAATTCTACCGACTTGCTGCCAGATATTTCAAATGAAAGGGGATCTTTTCTATAAACATGATAAAGACACCCAAGAGATATTGATTTTATTGATTTTAATGGATGATGTAGATAATCTTTTTGATCTCCATTTTATCATTGCTTCCATATCTCAGATTCTGTACGTAAATTTCATATAAACATTCAAAAAATTGAAAAACCTAAAAGATTGGTGTGATTAATTTATTATCAGTTTTATATCGGTTTAATAATTATGTTTTATTACACATGCATGATAAATGTGCATAAGAATTCATGTACCGGGGGTATTGGTGCTGGTTTTCAACATAAAAGACATTTTGACAATTTTTTTTAACATAAATATAGGGTTTAATGGTTATAGATTTCTATAGGTTAGATGTCTTATTTCTGTTATATAAAATGGTCAGATGTCTTCATTTAAAAATACTTCAGAATAGCAGGCCATTTTAAATTCCGGTTTAGGAAAAAAATAAAATAGTTCAAAGAAAGATCCCTCGGGTCAATTGTTATAGAAATTGAAATATTTGTAGTCATAAATAAGACTTTTACTTTGAAAATTTCAGTTCAAGATATCATTTTTGTACATACGTATAAATAAACACTGTGTAAAAGGCAATTTTTGCTCTTTAAATGTGCCCAGATGTGTGTTAAGAGAGATAACTACGAGCATACTTAATTCTAATAGAAACTAGGTTGGGTAAATCTTAAATACCATATATTTGGAATCAAGGGATTTGGGTATAAATTTACAGTAAAACAATTTATTAGAAATTCCAATTAACCTCTCAAGATAAGAATATCAGCTACGTTAAGTGCTTGAAATAATGATCATTAAATACACAACACTATAAATGATAAATATAGGATTTCCTATGATTTGTAGTTAGATAAGATTTCTATCCAACAAGTTGTGTGTTTTTATCCTTGAGCCTTGGCTAATTCAAAAACCATTTTGATGTCACAGCTGCATTTAACTGTGGGATACCAAAAAAATGAAAAAATATCTAATGAGTCATATCTATGGGATAAAGGGGTAAACATGGGCTAAATAATGTGAAATAATAAATGTAAAAAAAAATTATTATAATAAAAAATTTATTTTGTAGTACATTGAAAACTTGGATAAGCTGAAGAAGCTACAACAGTTGAACCTGAGCAACAACATGATTGAGAAAATCGAGAGGTTGGAGAAATGTCTGAAGCTTCGTGAGCTGAACCTGTCCTATAACCTCATCCATAAAATCGAGGGGCTGGAAAATCTGATGTACCTACAGGTGATTAATCTGACTGGTAATAGGATCGAACACATACCCATCTGGCTGGCCAAGCGGTTGAGGGCCTTGAGGACTTTACATCTGGGAAAGAATAACCTCCAATCAGTAAGCTTAAAAATACACATTCAATCCATTTCTGTGGTTTCAAATTTTGAAGAAAAAACCCTGTAAACAACGATATATTTATAAGGGATAGTGATAATAATGTTAATCAAATATTTTGGAGAACTAATTGGTTCTTGTTTTCAAACAGCTAAGTGAGCTAGCCAAGCTGAAGCCCCTCCCGGACTTGACCCAGTTAACAGTGGCTGAGAACCCCGTGGCCCAGTTACCCCACTACAGACAGTACCTTGTGTTTCATCTGCGTACCCTAGAGGTCCTTGACAGTCAGCCGGTCACTGAGAGGGACAGACAGATGGCCAGGGACAGGTTTGAACAGGGTCAGTATAGGAATTAAGCATTCATGTACATGTGTATAGAATATTTGATAATTACTTTGTGAGTAGTTGAAAGTTAAGGTTTTGAAAGGTGTTCCATGATTATTTTTCCGGGAATATATAAACCTGTATAAGTAAAAGTAATGGACGATTTAGATTTGTGCAATTATATAGTAAACAAAACTAGGTCTGAAGATCTAAGGAAAAAGATCTTTTCAGAACAAGAGAGGTAATTTTTTTAATTTGCTTGTAACTTTAAAAAACATTCATTAGCAAGGTAGGCTCCTTACACAGGAGAAAAATGTTCAAATTCCTATTTTGAAAAGTAAAGGATTTCCCATAGGTAAATGATTTAAATCCCCTAAAACAAGGGAGCAAAAAGAACAAAATTCCTGAACAAACAATAAAAGTAAGAAATAATTGTCTCCATAATTTGCTATGTTAAAATTTTAGATGCATTCTGTGTTTTTTATTTACTTGTGTACTGAACACATTCTTCCAAACTAATTATGACAGTTGTGGAATGGTGAAAAGAAGGAAGTCTGCATAAAACAGTTTATGTTGATGTAAACTTTTCTATGAAATGATGAAATATGCTGACTAGTACTCCAACATGTAAGAAAAATAATAGGCTACTGGTAGGGTCAGTCTCCTACAAAAAGAGAAGAACAAATCTGGTGTTGATTTTTTGTGAAGTTAAATCAACAATGGATTTGGTGGCCATGAGTTTTGGGAGACTATGATTCTAATTATTTTTTTTATTTTGTAAAGATGAGCTGGAGAGATTGGAGAGGCAGGTTGAGGAGGATGACTCCAGGCTGAGGAAGCTTGAGGAAGAGAAGAATCTCTCAGCTCACGAGTCCTCACTGCTTAAAAATCAACAGGAGGAGTATATGAGGCAGCAGAGGATGTCCATGGACAGAATTAAGGACATGGAGAGGGAGCTCTCAGCTAAAGACGATCTGGTAAGTTATAAATGTCATGGAGAGGGAGCTATCAGCTAAAGACGATCTGGTAAGTTATAAATGTCATGGAGAGGGAGCTAGCAGCAAAAGACGATCTGGTAAGTTATAAATGTCATGGAGAGGGAGCTAGCAGCAAAACATGAGCTCGTAGGTTGTTTATAACCATAGATGAGCTAGTACGATATGAAGGTCAATGTATAGAACGCAAGACATTGAAAGGGAGCTCGTAGCTAAAGACGATCTGGTAAGATATAAATGTCCAGGGATAGAAACACGGACATAGAGACTAGCTCGCAGCCAAAGATGAGTTGGTAAATTAGAAATGTCCATTGAGATAAAGCTTGCAGCATAAGGTGAGCTGGTAGTTTTTAAGTGTCAATGGATAGATTAAGGAGATGCAGAGGGAGTCTGCACCTTAATATGAGCTGAAAAATTATAAATAAAAGAAATGAATAAAACAAAGATAAAAAAATAAAACACATATGGAAAGTAGGTGTCAAGAGTGGAAGAATTTAGATACAAGTCAGATAAAATGAGCGTTTTAATAAGTAAGTCAGTATTTCAAATAAGCAAGAGGCATTTCTTTTAAAAAGCTGGTGTGATGTAAAGGGAGATAAATTTTAAATAGGCATTATAATTTGTGTGGTTACAATACATTAATAAGCTTTAGCAATATCAATTACGCTATGATATTTGTTTGAAAATTAGGAGTGTGAGATTACATTATAAACATAAAAAAATATATTTTGTGAAAGCTTTAAGTTTAAACATGAAAATTTTACACAGAACTCGTGAATAGTCTTGTATTAACTGATTGTTTTTTTAAATTACAAGAGTATCTTCACATTTACTTTTTTAAATCCCCATTTTGTATTACTTTTCCATGTTCCATATATACTAATGGGAGATTAAGAAACTGCATATATAAGTGTTTTCACACAATAGCTAATCCCATTTAATCTGAGTATTAAAAGAGCAGGGCTAACAAAAGAATTTATGTACAACCATTAAAGCAAGCCCCGAATTTATAAATTCCCTCTATAAAGTTTACAACTGTGACTTTTCCCAACATGTAGTAACACATCAACTTTGTGCAGTTTGCATGCTGCACCCAACATAATTTCCCTTCCATGGATGTCACCCCCCAGAAACTGAAAAATTGAAGCTTGGGAGGAATATTTGTGGCATTCTGGTTTGGATTGTTAAGCTAAGTGTGTTCAGATTTATATTGAAGATGTACCTTGTGTAGAAAGATATGTGATTGTGGATCAATCTCAGACAGCTTATTAATTTGTTAATCATGTAGAACAAACTATGGAATGGCGTACATTTCCCAAAGCAAAGGAGACTTGGGACGTTACCGGTAAACCCCCACCATTTCAGGTAGATAGCTTAACGGATTCTGATACCTGGTGGAAAATGTTATCAATAAATAAATGTTTTGAAATATTAGGTTTTTTGAGCTGAAAGTTTGAAGATGAGCTAAATACACCAATGGTTGGTATGTTGCTGTCATTTGGTAAGTGCAGCAAGATGCATACCAGGTCCAGTATTTGGAAGGATATGAAGGAGGTCAAAATCTCACAGCCAAACATAAGCATTAATCTAACTGCATGGTCTGACTTTTAGAGTTATTTTTTAAATTTCATTATCTTTTCTATAAAGAACAGTTCTAAATTTTGAAAGATAAATTAAGATTTATGGTTTGTATGCATAATAAAAAAAATTACCGGTAAGAAATTTCAACAAACCAATCAGATACACTGATCAAACTTGTTTCATCTTTTGTTTCTTAGATTTTGAAATCACTTCTGTAAAAATCAAGACTTGAAAATTTCAGGGAATTTATGAGAGTTTCTACAACAATATTAGTGTATTCTTATCCCTTTTACCTATATTTGTATTTAGGATAAATTAGCAGAGAATATTTAACCATGAATATCCATTAATTTCTATTACATACATATTCAAAAAACAATGTATGTCTTGGAAATCCAATTTAGTTGTTCTTCAACATTAAGAAGATGCCATTAGCTTTAAAAAACAAATAATTCTGCAGTCATTTTCAAGTAATTTATCAAAACTATGTAAGAAAGAATGTAATACATTTAATTTCCACAAGACAGCAATTCTGTTTTATAAGTCTATAGTAACTATCTGGGCTTCACTTGTCAAGCAATCATTCTGATGGAAAGTGAATTTGTGTAACTGTCAAGCTATGTGATTTCTTTTATACTCAGGGTATTTGTGTTAGATAATGGTGGATTATGGTAAATGCCCCTGCATAGTAGATAAGTTTTTGGCTTTTCTTCACCATTTCTGTAGTTGTATTGTACCAAATATTTAAAGAGCTGATATTTTGAAAAACTGCACGAGGCTCAGAAAGGGGAAATTGTCTGGAAACCAAATATTCTTCTTATAAAAAATTGTAAATGATTCTATACAATATTATTGATTTTGACACGAGTGTGATGTTTATTCAATATCAATAACTTATTCTTCACAAGTAATGTGCAGGGGCTGTATTGTGTAATGATTTTCAATGGGTATCTATGTGTTTAGGTAAATGAACCAATTAATCCCTCAAAGAGCTGCCTCTGTTATCTTCTCAATAGAAAGTTAAAAGCCTGAAAATACATGTCCACAGAAGAAAAAAAGACAGCCCTAAACACTAATACGCTGTCTCGTACAAATGATTTAATTAAATTTTATGTTACTGCAAGAATGCCCAGAAAAAGGAATTTAATTGCCCTGCATCAGATGAATTTCAATGTGTTTATTATGCTTTGGAATTAAGTTTAGTGAGAATGGGAGCTAGTATTGAATCATGTTGGTGCAAAGTTGTGTGTCTCGCGAGTGCATGGAGTAGGAATATATCTCACTCTCCTGTGAGAATGGGTTCTCTCTAGGGAGTCAATGAGTAAGTTCCATATACATTATATATGCTCCCTAATATATATTTCATTTAAAGACGATTTTTTTAATCACATTGCAATGATGATAAATTTCATATTTGATGTAGATACATGTAGGTTGTGAAACATTATCTGAAGCAAAAAAGGTCAGCATGCATCACCTGTATATGTTTAAGTTTTTTGTTTTTTTCTCTTGTGATATTTACTTATCATTCATTTTGTCTGTGTGACAGTAGATTAAAGGATCTTTAATAAATTGCTTGTGATTTCATTACAAATGTTTTATTCCATAATTTTCCATGCAATAAAAAGAATTGGTTTGTTCAATGTTAATAACCACAAATATAAGAAGTATATATTTTCAGCCAGCTCTCCGCTGTATTTTTTTTCCTTCATCTCTCTGTCTCATTAAAATTTTAAATTATTCCTACTACATAGAGCTATGAAGAAGATGGAGAGATACTAGTTCACCATCAAGAGTCAATCATTTGAATTTTAATTGATAGCATTGAAGTTAATCTGTGTTATTATTTTGCAGCTGAAAAAGAAAACTGGCGAGTTAAACAAAGCGTGTGAGAAACATTATCAGCTAGAACAAGAATTAGCCTTCTATAAAATCGACTCAAAGTTTGACAGTCTTGGCAAAAGTCCCTCCAGCTATCAAACAGTATGTGAATTAAATAGTTTTCTATTTTGTCAAATTGCACAAGAAATACATATCTTTTTAAAAATTTCAATTATTAATTTTTATTTCATTGACAAGTAAATCATAAATTATGTAACAATTGAAACTTTCAATCAGTCAGAACCCTTGTGTTACCTTTTGTTCTTCATATTTTTAGTCTCTTGCATTATTTATTTCATTTCCTGTAGTTATTTGTCAAATATTGATAAAGATTGTTTCAGCTCTTACAATGCTTCTGTAGACATGTTAGCTATATAACTACTGCACCATTGTCAGAAACCCACGGCTGGGTTTGCTTCTCATTTCCGCTAGGTAGGGGAGAAGCCAGACCGACCATAGGTTTCTGACAATGCTGCTGAGCATGCATGAATTCTTTTAACTTGGGCTATTTTTAGGATGGGGATGACAGCGGGGGCTTAGGTGAAAGTCCATACATAGGAAGAGCGCGATATAAGGCTAATCAGTACGCCAGGGAGTCCGATCTCTCGGGTTCCCCCCAACAACACACCAGTGTCCACAGTCTGCCCAGCCCACAGCGAGCCGAGGTCATGGAGAGGTTACACAATCAGCTGGACAGTGAGCTTGCTCAGAAGCAAGATCGAGTCCAGAAAAGTGAGTACTACTGAGATATGACATTACTTCATGTATCTCATGGATCATTATTTCACTCGTCAGGTACATGTATGGAAAATTTCTATGTTGAAAATTGCTTTTCCAAATAGTATACTGTTTTGTAGAAACAAATGATAAATTGGGGAACACTTGTATTCATTGTAAAATCTTTAAACCAATCTCTTGTATGTTTTGATACAATATAAAATATGGTTCAGATCAAGCTAAGTAACATCCAATATTCTGTTTTTGTTAATATGTATGAAAAAGAAAATCTTTCCTTTCAAAGAATAGGGTGTTTTGGAAAGTTGAGTTTGTTAATTTCTTCCTGACCTAATCTGAATTTATATTGTTGATCTTGATCATTGTAGGATTTCATTTGGAATTCTTAAACACAAAACGTAGAAATTTTCGTACTTGATCGAAATGACACATATTGCATGATTTCATCTGTTTTTCCTGCAACATATGAATGTATTCTTGCATGAATCCAGAAACAATATTTCTTTTTGTTTTTGAGCAAATACTCTTTGCTTTCAATATAGAGTGATATGATACCTTTGCTTAAAAATTTTAAACTAGCATTGCCTACAGTTATAGAAGATGGTAAGCAAACTGAATAGAGTGACTTAAGATATTGCAATTAGATATGCATTTATTTGTAAAATGTCAAATTGCATGTGAGTTTTACCCGTAGTAAATCATTAAGAAGTTAGCTGTACCTTTATAGAATAATCATTTCTGTTGTTTAGACCTGTTTTAAAATGTGTAGAAAATTTGAAGCTGCTTGTAGATTTGAGAAAATAATTTTCTTTGCCACAAGAACCATAAGGATATCATCAGGGATAGAGATATATTTGAAGTGTAATTAATTAATTTACTTTAAATCAGCTAGCCTATGTTATATTGCAGTCTTAGAGGATATTATGCAAATGGTTATGTCAGATGAAGTTTGTAAGTTCTAAGTTAGAAACATGGACAAGGTGTAGATTTAACATGGCTGGGTCAAGTGTTAATTGTAGGGTTTGGATTTATCTAGTCACATATTTATTTAACATTGATTTCGGTATTACAGGAGGGAAAAAATCCATTCCCATTAGTATTAATTATAGAATTAGTGGTTAATTACTTAGTAGTGTAACATTTATGCTGTAATTTGTCATTTCAACATCTTTAGATGTTCATCACCATTTGTGTTATCAATGTCTTAGATGTTTAGTGTTGTAGTTCCTTTGTGAAACTTGGATGATATATCGTTGTTATTTTCATTTCATTTCTTGATATTTTGTATGTTGTACCTCAATCATTGATACACATGTATGAACCATACTGGTATATTGTTGATTTAATTTCCACCAATGACCATACTTTGTTTGTGAATTTATTAAATAGCTAATAGCCGAGTTAAAGAAAGTAAGTATATACCTCACCTGAATGCAATTATAAAAACCAATTGAAAGTTTAACATGTTTAAAGTCCAGAGTTTGAGAAGAGATGAAAATCAATTTTTACGAAGTTCCCATTTTTTAGCAATCTTTCATGAGAGCATCTTGTTGTGGCCTCTTTCTAATTTTTTGTATTCAATTATTTGTCTGCTCAGTAATAAATAAAATATCTCAGTTAATGTCAGTGTCTATCAGTTACCAGGCTTGGTGCTTGAATGGATAAATGTATCAAGAGTAGAAGCTAACATCAAAGTGCTCTCTCACGAAACATGCTAAAGTTCTCATTTTTAAAAATTAAAGTCTTTTGAATTTGCTATTTTATTTTACTTAGCCATTCTCCATTTTGCGCATTATGTCTTGTCATAAACTTAACTTCACCAAGTTAATTAGTTAGCATCTGTAGTACTTTTGTATCCTATCGCTAATTTTTTTTGTCCTGTTGGTGTTTTTGTCTTGGGAATTTAGCCCTTCATTGACCAAACATTTCCCTTTCTTTTTCCTTCAATGTTTGTAACATATTTTCCACTTTATATACCATTATGTATTCACTATGTTCACAAAATTAACACTTAGCCATTGAGCTCAGAAATTTAAATTTAATTGACCAAGTTATCCATTTTAGATACCTTTAACTTTCCCACTTATTTAAAAACTCATTAAATGATTTCATTTTATGCAAAATGTCACCACATCTTGTCGTAATTTTGTATTTTGGATGTCTTTTTTTTACAGAATGTGCTAGAATTTTATTTATAGATGTGAATTTCAAATTTTTTTTTGTTGTTGTCATATATACATGTAGAAAAAGTAAGCCAGCACTTTTCCTTTTTCAAATTCTCATTTTTACTGTTTATAATAACATGTACAGCATATTATTTATTAATTAAGTCTCATTTGAACTAATCATACTTCTTGCATAAGATAATACGCAAAGCACATAAAATAAAGCGCATGATTTCAATTTAGCGCCAAAGATTTTTTTTTACATTGAAGCTGGGCTTGAAATAATTTCAAGAATGTTGGACATTTTGATTTAGACAGAAGTTAATCATATTTGTCAAACATTAACAGCTGAGGACAGACTGAAAAGGTTACAAGATGACCTTATGGGGACGGAGAGAAAACTACTGCAGGCCACAAAAGACCTCAAACGTATGGGAGACATCCCGGACAAAGACGATATCAAGGTCCAAATACGTCAGAGAATGGCCAAGAAAATGCAGCTAGTGAGTAAACCCACGCCCTCCAATACATATTAACCCCTCGGAAAAATTTTCAATCTGAATTGGCTAAGTATTGTAAAATCAAATTAACTTCCACCTTGGAAATGAGTTGTTCATACTTGAAAGCAGAAATTGCATCTTGGTAAAGAAAATGATTCTTTAAACAGGTAAATGAACTGCGAGACAGTGCCACACAGATAGAGGAAGAGATGGATAAAACAAAGAATTCCATGCATCAGAACAAAATGGAGGTGGCTCGACTGAAAGGACAGCTGGAAAGACTGGACACAAAGGATCCAAAATATGTAAGGATCTCAATTCCTCTCCCCCCTCCCCAACCCCCCCTCTCCGATTCTCCCCAGATTTAAGGACACTTCTGGCAACCCTCTTGTAAAGATTTGATTAATTTTTTTAACCTTTAGTGTTATAAATTTATCTTGAAGTAGAATTGATTGCAGAGTACTTTGCTAAAGAGTATAAATATATTAGTTTATCCACATTTCAAGTATTTAGGATTTAAGTGGAGAAACCGAAAGGAGAAAAAGGTGAGCTTTAGGATATGGTGGATTAACTAACATTTTCTACCAATGGCTTTAATGAGTTCTTGGGTCAGATATGAATTTATAAGTATTAGAAAATGTTCAATCTCAATTGCAACAATTTATCAGTAGTTTGGAAGAAGTTAGTTTATATTTCTTTCAGCCTGAAATGAGGTATTTTGAATTTATTTTAGTTTTAAGAGAGAAAGAGATAGAGGGAATAAGACTGAGTAAGAGAGAGAGAGAGTGTGTGTGTGTTTTGACCTTTGGATTGTTTTAGTTGTCTTTATATTAATCAAGGTAGCATACAGAAGTAATGAGTCAGTAGAGGTGAAATGGGAAAAGGTCCATTGAGATAATTAAGTGATCTAGAAGAGCATGTTTTACCAGTGCAGTGTGTAAACCAATAATTTTTTTTTTTGTCATTTTGTGAAAGAACCACAATGATGTGTTGATTGTTTTTTCTATGTTGTAAAGTTCACATTATAAATATATAAATTTATAACAGAATGATTTTACACCTTTTAGAGAAAGCTGTATGCTGAGATGGTAGATAAGGAGCAACAGATTAGTGAGAGTAACCAGATGTATGGGCAGCTCAACCAACAACTGGAGGTCATGTTAGATACAATCGCCAGGGAAACCGATGACATCAAAAAGCTAGAAGTCCAACTCAACGATGGTAAGATCAATTTGTACTCGACAAGGAGAATGTAATTTAATCAAAATAAAGAGTTTTGTCAAAATTGGATTGAGATTTTATGGAGTTTTCATAATTAGAATATTCTTTAAAGATACTTTATCTGAAATTTTTTTTTTTAAAAAGTACCTGTATTATTTCGTGGAAAACTTTTGTAGATCGTATTGAAAGCAATGATTCAATTCGTAATGAATTGGACGAGATAGTCGGAGGATTACAGGGATATTTATCTCACGTGAAGACAAAGGGCCAGAAAGCTCAGCGAGATTACGAGACACTGCTCAGTGAGAAGATGCAGATTGATGATCAGTGTCGTAAACTGGAGCAGGAGCTCAGTGTCTTGGACAGTGAAGCTAGCAAAGTGCCAACACTTGAGCAGGTTAGAGCAACTAACTTAAATGGGCTTCATATTTTAGCAGACTAGTTGCAGGGAACAATGCATTCATTTATGAATACCACTTACTTAGTAAATTATAAGTAAATACAATACATAGCTGGGACATGTTTAACACAAATTCATAGTTATGCCAAACCACTAGATACCCAGTGATTGCACTAAATCATTTTATGTACAGGTACAGCATTATTTCATTGTAATGCAAATTTACATTCTCTCTCATGCTATTATATTTTCAATGCTACAGAGACTGATGGAGTTGGAGGACTCACTGGCCAAACACCAGGACATGAATCGGACTCTGGAGGACCAGATCCACAGAAATCGCTCTAAAGACGCCGAGTATCAGGACAGGATGGAGTCCACAGCTCATGAACTCCAGGAGATGAAGCGAGCCATGAAGGACGCCGAAAGAAAAGTTAATGTAAGTGACATTGACCTAAAATTATTGAAAGAAAAATCATTAATAATCAGCTGGGAAGATATTTGAAAAGTTTTAGTGGTATTAAAAGTCCCGACATTTCTTTTATGGGCTATGAAACTTTATATAACCAAACCTTGCAAATATTGAAAGGAAAAATAGTTGCAACTTTCAACTTACTTTGACATATCTATTGTATTTGAACTATCAATGATTGAGATTGCTGAAATTCAACTTTATACTGGCGTGTAAAATTTTTTGATTTGATTTTGCAGAATGATAGACAACAATTTGAGCGACAAATACAGACTGAGCGAGAACGAGCTGAGCGAGCCATGAAGGAAGCTCGAGAAAAACAGCATCTGGAGGACGAGATTAGGAAAATACAGGGTCAATATAACAATACTATGGTATGTTGTAGTAACTATTGGTTGGTGTGTCTGTCTGTTGTACCTAAACTAACAGATTTTGATATCTTCAAAATACTTGGAAAGACTGTGTTTGCATGATCTCTCAATCATTTTGTGTATATTCTCTGATTTAGGCTCAATTAGGCGACAGAGAGAGAAAATTAAATGACTCCATTCCTCAACCAGAATTGAAAAAGCGATTAAAGGACCTCACACAAACCATCAAAGCTGGCAGGGTACGTGACTACATGTATATTTCTTTGAATTTAGTCCACTTAAATATGGTTCAATGTAATTGTGCCTCAGAAAACTGTTGTGTTGAGAAAAAGACCACACTGTTTATCCCTATAAATGTGGACTGATTTGAATGTTCCTTTGCATTAAATAAACATATACAGTGAAACTTGTCTAGTGGGATGTTGTGTATTCCAAATACTTGCCTAAAATGATCTAAGCTATAAGTCCCGTATAGTAACTTCAATTGTTTAAAATGTTGCACAATCCAGTATGTTGTCTAATTCAGCCAATTTCTGTGGAACCAGTGATGTCCAGATTTAGACAAGTTTTCTGTACCTGCTCTTGAGTGATAACAACTGGGTTTTATATGTATATATATCTTGATAAATCTAACTATTATTTATCGGTCATTGGTGCTAAGAATTCTGTTCTGCCTTTTGTAGAGTCCTATCAGCCCACAGAGTGACAGAGATGTGCTGGGTAAAACTTTCAAGGAGCTTCAGCAGTTTATCCAGGATAATGCCAACAAGAGTCTTAACGAAGTCGAACAGATGAAGAAAACCACTAACCAGGTATATTTGTAACTGGCATTGTGGTTTGAGATATTTTTGAATTTTTTTTTTCCAAATATAATTATCAAAGTTTATAATTTCATAAATTTCTAAATATTTTTTTAATAAGTAGTATACTTTTGTCATTTGTGACAAAATTATTGAAGCTTAATTTACACAAAAGAAAGATGATTATAATATAATGATAATGTTTCCCCTTATTAGCCTCTTGAATCTGGCAATGTACATGTAAGTGACTGTAACACTTGCCGGGAATGACTTAGCTGATTAAACTTAGCTGTATTACAACCTCAAAGTAGAGTAGATATATACATGTATTAAACTGCATAAAAAATATCTTTTAAAAACCTTCAGCGAAGTCTATGTAGTTGTATTTCATTTCCTTTGACAACTTTGACTTTTGTTGATAAAACATAACCCTGACTTTATGAGCAAAGTATTTAAATCATAAAACATTATCTTTGTAGAACTCTGTAAACTGTCTTTAGAAACATTGAACATTTTGTTTGAAAAATCTCAGTCTTTTCTGTTAGGTGGAAGATAGATAAATGAATACATTCAACTTGATTCTGTATTATGGGAAAATTTTCAACCATATTTTATTATTTGCAAGGATTTTCCTCCAAATATGGAATTTGGGCTAATACCGTATTTGGCCGAGTATAATACGCATTGATGTAAAATACGCACCCCCCTTTTTGAGTCTGAAACTGGGGAAAAAAACGCAGTTCGGATGTATTATACGCAACAGAAAAATTTACCAAGCGATGTTCTGAACTATGAAAATCGCGGTAATTTGTTACGAAAATCGGCGCGAGGATTAAGTATCAAAAATTTACTGAACACACTTTTTTTTAAAATACACACTTTATAACTTTCTCTTAATCCTGACATTCCATATCGCGGCAATCTGGAGAAAATTATTTATTCATTTATTT